>JAOSBK010000002.1:39081200-39094656 GCA_027568895.1 Erythroxylum shatona
AGGTTGAAACATTAACGTTCGGCATGAGTTTTAAGAAATCTTCCTATCTGCTTCCATCTGACTTTGATACCTCTTCTGGTGCTCCCAATTTGACATTGCCTGCTCTTTAAATGATTCTACATTCGCTGTTAATTTCAAGACATCCTTCTTTTCGTTACCTTCTGTCATTTTGTAATTTTCTATTGTAAATGAAAAGATACATTTATGCCTACTCAGCCTCTTCAGTAATTGGGTTTTCTAGTAAAGATTTGTTACACATATCAGATGTATATGATAAAGTATTAGTGATAAATTTATTAAAACATATATTATTTATTTAGTGTCAATATTATTGTAACATATAACTTTCATACTTCTGACGAAATCTATTAGACAATATAGCCACTGATGCAAATTTCTTTTATAGCTAATGTAATTCCGTTGATGAATTGATAATTTTATTTGTGATAATAATAAACACATTAGTGATAATACTTTTTGTAAGAACCAATTTTCATTTTTGTAACGAAATAATGTTGACACTTTTTTATTAAAATATTAGTGACCAAGAAGTAATGGACACTAATAAAAAAATTATTAGTGAGAAATATTGTCATTATTTATAATTATTTTAGTGGCGATAATGTTGTAACAATAAAATGAAGTACTGTTCCAACTTCATTCATCACTACTTTATATTATTTATGTCAACAAACTTGTCATAAATATGCAAAGTTGCTGTAAACATGTAGTGTTGTCACACATTCCATAGGTTTTAGTGTCGGCACTTTTGTTACAATATAATGAACTACTGTTACAACTTTATTTGTCACTACTTTATATTATTTGTGTCAACAAACTTGTCATAAATAAGTTCAATTGTTGTGACCATATAGGGTTGTCACACATTTGATAGGTTTTAGTGTCAGCAATTTTGTCACAATAAATGAAGTACTGTTATGACTTAATTCGCCACTACTTTATATTATTTGTGACGATAAACTTGTCATAAATATGTACAGTTATTGTGACCATATAAGCTTGTTACACATTTAATAAGTTTTAGTGTCAATATTTGTGTCACAAAAGTGTTGCATAATTGTGACTATTTTTTAAATTAGTCACTATTTCATTAGTAATAGAGGTATTTGTGACGTGAGGTGACGACTACAAAGATTGGGCACTATTAATAATAATGACAAATATTACTGCTTTTAGTGACAACTTTTACTTTCACTAAAAATACAATTTCTTGTAGTGTATTATTCCCAATTCAAAATGTAAATATTAATTATCTACAATAAATGGAATGAGTTTATTGTACAAAAGGAGTGATATTGTGTATATATTATCCTAGTATAGTTTGTATTAAGGCATAATATTATTTGTACTCCATGATGGTATACTGATTTTGAAGTGTATATGATTTTTATAACAAAACATGGTTTTTTTTATAGGCTTGATAATATTTTTATATTATCCTAATATATTTTATATTGAGTTATGATATTCTTTGTCCTAATTCATGGTATTCCCAGTTTAAACTATAATTAGTACAAATTTTAATGACTAAAGATATTTAATATACATATGAATGGTATTATAAATAATGTGTCTTGATATAGTCAGTATTGAAGAAAAATATTATTTGCACTCAGACATGACATTCTCATTTTAAAGAATAGGTCTTACTTATATGTAGTTAATGATGGAATAGCTTTTAATACATAGGCATGATATTTTATATTTGATGTCCAAGTATAGTTTGTATTGAAACATATTATTCTTTGTATTCTGTCATAATATCAAAATTTTAAAGTGTATGTTGCATATTCTTATTGACTGATGATATTTTTTTTACATACCTATGATATAGTTGTATAGCATTTCATTATATTTTTTTTGTTGAACTATTATATTCATTGTACTCATCCATAGTATTCTCATTTTTACTGTAACTGATCCAAACTTTTAATGACCAATATTGTTTGTAAGCAAGACTAATATTACATGTATTGTGTATTAGTATATTTTGTATTAAGATAGTTTTTATTACATACTTGAGTCATGTTATTCGTTATACAACAAATATCTTTACACTTAAGATTTACTTAAAGCAATAATACCTAATTCTGAAAAAAGTTTCAAAATGCATATAAATCGAACCACAATATTCTTCTTATGAAAGTAATAAATAAATGATATGGAAACATGCTTGCTTATTAAATAATACATAAAAAGCATGAAGTGCGTGTTCTCTTAAATTGAAAGCCAAATCCTGTTTGTACTATAATGTAGGAGAATTTGATGCCTAAAATAAACGTGACTATTTGGAGTGCTCTGTACGTTGAAGATACTAACGCAGTATCGTGAGGAAAAGGTTATATGAGCAGCAGAGGGCCAAGAAGTACGAATTAGGACAAAGTCACATGAACCCCATGCAAGGTAGCTCGAGTCAGGACAGGATGCGACAGTTCCTCATACTATTCATTGAATCTTGGTAAATTTCCTATTGCCGCCTCTAGAATAAAATTATAATTTTAAATTTAAGTTTAAGTGTAATCAACAATGTGAAAATGAGTTGGCCTAATGCGAGTCAGTTCAATTTGAATATTCATTGATTGAAAAGAAACTGATGAACAAAATCAGTTCAATATTTTTAAGTGCACTTTAAAAATACTAGGACATAAAATAACGTAATTTCAACAAAGACTATGCGTCTCGAATCGAATCCAATTAAGTTTGACAGACATCCTTTCCGAATTATCTTTAATAAACAAATCCCATGACACTATATGAAGAAGAACAAAAAATGTGCCATTAATCATCCCAAGAAATAGCTAAAACATTCTATTTCCTGATTAACTTTATGGAACAAAACAAAAGGGGAAACGTGAACATCAACATCAGTGCCATAATGCATTGCCCCTACGTTGGTGAACTCTTCAGCTATCCTTGCCTCTCAGACCCGGTTCGTGACGGCTTATAGTTATTGGCATAATCTATTCAAAATTATAATATCAACACGGTTAACCATACATATGTAGTTAACTACATCTAACAAATCCTTATATAAACTATTCAGTACATGGGCATGTGCCACTATATATCCTTTATATAGTCCATCTAAAAAATCTAACTTGAACATTATTTTCCATAAAGATATATGATTAACTATGTCCAATAAAGCCTTACATAAATGTAGTTTAGTACACATGCATATGTGATCCCATATCCTTCATATGGTCCAATAAAAAATTCTTATTATGAGCACGATGACACATATACATTTTTAATTGTGTTTAACAAAACCTTAGATGGAAACAATTTGGTATATGGTTATATGCCAATCTTTGTCATTTATATTATCTTCTAAATAATATAAACATGATTTATTATATAGGCGTGTATTTAATAGTGTCTTAAAAGACCTTTGATGAACACAATTTACTATATAAATGTTTGCCAATTAGTATTTTTCATATAACCATTTAAAAATTTTAATATGAATAAAATTGTCCACACAATATTTAGTTAATCTATTTAACAAAACTTGTAATGGATAAAGTTTGAAACATAGACGTTCACCAATCTATGTTCTCCATTGTTTGCTTTTTGAGAACTAATAGTGTTACTAATTTGTAGATGAATGATGTTTATCAATACACATAGTATGGAAGGTATATAGTCATAGAATAGTGTGCATTCTGTTACTGTGTACAACTTATGGCTCGAGAGAAATCGTTGAACCTTCTAAAATCCAGACATGAAAGTGGGGAATATAAATACTAAAGTGATCTTCCAAGTAATGGAACAACTCAGCTCAAACACTGAGAGAAGGTAAATAGAGGTTACTAGCTTGTTTCATGTTTCTTCTAATATTTATTTTGCAGGTATGCTAATTGGTTTGGGAAAGAAAATTTATCTCACTCATTGACAACCTATATCAATGTGATCATATTTGCAAGGCATGGATTATCACTACAGATTCAGGAAAATGAAAGGAAACTCACTTTTTGTTAGCAAAAGAGGCATAAGATGCAGTACTAGCTGAACCTATAAAAGCTTTGAAGATTGTGCACGGTGTCCCAAACTACAAAGTCCACTTCTTTTGGTAATTTATCAATAGGAGAGCTCTAAATACCCGAGTGTGAAGGAGTAGTAGTTTTCTGTTGCTCGAGACTCTTATATGGAAATAATTGTGTTACTAGTAAGAGGGTCTTTGATATGATCATTTTGGTTGCTAGATATGGTTTAGGCATGTTATGGTGTTTGTATGGTCTGGAGGAACAGTTTTAGGGTTCCTCATGCATTTTTGTAAGTTCTCTTTCGAATTGGGTAAGAGATTGCCATCTTTGGAAATCAATCTCTTGATGTACATAATTTTTATTTATTTATAAATTTACTGAATTGCCAAAAAAAAGTGTGCATTGGTGCTTTATATTATTTATACTTTGTAATAGTATTCTCATATTTAAAGTGTAGGTATCACTTTTCTATAAAGGGTACCTTTTGTTTATAGTTGTGTTATTAAATGCACAGTGTCCTAGTATAATTTGTATTAAGATATGATATTCTTTGTATTCAATCATAGTACTCCCATTCCAAAATGTAGTCATTAGTTATCAGTAATGAATGATGATATTTTTTATATATAAGCATATTAGTTATCAGTAATGAATGATGATATTTTTTATATAAACATAATATTCAATGTATAAATTCTTAATATATTTTGTATTAAAATATGATATTCTTTGTGCTTATTTATGATATTCCCATTTTAAAGTGTCGATTTTATCTATAATGAATTATTATATAAGTTGTTATACATAGGTGTGGTATTAGATATATAGTATTATAATATAATTTGTATTGAAGTAGCATGAATTTTTTTGTACTCAATCGTGGTATCCAATTTTAACATGTATATGTCACTTTACTATAATGAATTATAGTTGTTTTTAATATAGGCGTGATATTATATGTATAATGTCCTAATATAGTTTATATTAATGAATGGTATTCTTCATACTTAGTCATACTATTCCTACTTCAAAATGTAAATGTTAATTATCTACAATAAATGGAATGAGTTTATAGTACAAAAGGTGTGATATTGTGTATATATTGTCCATGTATAGTTTGTATTAAGGTATGATATTATTTGTATTCCATCATGGTATACTGATTTTGAAGTGTATATGTTATTTATAACAAAACATGGTCTTTTTTATAGGTTTGATATTATTTTTATAATATCCTATTATATTTTATATTGAGTTATGATATTCTTCTTCCTAAATCATGGTATTCCCGGTTTAAACTGTAACTAGTACAAATTTTAATGACTAAAGATATTTAATATACATAAGAATGGTATTATAAATAATGTGTCTTGATATAGTCTGTATTAAAGAAAAATATTATTTGCACTCAGTCATGACATTCTTATTTAAAGAATAGGTATTACTTATGTGTAGTTAATGATGGAATAGGTTTTAATACATAGGCGTGATATTTTATATTTGATGTCCAAGTATAGTTTGTATTGAAACATATTATTCTTTGTATTCTATCATAATACGACAATTTTAAAGTGTATGTTGCATATTTTTATTGAATGATGATATTTTCTACATACCTACGATATAGTTGTATAGTATTTCATTATATTTTTTTGTTGAACTATTATATTCATTGTACTCATTAATAGTATTCTCATTTTAACTGTAACTGATACAAACTTTTAATGACTAATATTGTTTGTAAGCAAGACTAATATTACATGCCTTGTGTATTAGTATATTTTGTATTGAGTTAAGATAGTTTTGATTACATAGCTGAGTCATGTTATTGGTTATACAACAAATATCTTTCTAGTTAAGATTTACTTAAAGCAATAATACTTAATTGTGACAAATTAAAAGTTTCAAAATGCATATAAATCGAACCACAATATTCTTCTTATGAAAGTAATAAATAATTGATATGGAAACATGCTTGCTTATTAAATAATACATAAAAAAAGCATGAAGTGCGTGTTTTCTTAAATTGAAAGCCAAATCCTGTTTGTACTATAATGTACGAGAATTTGATGCCTAAAATAAACGTGACTATTTGGATTGCTCCGTACGTTGAAGATACTAACGCAGTATCGTGAAGAAAACGTTATATGAGCCGCAAAGGGCCAGGAAGTACGAATTAGGACAAAGTTACATGAACCACATGCAAGGTAGCTTGAATTAGGACACGATGCGACAGTTCCTCACTATTCATTGCATCTAAGTTTCCTATTGCCGCCTCTAGAATAAAATTATAATTTTAAATTTAAGTTTAAGTGTAATCAACATCGTGAAAATGAGTTGGCCTAATGCGAGTCATCAGTTCAATTTGAATATTCATTGATTGAAAAGAAACTGATCAACAAAATCAGTTCAATTTTTTTAAGTGCACTTTAAAAATACTAGGACATGAAATAACGTAATTTCAACAAAGACTATGCGTCTCGAATCGAATCCAATTAAGTTTGATAGACATCCTTTCCAAATTTTCTTTAATAAACAAATCCCATGACACTATATGAAGAAGAACAAAAAATGTGCTACTAATCATCTCAGGAAATAGCTAAAACATTCTATTTCAGGATTAAATTTATGGAACAAAACAAAAGGGGAAACGTGAGCATCAACGTCAGCGCCATAATGCATTGCCCCTACGTTGGTGCACTCTTTAGCTATCCTTGCCTCTCAGATCCGGTTTGTGAGGGCTTATAATTGTTGGCACCTGGGAATTTACCGAAATTTGTTATCTTTAGGTAAATGTTTGCCTTAATGCCAAATAATTTCTAAGCTACTCATTATTTAATCAGGAATTTGCATCATTGAAGCTACAAAATATCATATTTCGAAACTTCAAAGTTTCTATTTAGAATTATAATGCCTCATGCAAAACAACACCGATGATGTCTGTATTGAAAAAAATCGGGATGAGATCTGATCCTAATCGCAATAGAATAATTATAAATTTTTTAGTATTTTGATTTTCTGAAAATCAAGATCAATTTAATTTTATAAAGTGATTAACTAACAAATCATAATAACAAATGAATCTTAATTCATACTTTATTTTGAAGCTTGATCATATTTTTGTCGTATTCTTCAAACTGTTTGTAAAATTTACTTATCTCAACCACTGCACCTATACAAGTGTCTAGTCTTTAACCATATTTCTCTTTTTTTGTTGATGGACATGCATGCTTATACAACTTGAAGTAAGATGCTAGTTGCATGCTAACTAGCTTGGCATGTTGTAGATTGAATTTTTTTTGCACTCGTTCAATATATCTCTCCTAAGATAACCATAATTGCTTATCCTTCCTGTCTCGAGCTATCTCCATGCCTAAAATCTACTTTACAAGTCCCAAATCTTTCATATCAAAAGATTTGGACAAACCTTCCTCCAACTTTCGAATTCTTCCAATGTCTTGACCCATAATCAACATATCATCAACATAAAGAAGAATAATGATGAAGTTCTCACCTGAGAACTTAAAACACATGCAAGCATCGGAATAAGTTCATTTGAAACCATGATTTGTCGTAAATGAATCAAACTTTTGATGCCACTACTTTGGAGCTTATTTCAAGCCATATAGACTTTCTTTAACTTGAAACTAGATTTTTCTTATCTTTAACTTTAAAACCTTATGGATGATCCATTTATATATCCTCTTCCAAATCTCCATGCAAAAAGGTTATTTTAACATCCAACTATTCGAGTTTAAGATCTAAACAGGTAGTTAGACCCAAAAATTTAAATTAAGGTTATCTTGACTATAGGCCAAAAGATTTTATCAAAGTCAATACCTTTCTTTTAATTGAATCCTTTCGTTACCAACCTTGCCTTGTGCTTTACTAGCTTATTACCATCTCTTTTTATCATGAAAACCTATTTATTCTTTAACGCCTTTTTGCCTTTTGGAAGCTTTACAAGCTCATATGTATTATTCTTATTCAAAGAATCCATCTCTTCGTTCATAACTATGAGCTAGAAATCTTTATCATCACAAGCTACAACCTCTTACATATTCTCAGGCTCCCCCTCAATAGTAAATAACAAGTATTTAAAACATAGATACCATGTATATGGCCTTTTCTCCATTGTCGATGTTCAAACATGTGTTTCGTCAACTATTAGATCCAATTGCTCCTATGCTCGTTATCCTCAATGGATTCATCTCCAGTGTTGTCTAGAAGTGGTTTATGTAACTTATAATTATTAGATTGTATATAATCACCACTAATATGTGTTTAGTCACACATTTCATCCTTTTCACTTATGAACTGTTTAATAGTCTAAGTAATTGATGAAGAGCTAACTGCCTATTTGATGAGCTATAGTGTGATGATTTATCTTCTCTCAAAAGATCAGCACCTCTCTCGTACTCCTAGAACACCACTTCCCTATTCCTGACCACCTTTTGCTTCTCCAAGTTATGAATTTTGAAGTCAAATTGATCACCACCATATCTAAAAAAAGTTGTAAGGTATCGACTTTGATTCAAGCTTCTTTCTTTGATTCATGGGTATGTGTTTAAATACCTTGTAGCTGAAAATTATCAAATGATGATATGTAGGATTCTTGGCAGCCCATGCCTTCTTGGTAATCTCAAAATCAATGGAACTGAGGGAGCTCAATTAATCAGGTAGACTGTTGTTCAGAATGTTTATACCCAAAATGTCTTTGACAGCATAGACATTTTGAACATGCAACAAAACTTCTCTATAATGGTTATGTTCATTCTTTCAACAACCTCATTGTGTTATAGAGTCCTTGGTTTGATCTTCTTATATCTAATATCATGCAATGTACAATATTCTACAAACACTTTAGAAGTATACTCCCCCTTCATTGTCTATTTTTAGGCACTTCAGCTTCCTCTCAGATTCCTTTTCTACCATAACATGAAACTTCTAAAAAATTGCAAACACTTGACTCTTAAGGTTCAACATGTACATCTAAGTCTTCCTTGAAGCATCATCAATGGTTGTAACAAAATATTTGTTACCTCCTATTGATCCTCCTCAATAGGACCACAGGCATCTGAATGCACCTTTAGTAACTCTAACTTCCTTATAGATTTTCCCTTAAAAGAGACCATGTGGTGCTTTCCAACTAAGCAATGATCACAAGGATTAAGGGGTTATGAGTTCTTAACTGGGATAAGGGATTTCTAGCCAACAAATTTAATCCCTTCTCACTCATGTGTCCCAATCATTGATGCAACATAGATTCAGTGAAGATTCTTTTTTGGTTGTGTATACTTCTCCACCATCATCCACCTTTAAGTGTGTCTTGTACAATGAGAAACATAACTCTCCTCGGGCCACAGTCATAGCATCTTTGGATAGTTTCCACTTCCTATCCCAAAAAGTGTGTTGAAATCCTTCTTGATCCAATACATTGGTTGATGATAGATTTAGCCTTAGATCAGGATGTGTCATACATCTTTTAAGGTTAGTAACCATTCGATGTTTGTCTAAAATAAGATATCACTCATACTTACTATCTTAGAAGAACTTTGTTTTCCCATCTTTACATTCCTAAAATCTTCATTCTTATAGCTTGAGAATTACTCCATCTTTGGAATATAATGATAAGATGCTCCTGTAGCAATCATCCATTCAAAACCAGTTTGATGATCATACTTTTTCTGATCCGTTTTCCACTTGTAGCTATACCCCTTAATGTGTCCTAATTTATTGCAATAATGGTATGTCTTCACATCTTTGTCACTCTAGACTTTGAATGGTTCTTAGACTTGCCATAACCTTTGAGACCCCTACTCTTGTTCCTTCCCCTGCTTTCTGTCACCAAAGGTTGCACAATGTCAACTCCAATCTCCTTTCTTCTAATTTCTTCATGAACCAAAATCTTTTTATTTACATCAGAAGAGAGCATACCTTCAGGATCTAAGTTACTAATCATCACCACTAGCATTTCTCAGCTATCTGGTAACAAACTCAATACAAACAAAGCTTGAAGCCCATCATCAAAAATGATCTTCATTGTAGTAAGCTTGTTGATTATATCCTGGAAATTGCTTAGATGCTCCGACACTAATTTTTTATCTTTCAACTTCAAGTTCACAAGCCTCTTAATTATAAGGGAATTGTTATAAGCAGTCTTCCTTTCATAAAGACCCTCTAGTTTCTTTCATAGCTCAAAAGGACTCATTTCTTGAAACACATGATTTAATAGACTTATATCAATCCATTGTCTTATAGTGCATAGAGTTTTCTGTTTTATCTTTTCTAATTCTCTATATGACATCTTTTTAGATTTTGAAGGAACATTATCCTTCGCATCTTTATCCACATTAATATGATCAAAGAGATCCTTGCAATAGAGAATATTCTCCATTGTGGACCTCCATATTAAGTAATTTAATGACATGAACTTAGCCATGGAGTTGTTTCCTCCTTCTATTATGATGGCAATGATACCACTTGTTGGGAGACAAATAACACAACTCTCTAAAAGATCAATCAAATATTAATGATAAGAAAGAACTCTTTAAGTTGTAGCAGTAAAATGGTATAAGAATAAGAAAATTAAACAATGAAACAAACACCAAGATTTACTTGGAGGACCCTCTAGTGTAAAGGGAAAAATCACAAGGCAAACTAACAAAAAAATCCACTAAACTAAAAAAGGATTTATAAAAAAATTGATATCTCACCTCCTAATGACAAATTGTCCCATAAAGTTCCAGCATTGAAACTAAAGTTAATGTTACAATAAAAAATCACTCAAATCAATCAATAAAACAATCAAACAAGGATGAATACAACTCTCTTTGCCATGTCTCTATTTTTTCTCACTTGTGGGCATTGTGGTTGCACTATATAACAAAATAAAATTTTTGCACAATAAACAATCATGTAAGTAATAGTGTATCTTCTAACACCGTCTTAATCGCAAACATACATGGTTACAAAGAGTTCCATGATCTCCAGACATGGTCGTGCATATTACAAGTTGTGTATGTCTTTGCCTCTTTCCAATTTCTTCACATGTTTACAAAGACTTGCACAGTTTATCCACACAATTGTGTAAGTTAAGACACAAATGTGTAGCACTCAACACGAGCATCTCCCCATAAGAGATTCTTCCATCTTTTCTTCATTTGTTCATCATTCTCACAAACCACAAAGATGTCTTCGTTCACTAAGAGTTTCAAAATAGAGTTGGACACTTAACAAGGTGTTGTCGTCTATCACCAAAAACATTATAAAAACAAATAACTATGTGTGTGATATCTGCAACCAAGGATTTCAAAAGGAATAGGACTTCAAATGCATAGGAAGGATAAGATGTTGTGGAAGTTGCTAAAGAGGGCGAAACATGAGAAGAAGAAGAGAGTGTACGTTCCCAAAGCCAAGTTGCATGCATTATGAGCTTTACCATGGTTTAGGAGATCTTAAAAAGAAGCACTTTAGAAGAAAGAGTACCAATCACAAGTTATGGATTTATAAGAAATGTTTTGAAGCTTATGTTATCCAATCTGACTATGAAACATATCTTAAGACTTGTGTTACTAGAGGTCATTCAGTGATTTTCTTCAAGTGATTAATTTTTTCTTTTTTTCTAATACCAGTTTTAAGTTAGTTGCCAAGGATTATATTAGAGAATATTATACAACATGTTACAAAGACTATCAAACATGTCATTTGTATTCTAAATATATGGTGATGGTTTGCCAAAATTCTAACAAAAATTAGTACATTGTCAATGGATGCAATTAGTTGAATCACTTTTATTATAATGTCATTATCATATATCTCCTTCTTGTTGGAATTTTTTCATTTGCTAAAATGGAAACAAACATTGAGCAATCTATCAAGTTCTCTAATTTATAGGAGTTTGTAAATTTCTCCATAGAAAAACCGTCACCCATATATTCTAATGGAGGAGCCATATGATTTGAATTTTCTAAACAAAGTTATTTTAATTTTTAATTGTTTTAATTTAAATATTAAAATGATATCATTTTTAAAAATAAATAAAAAATGATAATATTTTTGAACGAGAAAGTTTGAATTGTTTGAGTTTAGCTTCAAACCATTCCTCTAAATATGAGCTAGAATTAAAACCTAATTAATTTAAACCTAATTCTTTAACTTCGTATCAAATTGAACTGTATTAAAAATATCATCCCTACTCAAAAGACCCAATTTCAGTAAAAATCTAAGAATAATTTAAATTTATATTCCAAGTCAATAATCATGTAAACATAAATTAAAAGAGGTTAATTAAAAGCAATACTAACCGTTCAAACATTAAATCAAACGCAAGCAATATTTTTTTAGGGAAATATATATATGGTTAACAGAGCACTAAATAGGGTTAAAAAATTTCAATTGAATCATGAAAACTTAAGAAAATGACTATATACATGACAAGAAAGTGAGAAGTCCACCAAAGTCAGGACCTTATTTGGCTGCAATGAAATGTTCGCTAACGTGATTGGTTGGATAAAATTTAAATAAGATAATAATTTTATTTTTATAATAACTGTAATCACCTTTTTATACTAATTTGGTCTAATAAGATTTAAATAAGATCTCCTTTATTTTATAAAGACTATAATCAACATAAGATTTTTTTTTTAAATTTGTAGTAAAAAATTCAATACAAAATTAAGTAATCATGTGATTCAAGTGATCTACAGCAAAATTGGCTGAAAAGGGGAATACCTTTGACAAATTGGATTTTATCCAAAATTTTCTTTTCCTTATGAATAGCCTAGCTAGAGGAGAAAACTTCATTTGAGAATATAATCTTTAAAAAACACAAGATTGGTCTATTAAAAGAAGAGTAAGACAGAAAAATACGTTTAATATATTTGACTGATGTGGAATTTTTCAAAGGGATGCAAAGACCATATAACTTTGTCAAGTTAGGATTCACTTGGGCAGGGACGGAGCCATGTTATAGGCATGGCCCCCCCCTTTCAAATATATATTTTTTTAAAATTACTTATATAACCTTCAAAAGACAGGACATCAAGTGATCAGATGAGGCAAGCACATTCTTAATATGGGCACATCTAAATAGGTTTATGGCCAAATGAGCAATCTTTAAACTTCTTCAAGCACTAAAGAAATCGAACCGCCATTAGAGGCTGTCCAAGTTCAAAAACCCCTAAAGAGAGAGAACAGCAACAATAAAAATAGTAGGTAGTTTTATGAATGGCTCGACTTTTCATTTCTTCCAAGGCGGTACATAAAAACTAAAAAGGCACATATACGCATATGATCAGGAATTACACCGAGAGTAATAAAAAGTGTAGGATAGGAAGTCAGGTTTCAAGTTTGAAGTAACCAGAACCAATTCCCATCATAGAAAAGCCGCATGTTCAAGGGGACATCGTAATAAAAGAACCAGACCCCAAATGAGCTTTCAAGCAGAG
>JAOSBK010000002.1:39100686-39111004 GCA_027568895.1 Erythroxylum shatona
CCACCACCACCTCCGCATGCATCATCACCACCGCCACCTCCGTCTCCCCCGCCACCATCACCACCACCTCCGCATGCATCACCTCCGCCACCACCTCCGTCTCCTCCACCACCGCCACCACATTCACCTCCGCCTCCACCACCACCTCCGTCTCCTCCACCACCACCGCCACATTCACCTCCGCCTCCACCACCACCATCACCACCACCTCCGCATGCATCACCTCCGCCACCACCTCCGTCTCCTCCACCACCACCACCACATTCACCTCCGCCTCCACCACCACCGACACCACCACCACCACCACCATCACCACCACCTCCACCTCCGCCTTCACCGCCTCCTCCACCACCATCTCCGCCACCACGGCCTCCACCACCACCTCCGCCAACTTATTGCGGAGACTTCACCTACTGTCCTAGTGATGAGACATGCTGTTGCCAGTTTGAGTTCTATGGTTTTTGTTTAGTCTACGAGTGCTGTCCGTATAAGAATGCTGTTTGCTGCCCTGTTACTGGACACTGCTGCCCCAGTGACTATCCCATTTGCGGTATCGTGGAAGGCATTAGCATATGCTACAAGGTAAATTAAAGAAGCGAAAGGTCAAACTTGTTTCAGTTAGTTGGGATTAAGTATGGCATTGCGTTTATAAGTCAATGATAGATCAATAGTACATATTCAAGTAGGGATATTCTCATCAGTTGATTAACGGTTTACATTCTTGTCACAGAACCAAGGAGACAACCTGGGAATAGCTGCAAGGAAGCGACACACGGCTAAGCACAACATTCCTTGGTCTAGTTTGGAGGAAAATCAGGGCATGTACCCGCAACTCGTGTGGTAGAGAAACCGACTTGCTGAAAACTGAAACGGGACATATGGACCCAAGACTGTTGTTAATTAATAGTTGCCTTAATTTCCATAGATCAAACATAGTTAAATTATTCACTTTCAAAAGACTTTATTGTTTCAGTTTCTCTTTCTCAGCCTTGTAATATGGAGTTGGAAAATAAGTATGGTGATCCGTGACTTCGCTTTGTCCCACATTCTTTTAACAGACTAGCTTAGGAATCATTAGCTGAAACAACACTTAGTATTCTCCTTTGTATTTTGTGTATACATATATATATATATATATATATTCTAATTTCTGAAAGCATTTTCAATCGTGGGGTCAGAATTTCTTTGAGCTTATAATTATGCTAGTAGCATAAACCAGTCAGAACAATCCAACTAGAAGCTGGATGAACTGATGATTCTAGCTGAAGTCAAATCTGGGGGCGGGACCACCACTTTTGAATTTTGTTTCGCATGTCTTGGTGTAGTGGAGGACCTACCTGAGTCCCAGGAAGTGTACTAAAACGGAAGAGGCCTGTCAATTTAAAGCTCAAATGGCTGGTTGTAACAAACAAGCTGTGATCGCCGGCCCTATGCAGCAACTACATACCAATTTCAAACAAATGCTTTCAGCTTTTGAGTGAATCAACCAGTGGCTGACTTAATCATTCTTGTTCAGCTCTAAACCCATGTTATACGATTGACTTTTGGGGACTAGATAAAGCTTCCCTCCCATTAAAAAGCCTTGGGCCTGTCCAAAACCTTTTCCTTAATAGCGGAAGTGGAATTCAAAACAAAAGTAGCTTGACTTGGTTTGTTTATCACCTTTGCCTTAATAGTGGAAGTGGAATTCAAAACAAAAGTAGCTTGACTTGGTCTGTTTATCACCTTTTCCATTCGCGCGTAAAAGCAACTCTGGATCCATACAAAATGGTAGAAGGACCTCTTGCTTCCAGCGGACACCTAAGGAGTTGGAGCTACTAGAAAATTTGGGGCTGATGAGAACTTGATGCTGAGTAGGGGAGGTCAGTGATCAATCATCAGCTGAACAATTAAGTATGTGAAGACTCTTTATGCTTAGAAGTGTACAGGCTACGTAAAAACTTGAGAGATCTTAGAGTTCCAGGTTTACTTCCTCTAGAATTCTTGGGTTGAGGTCTTAGGGATTTATGATTAGTCCAACTAAACCGGAATATCTAATGTAATAAAAAAAATGGTAGAAGGAAACAAATTAAACTACTTTTTGTTCCGGAGTAACTTAAGGATTGTGATGCATGTGGTTGCATTGAATGCAACTACAAAGTCCAATTATGAGTCCCTGTATGTGTCCCCACCGTAGCTAAAGATTGAAGGTAATTGTTGGAGGGATCCTATAACGTGTTATTTGGAGCTTGTTGAATAGGACTATCTGAAAGACACTTCCACCAAATTTCTACTTCATTGACGTTAAGATGAATCTTGGTCTACGGGAAAGAATAAAATGCTTTAAGTGGAAAAGAATTTTCAATGCCGCGTGTATTGAAAGGAAAAGAACAACAAAAAGCTTATCACTGTGTCAATTGCTGTCTTTATTTTCACTCAATCCCAGATTTCTCGCCACTACTTTAGGACGCCCCACATCGGCTACTTAACACTAATCTCTCCCTTACTCGCTGACTTACTTGCCCATTTCTTCTTTCTTTACTTTTATCAGTCTTTTATTGTGATTCAGATGACTTTCTCGATTGAGCATCCTGCTGCGTTAGACTGTTGAGGTAAGTTCTGCACATGTCTCATTCAGGTTGAGCTTGACATGGTTACCGCTTTCTGTCCCTCCTCTCCTCTGCAGAATATTTGATCAGTAGTTTGAGTACAAAGTGTTTTGACTGAATGGTGTTAGAATTGTCGAAATGGCTGGTTTCATGGTCTCTTTAACAGAAGTACAGAACCTATGATCTTTGATAATGTAAATAAGTCGCGAGTATAGAAAGAGGTAAAGTTTAGAGAACAAAAGTTCATCTTGCCGATGAAAAGCGAAGCTTGATCTTGACCATAATGTGGAATGTGGATTGGATAACTTGGTATGATTATGACTGGTTTTTGATGCATACTTTGTTTTGCTTCTGAGAAGGCATTTTATTTATGCTCCCATGTTGCAAGACAATTTGTTAAATTTAGATTCATTTCATCAGAGAATCTCATAGCTAAATGTTCCTGATTTTGTGTGTATATAATTATAATATACTACTTTCATATGGCCCGTGACAGAGCACAAATATCGTTATGTCCATGTCTCATTTTCCCTGATCCACCCGCACTTGAGATGACAATTAATGGCATAAATATCGTCTTCTCCTTTTGAATTTTTCCAAGTCTGTTTACTTTTTGGCACTTCTTCACCACAAGTCTTTTATGCAATAACTAATTTTTCAGAGATATAATCTGGAAAAGCTTGTATGCGCAGGAGAGGTGATATGATATAATTCTTTTTTAAATTTGAAGAAGAAGAGTAATGGCTGAAAGGAAATTGAATTTCAGTGCGCCACTTCTGTCAGTGAGGCGATTTTCTACTGCTACAAAAGCTTCTGATGGAGAGGAAGAAAAGAAAATTGATAATCTTCAGGTCAATAGACGTGGTTCTCTTCCTTTCCACAGACGTGAAGTGCATTTGGATCAAGTAACAGAATCTGTTGCTGTTCCTTTTCAATGGGAACAAATCCCAGGTAGACCAAAACATGGTACTATGCCTGAGTATCAAGTTTTTGAGCAGGCTTCTGCAAGTCAAAAATTTCCTCCAGGAAAAGGTTCAGGTGAAAATTTTGAAGATCAAAATGAATTCAGTGACAAGATTGGTGAATTGGATTTCTCGAAAGAGGGAGTGCATGAGCAAGCACTCCTGGAGTCGAGAGATAATTATGGTGATGTTCACTCTGATGCTCACGACACTATTTCTCCAAGAGATTCATTCTCCATGAACTGCAGTGCAACTGCTCTGAGTGGATATGACGGTGCGTCTGTGAAGCCATCAGGATCATTCTCTACAGATCCACTAACTCGAGATTTCATGATGAGTCGCTTCCTGCCTGCAGCCAAGGCAATGGCTTTAGAGCCACCTCATTATACTTCAAGAAAGCAATCTACAGCAATTGTACAAGCAGAGGCTGTTGCAGTGCCCCGACAAAGCACTAAGGTAGTTAATGTCACAAAAGCACCTCAGACTATTCCAAAGGGGTCTTCTATTATTCCATGTCACGGTCTGGATGTAGAAGAAGAAGAAGAAGAAGAAGAAGAAAGTGATGATGACTATGATAATTATAGCACGTCCCACAGCATAGCAACCAAAGGTTGTGGCTTGTTACCTCGCTTGTGCTTCAAGAATTCCTTGTCCATCTTGAATCCTCTTTCAGGACTTAAAATGAGGACCCAGGGTTCCATGGCTCACATCCGTAATGCTGTCAAACCAAAGAAAGCTTCTTCAACTAAAACTCAGAGTCAAAACTTGAAGAAGGTTAGAAAAGATTCTCTGTTTAAAGAAAAAAAAAAGATCTTTCCCCTTTTTAATATTTTTTCCAGCCAATCTTCTTATCATAAATGGAGGTTTGCATTTGAAGCCAACTAATGCAAATGGGATTTTTTTTTAATGGTTATCAGCATACAGGGGATGTTGAAAAACCAAATAGTCGAGCTCAATCGCCCAGGCTGTCCTCAGTTTTGAATAAGCTAAGTTTCGGATCGAATCGTTTTTCTTTTGGATCTGACCACCAAGAAATTGGTAGAACTTCTCCATTCAGGCGTGCAGGGGCCACATCTTCTTTCGGAAGAGACCACCAAGAAATTGGTAGAACATCTCCATTCAGGCGTTCAGCGGCCACATCTCCTTATCGGAGTCAAACGCACCAATCTCCCTGTCGTGGAAAGGGATTTCCAGGCACTACAAGAGAAGCTGAAAGTTTCAAAGCCAATAAGATGAACTCGTATTCCAAGAGCAGTAGTAAATCTCAGGAACTGTTTAGTCATCGTGGCACTACAGGAGGTTCTCGCCCATTGAGCCCAACTGTTGAGAAGACTGTACATATGGATACTGAAACTAAAGTGAGTTCCAAATCAGGTCCCTTAGGTTTCAATGGGTATTCAGACTCTGTCTTGAAGTACTACAAGACGATGTCCAAAAGCAGAGAAATGAGAAAGGCTGCTCCAACAGATTCTTGTTTTGAAGATGCAAAATTTATGAAGGTTCCAAAACAAGACGCCAAACTGGAAAATAAAAAATTGGGTGACATTAAGGATGAGTTATGTAAGGAAGCTAAGGCCTTGGTATGTATAACTTCAATTGGTGCTGAAAAGGATCAGATTCCTAGAGAAGATGATCCAGGAAATGTAAAAAACAGCTTGTCCTCTCTAGCGCCAACTTTGCCCAAAACGCCGTCAGAGTCTTGGCTTTGGCGTACCTTGCCTTCGATTTCCGCGCAACATTCATTTTCGCATCCATACCGTGGCACTAGTGTTCAGAGCAAGTGGCAGGGCCAGGATTCTGTGACACCACCCCCTACCAATTCCAAATGGGAGACAATTGTAAAATCATCATACTCACATCATGATCATGTACGCTACTCTGAGGTATTGCCTTTATTCTTGGCTGCTATTATGTAACAGAGATTCATGTGAAGATATTGAAGAATTCACTCTTTCTGCTTTGACAGGAATTAGTTTCTCACTCTACCCAGCAATCAAAGAGCTAGTGGTAAAACAGCCTCACTGGATTCATTAGGTTAAAGTCAGGCAACGTAGGATTAAAGGTACTAAACGTCTTCCAGTATATACATATAAATATTCGTCGACTTGTTCATAAGTTGACGGTGAAAACTAAAAGTATGTCGTGGTTAAAGTCTGCCTGTAACTTGCAGTAATACAGGGCTGAGGCAACATGTACAAGGAGCAATCTGGTTTTGATTTCGTGTCAGATTCACTTGTACTCTGGAAATCAATTAGCGTAGTTTGGCAGTGAAATGGAAACACTCATACATCTGAGAGTTGTGAGTATAGCAAAGAATACTTGGTTTTCTACGGTTTGGCGGTGACTCTTGGCATTGAAAACTCTCGAGTCTGTTTTTGTTGTTTTTCTAATGCTGAAGCATAACAGGTGAACAGAAATGAAGGAAAAAGAAGATATTTTTGTTACAGAACACACACTTATATTGATACAGCAACAAAGCTCATTGTATAGAGTTGAAATATAACAAAAATCTTATTTATTTGCTAACTATCACAAAAATATTTCTATTCTTAAAATTAAGCACTAAATATAATAATTAAATTTAACTAAGACTTAGTCAGTTTGACCATTTATTTCGTAATAATCTGCAATCTTAAAGAATTTTTCAACAAACTCCTTGCCTTAGGAGTTACAGAGTTTTAATATCAAAATAATTCATCCTTTTGATGTAGCTCAGTTGTTGCTTTTACCTCTTCATTTCGTGACTTTCAAATCTTCTCCATATGCTCAATTTGTCCACATTTTCTGCATTTGATATCAGGCCTCTATTAACATTTTCTTTGTGAGTGATTTGTTTTTTTGCAATGTGGACATGGTGGATATGAATTATCATTGTTCTGTTGTTGTTGTTGTCGATCTTGTTGAAACTCTTGCTTTTGTCTCCTGAATTTTTTCTTTTGCTAGCACAACACCTTCAATGGTTTCTTCTTCTCTCATCATCCTCCTTTGTTCTTGTGCCTGTAGTGTATCTACTAATTCTGCCAAAGACATACTTGATAGATCCTTAGCTTCTTCCAATGTAGAAGTTTTAAATTCATATTTTTAAGGTAAGGTTATAAGAACTTTTTGCACTATTCGTTCATCAGAAAAATCCTTACCTAATAACCTCACTTACGAATTCCAATATCTCCCCCTCACAAGCGGATCAATCCATATCGAACTAGCTCCCCCTTAACCTATAGACCATGCGAAGTCATTTAAATCACTCCAACCCAAATCTATGAATCTCTATTCATCGAACCTTGCCAACTTAGCTCTAATACCAATGAAGGGTTTTGAGGGTGCTTGGGGAGAAATTGGGCCCGGATCTAATTGAACCCATAGACAACTAGGAGATCATATCTCAACCAAAAACCTTAAGACAATAAGTTATGAGTCCTATCTTTGTATATTGCTTACTTTATCCTTATGTCTCTTTCTAATGTGGGATTACTCCACTTGTAAATTTCCAACATCTTCCCATCACAAGTGGATCCATCTATATTGAACTAATTCCCCTTGAACCCATGGTTCATGTGTAGTATTAGGCCTTAGAGAGATATTATCAAAAGCATCTTCTTTTGACTTAATCTGCTAACTAAAGGATTCTTTTTGTCATGACCCGAAACGGGTGCATGACCGGCACGTGGGACTGAGGTTTGAAACCCCAGATCACACATCAACCTACCATTAGGAACAAAATAAATTTAAACCCCAAGGATGCAACAAGCTCATATAATACAATAACTATAGTGAGCGTCAGAGATAATTTTTACAACTCATGAAATCATGTCACTACGGACGCTACAATACAATATCAATGAAAATAAAGAACATACGCAAAGAAAGATAAGCCGCAGCGGACACATCATGTGAGTCACTACTGTGAAGCTGGTGGTAACTGACCTGAAAAAATAAAGTTGAGGGGAGTCAGACCTTGTTGAGTAAGCTCACACAGTTCTACGATACCCAATGTTATGTGCACAGTTATGCATGAATATCAAAATACATCTAATCGCATCAACAACAAAACATCAATAACAAAAATAAATTGTAGGAGAGAATATACCTATATGATCCTTATCTTTAAGGGTAAGCCCTCACAACTCTAAACCCCGAATGGCTGCAGGAAGCGATGCATCACGTCCTAGTCATGCTCCTATACTCATGTAGCCATAAGGCTCTCTTAATTCAAAGGGGTTGTAGGGAGCCAAGTATCACCAACAGACCAGTCCTCATTAAAAGCATCCAAAGTCATAAGCATTACAAATAAGGATCCGATTGGGAGCCAAGCATCAACCAGGATCGGCCTATAAAACATAGCAATACATATCAAATTATTAAGCATGTAATTTATCAAGTAAACATTCAGTTACGCAATGACTAATGCCTGTATGCATACCCAACCCAATGCATCCACTCAGTTAATTCAATATACAGGCTTATACTAAAGCAAATACACATTACTATATATACGCGTTCAATATATAAATATGTAAGTATCGATCGATATATATATGCACACACATGCATATGAATATGGTTATGTATTGCTACATACTATCATCTATACTAGCATTGAACAATATTCATTTGCTGGTACAACTACGGTAATAATAAGTTGGCATGAACTTACCTAGTAATCGAACTCATTCCTTTTAACCTTCCGATAGGGTCTCGCTCTTGCTATACCTAGTAAATCAAAAGAAAATATCTTAATTAGTGCTAATTAGGAGTTATTGGACTCAAATAACAATTTAGGTATCATCCGAATTGCTTAAGCAGTCCATTTATGAAATTCAGAAATTTCTCTTATTCTCACCTAAACATTCCGTTATTTTTAATTCACAAACTATTGAAAATCTCGCAATGCTTCTTTAGAGAAAAATGATCAATAAAATTTTAATAAAAGTGACTAAAATGGTCACTGGAACAGTACCTTCGGCAATTGGAATATTTCTCTGGTTACCGGAGTATTATATCCGATCATCAAAAAATATTTAGTCTTAGAATTCAACGACTTTTATACCAAATGAAAGCTCTTGATGAGTAGAACAACTTTTTCCAAAGCAACATACTCAGATTCTCAACAAATTTAAACGAATTAAAGAAAAACAAACTGAAACCCTAACCTCGTTTTCCATCAATCAGCGGCGATCCAAGCACCGGCTGGTGACTAGACCATGGGGCTTTTGTTCCTGATGTCGAGACGAGTCGAATGGTGGTGGTGGTGGTGGGCTCATCGAGAGGAAGAGATTGGCATATAATACGAACCGGTTTGAGTCACTGGCGGTGAAGAATGGTTAGAGAGATGGAATTTATGAGTAGTAACTTTTGGGAGGGTTAAAATGAAATTATGAGAAAATGGGGAAAAGAAGAAATTGTCTCTTATATATATATATATATATATAGGAATTTATGAATAGTATCTTTTAGGAGGGTTAAAATGAAATTATGAGAAAATGGGGAAAAGAAGAAATTGTCTCTTTTATGTATATATATATATATAGCACACGAGATGTTACATTCTCTCTCCCTTAAAAAATTCATCCTCAAATTTTATAATAAGGTTTATTAAGGAAACAAATATGGATACAATTCTCTCATCTCTTGCTCTATCTCCCAAGTAGCTTCTTCAATGCGACCATTCCTCCACATCACCTTAACCATGGGAATTTGTTTTGATCGAAGTTGTTGCACTTGTGAATCCACGATAGTAACTGACTCCTCTTTGTAGGTTAAATTCTCTCGCACTTCCATGCTTTGCGGTTGGAGTATTTAGGAAGGGTCGGGAATGTACTTGCAAAACATAGAAATATGGAATACTAGATGGACTTGGGCCATGTCCAGAGGTAATGCCAACTGTATTCCACATTTCTAACCCTCTCAGTTACCTCATAAGGTCCAATATACCTTGGAGACAATTTTACCCTCTTTGCAAACCTCATCACATCGTTCATTGGAGATACTTTAAGGAATACAAAATGTCTAACTTGAAACTCCACTTCCTTACACTTCGAATCAGTGTAACTCTTCTGTCTACTAACCTTTGCTTGATCAATGGGATCTTCTATGACATGATCTTGATTAATTATGGTCCCTTCAATTACCTCTCACCTGCCTCCTCCCAACACATTGATGACCTACATTTTCATCCATACAATGTCTCGTATAGTGCTATCCCAATACTATTGTGGTCGCTATTATTGTAAGTGAACTCAATCAAAGGCAAGTGTCAATCCCAGCAACCACCAAAATCTATCACACACATCCTCAACATATCTTCTAAGGTCTGAATTGTCATTTCAGACTACCCATCAGTCTGAGAATAAAATGTTTTACTAAAATTCAATCTAGTGCCTAATGCCTCATGTAATTTTTACCAAAATCGAGTTGTGAATTACGATCCTCGGTCTGAAACTATCGATACAGGTACTCCATGGAGGCACACTATTTGACCAATATAAACTTGAGTGAACTTGGACACTGAATAAGTAGTCTTCACGGGTAGAAAATGTGTTAATTTCGTCAATCTATCTACAATCATTTGGATTGAATCACATCAAGTTCTTGTATTGTTGGCCCCTGATTTTTTTATTTATTTTATCTTATTTGATTAAGCATGATTAGATTAATTTTGGGGTCTTGCTAGATTAATTTATGTTGGAGCTACTTAGCATGTTGATGTTAATGGGATTATGTGGCATAGGTGAATTAAATTTAAGTGTTAGGAATGTATAGCATGAAGGG
>JAOSBK010000002.1:39119906-39145030 GCA_027568895.1 Erythroxylum shatona
ATATATTGAAGTGAGTTATGAAATTGTTTTGCTTAAGATTGAGGCCTATTGAAATGTTTAGATATAGGAGTGCGTTTGATTATGCTGAGATCCCGGACGGAGGGTCCGGTGGATTTTGATTGGTTGTGTGATTAATTGGGGATTATAGAAGTGTACTTTCGATACTTTACAGGTTTTGGGTTTTATGAAAGGCAGCCGTTATGCTGCCAAAATTTCGATAAAATTGGTATACAAATGAGATTTTAAAATTGATATGAGTGTATAAGAACATGACTAAGAATTGAATTTTGCATAAGGATGACTTGAGGCTTTGTATGAATAAGCATTTTTGTTATGATTGAGAAGTTTGGATAAGATGAGAAAGAATGAAAAAGAAAGAAAAGAAAAGAAAAAAAAATTATACCAGATTTTGGATAGTCTAGGTTTCCAACGCGATCACGTTTATCTGTTCTTTGTTCTCGGATGTCGGCTCCGTTTTGTTAAGTGTTGATTCCGTTTTCGATTCGCTTTTGATCGCGATAAGTATTTTGTTTTGTTTCGTGTTCGATTCGTTTGTTTGCTTTGATTCGATTCCGATTTGTTTTTCGCTACTTCAATTTGTGCTTCGCTTTGCGTTATGTTTTTCGTCTCCGGCTTCTGTTTTTCGGTTGGGATCTGGTTTTCGGATCGGGTCCCAACAGTAGTCTCCTACCTCGCATCTCCACCTCATCGAGAAAATTAATAGCCTCCCAAGCTTTAGTTCTGTTGAACTCTATAAGACGAAACCTGGCATATGCCATAGATAATTGCATATTTGACCTATCTTATTTTAGGACTACCACTGGGGGAGCTAGCCATTATTGTTGCTGTTGCATCATCATCATCAAGTCTCGAAACATAGCATTGTTAGTCTCTATTCCTGCTATGAATGTCTGCATAGTCTTCTTAAACTTTTATGAGGCCTAGTTTTCTTATCTCGGCTACATTTAAAATATGAGGCCTAGTTTAATACTCTTAAAAACTTTGAACTTGTTTTTTATTTATTAACTTATCAGAAAATTGTGAGATTTCTTTTGAGGATAAGAGGTAGAAGTTTAACTCTTCTACCATCTATTTCCACATTAAGGAATTCCCTTTCAATTTGACATATCTTAACTTTTTTCTTAGAAAGAGCTAAACCATGTTGTTCACATAAATTTGCAAATTTATTGAGATTTATAATATGTTGAACAATATTATTACTAGCTATTAAAATATCATCCATATAAACATATATGAAATTATGATATTTGAAGATATCCATTTTCCTTTGAAATATTTGTGGGTCATTTTTTAAACTAAAAGGTGTTACTAACCATTAGTAATAGCCTTGTGGAGTAGAGAAAGTAGTATATAGAATGCTATTTTTATTCATTTTTATCAGCCGAAATTTACTTTAATAATCAAATTTAGAGAAGATCTTTTTTCCTCTTGTCAAGTTTATTATTGTTTCTTTATGAGGTAAAAAGTATCCATCAAATATAATATTATCATTTAATTTTGTATAATTTACTACAATTTTAGCTTTATTTCTAGTTAGTTCTGTATAGTTTCAAACTATAAAAGCTAAGAAAGAATGAGGGGATTTATCAGATATAATTATCTTTAAGTTTTCTAGTTTAAGAAGTTGTTTTCTCAATTCTTGTTGATCTTTTAAATTATATCTCGTAGCAATAACTTGAATAATTTTTTGTTTATTTATCATTTCTGAGTTTTCCTCTTCTCTATTTTTATCCCAAAATTGTTATGGGTTATCAGAATATTTTTTAAATCTTTTGTTTTACTGATTCTAGTCCATCTTTGATAGTTTTTATCTACTAGTACTTATTCTTTATAATATTTTGTATTTTTAATAAAGGCTTTTCTTTTTAAATGATTGATTTTTCTTTATACCACACTAGGTTGTGCGAGGTTTAAAAAGGATTGGTGTAGAATGAGCATAGGTCATTTTTAATTCTATTAACTATGATCCAATGACCACAAGGAGTTTTGAAATATAGTTTTTTAATAATATCAAATAATATTTTATGAAATAATGAGAGAAAATTATTTCCTAAAAGAATATCAGTTCCGATCTTGTAAAAGTAAAATGGTGAACATTTTATTAAAAATGATCCTAATAGTATGTGGGGCTAATTAATAGCTTTTGATAAATGTCTCTTATTATTAGAAATATATAGTCCTATTATATTTTGTTAACATTTCATGATATTGTAAAGGAAAACAACTTCTTTTACACAAACAAGAATCAAGTCCACTATCTATACATGCAGCAAACTATTTTCCTCTATAATTTTTATAAGTTATTCTGATTGGAATATAAATACTAGTAGACTAGTCATTGTCGTGGAATACATATTATATTATTATTATTATAGGATATTTGTATTCCATATCGAGTTATCTTATAAGGTTGGATTTGTTCAAGGAAACTAGTTTAGAGCATTATCTCTAAATTGAATCATTCACTTTCAACTAGTAGTCTTATAGGCATTTTATTTTCTCCTATCTTAATAGTAATTTTTATGGCTTTATCTATCTGACGTATTTTGTTGAAATTTACATATTGATAAGGTTCATCTATTTGAAAACTTATCAAACTATGTATTAGATTATGATTAATATAACTTCCACTAACTTCAGTATAAACTAAGATATTACAGGGAACATAATTTATACCATTAAAATACTTTCCTTTAATTTTATAATTAGAACTTATCTTTCTATTTGCTCTTATTAAAGTATTAACATATCATTGAATACTCAAAATACCAGTTTTTGAATAAGATAATCTAGGTAATAATTTATTGTGAGAAGTTAGTAAGGTTTTTGTTGTAAATCTAATAAAAAAATCATCTTCTATGTCTTTTATATTTGCTATATAAGGAGGACATACTCTTTCAACTTTAAAAAATAATTTTGAAAAATCAATAATATATTTATTTGGAAAACATTCTGTATGATGAGTATTAGATAAGGAACAAGATATCATGTAGGTAATAAAATATAATCTATTTTTCACCATTAATTAAATATTTTCTTTTAAAGTCTTGGATTAAAGAGAGTGTTTTATCAAAATCTTTATCTTGTATATTATAAGTCATCTTATGACAGATATCAAACAAAAGTTTTTGATATTGAAGATTACCTCTCAAAATCCCCATGTAGGCTTCTTTTTCTATTGCAAATTCGATCATCCAATTAATATTGCTAAATTTATAAGACTATCTATTCCTTATCTAAAAGTATATTTAATTATCATTTGTATAAATCTTATGTGTACCCATTTATTTTATCCCTAATATCATTGGGAATATGATCAAGTTTTTGAAAAATATATTTTTTAGATAACAGAGGACTCATTACCTTATTAGAAGTTAAAGTAATATATAAGATTTTTCTTTAAAATTAATACTATAGAACATATGGTGTTTTTTGGGATTTAAGCTTATTTTTCTAGTAATGACATATTAAGTTAGTATAAGAATTTATTGAATATATAATATTTTGAATCTTTTTAAGCATTTTTTTTATCAATTAGAATTTCTTGACTCTAATCTCTATATTTTTTAGACATTTCTAAGTATACTATATTCTTTATTATTTGACTATCAATTAGAGTGTCAAAAGATTCTCCTATTTTACTCATTTATTTTTGAATTTTTTTCATATTCTATATCTGTTATTATAAAATTGCTTTCTTCATAAGATGATTCTTTCAAGACATCAATGCTAATAAAATCTTTATTTTTTAATCATTTTATTTATTTTATGATCGATTTTTTTTCTTTTTATTAAATCTTTTAGGGCCTTGATTGACGTAGTATCCTTTTTCTTGACAATAATATGTACATTCAAGTATCTTTTTATTCCTTTCCTCTCTCTTCTAAACATAGGTTTTCTTATTTCTTCTTTACACGGGAAAGCAACCTCCCATGTCGCTAGAAATTCTCAATAATTAGTTAAATACTCAGTCTGAACATGACCTATATTTCTACCCAATGTATATCTCTATAATTAGTTCTCTTCATCAAGTGCCTGCTTGATTAATGAAAATGGGTCTAAGAAAGAGAAAGCTTCGTGCTGATTTCTGTCTGGCTTCTACAGTGAGCTTCATTCTCATTAATTTCTGCTTCCCTCGGCATAAGCTGCAGCTCAGGCTCCCCTTCCTTGTCCTTCAGAACCGCTGTATCTTCAGCCCTCTGCATTAGAAAATGCAATATACACAAATTATAGGGAAAGGGGAGTTAACTGAATAAGATAGAACCAAAACATTATACGACGTGCTTCTAAGCTAACCTAATTTTAGATAGTTGGCTATAGATTAACATGGACATGATTGCGTAGTCATAATGCTCCTAATGGCACTGACCACAAACATCAAAAGCGTAATAATATAACTGGAATTTAAAACATTAATGCCAAATATATACCTCCTGAAGCTGATCAGATGTAGAATTTCTGATAATTCTCGGAAGACTTCTGACCATTTCGGTGGGAGGCCTCGGACTTGCCTCAAGATACCTGCCTGGTCTAAGTGACTGAGTGCTATGCTGCAACCCTTGTCCGAGAATATCCAAATCACTGCTCCATTCTCCTTTACTGTAAATTAAACACCGATCTAATTAATTTAGCAAAAAGAGACAAATTTTGTGGGATATCTATATATATATGTACCTGAAACTTGGTCTCCAGGGAAGGAAAGACCGCAAAAGACTTTGAACCAAGTCATGCTCACGGGTATACTTTCTGGCTACTTTGCAGTGCTGTCGAGGGCTCCTTGAATTTTGGAGCGGCATCCTTGAATTGTGATCTCTTCCTGGCATGCATGAACACATATTTTTTGCGCAATGGAGAAGAAAATCCTTTTAAATCCAAATGAATCCAAAAAAAAGTTAATTCTAATATGAATCTTTATGATGTTCCAGTCATTTCATAATTTTGGGTAATTATTGCTTTTTATTTCAATAAATTTTTATTTTTTAAGTATGGGGTTAGAGATATAAAGAAAGTAAATTTTCTGGGTGAAGAACAATAGCGATTATATACGGAGTTAAGAGATCAAACCAATGAACCTCACCTTGCCCAGCTTCATCAAGCTTCTTAATTCTGTACATCTAACAAGCACATAAATAAAAGGGTAAGTAATTTCAAAGCAAAATTAATACAAATGACTCAAATCATACGTAAATCTATAACCTAATTATTGTAAAACCTGCAAGTGACTCTTTACGTGTGCAATACCAACTCCTCTCACATTCATCAGCTGAAGAACTGATTTGGGTGTTGCTCCTTCAATTTAAGTATTTGTCAGTGCATCTACTGAAAGCGAAAAGTAAACAATTTCGATGGTATAGCTAAAAGCATAACTACACATAACAAGAGTTTGTGCTCCAATATGAGTTGGACTCATTTGCTTTTGAACACTTAATTAATCATCATGTAGATTTATATGAGATTTTCACTAAATTATATGTAGATTTTACATACATAACTATATATTACTAATACAATTGATACGACTAAAAAATTATTAGAATACTAAATTATACATATTCAATGTCGTGTTAAATGTTGAAAATAGATTATTCGTGAACTTAAAAAATAATAATATTTTAAAAACATTAATTAAATAATAATTTTTATTATTTTTCATGGATCGTGTGCTTTTTAATAGGAAAATGCATGCATGATGTGAATCTTTCTAACAGACATTTATTATTACCACTAAGGATCAACCAATAGAAATAGACATAGAAAGTAGAACTAAAATTAATGAGCTTACTTTCAGGCCCGCCAAGCTTTTGAACAGCATGAAGGAAAGAGAGATGGAGATCAGGAGTCCATCGTAGGCGTGGCATTTGAGATCTAACGTACTTTCTAACTCTAGCCCTGCATGCCTGAACTCTTTTTGATGAAGACGTATTCTTGTTACTGGCAGAAATACACCCTTCTGATGATCTCTTATCACCATCTTCTTCGCTATTACTTATAACTTCTCGAATTTCAGTCCTACCATCCTCTTCTCTGCTCGCTTCTTCGTTCAAATCGAAAGATGAGCACTTCTTCAAAAACCCCGCTGAAGATGCATTGTTCTGGATATCTTGATCATTCCTATGAACACTCTTCACTTGTTCATACGTCTGTTTCATTCTTCCTGTCATGGCTGCTGCTTCGCTTTGTTCCTCTTAATAACTTTGGAAGTCCTTCACTTTACTTAACTACAAAAAGTTTAAAATATGAAGAAAAATTCACATGATATACATTAATGAGAATCAAGATATCTAAAATGTAGCGGACAATAACGCAACTCTAAAAAATTCAAACAAATATTAACAACAAGAAAGAACTATTCAACTTATAGCAACAAACAATATGAGAATACTTAACAATAAAACAAACACTAAGATTTACGTAGAAAAACTTCTAGTGTAGAAGGAAAAACTATAGGACAAACCCATATGCAAACCCACTGTACTCAATAAATATTTACAAAGAAAAGTTAATCTCTCACTCAACAACAAGAAGTTGTCTCACAAAGTTTCAAGGTCAAAACCAAAGTTGATATCACAATCTACAATCACTTAAACCAACCCTAAACTAATTAAATAAGGATAAGAATACAATACTATTTGCCCTATATGTTTTTCCTCATTTTTGGGCGTTATGATTGCACTCTTTGCAAAAACATACATATTTTTCTCTTTTATATCAAGAAATAAGTTTTTTTTGCACCATATACGATCACTTACATAGCTATATATCTTTAGCACCACCTCACTAGTAATTGTACATAATTATAGAGAGTTACACAGTCTCCACACACAATCATATATCTTCACACGGGTATGTACACGATCATGTATGTCTTTGATCTTCACACGTTCCTTCACATGCTTATAGAGACTTAACACGGTTGATCCACACAACTGTGCAAGTTAATATATGGGTATATAACACTCTACACAGTCGTATATCTCCCCAGAAGAGACTTTTTCATCTTGTTTTCACTTGTTTGTCATTCCCACTAATCATAAAGGAGTCTATACAATCACCGAAAGTATCAAAATAGGGTTGGACATTTGACAATCGCCCCTCCAACCCAAATATGGGGAATACATGTTATTCTTTATCATTTACTTGATATACATCTCGAAAAGCTTACTATATAGCTCATGCTTGTTTCTGGAAACTACTTTACTCATCATATTATCACCATTCAAATTTATATGAACCTTCTTCAATATTAATTGTTGCTCTTTTATCACGAACCTCAAGCAATGATACTTAATGTCTATTTTCTTTGTATGAGAATGATATATAGTATTTTTGCTCAAGTTAATAGCACTTTGACTATCACAAAATAGTACATAGTCTTCTTGCTTCATATCCAACTATTGAAGGAACCTTTTTAGCCAGAGCATCTCTTTATAAGCTTCCATTGCAGCTACATATTCTGCTTTAATCATAGATAAATCCACATGCTTTTGTAGCATGGATCACCATAAGATGGCTCCTCCTGTAAACTTGAACCGAAAACCTATAGCGAATTTTCTTCCATCAAAATCTTCAGTTATATCTGCATCTGTAAAATCTTTTAAAGTTGAATTACCATTACCAAAGCACAAACTCCACTTCGATATGCCTCTTAAGTATCTTAGAATCTATTTCACTACTTCCCAGTGAACCTTTCTTATATTTGACAAGAATCTACTCATCATTCTAATAGCTTAAGCAATATCTAGCCTTATGCAGCTCATTGCATACATCAAAAATCTACTAAAAATGAGTATGTAATAAAGGACATACCATATGTCTCCTTTTTTGTTGAGGTAAACAACTTAAAGTGAGATGTTAGTGGCGTGCTAACTAACTTGATATGCTTCATATTGAACCTTTTTAGCAATCGTTCGATATATTTCTTCTAAGATAACCAAAATCACTTTTTCTTCATGTCTTAAGTTATCTCTATGCCTAAAATCTACTTTTCAGATCTCAAATATTTCATATCAAAAGTTTTGGAAAATTCCTTCTTCAACTTTTGGATTCTACCAATGTCTTGACTCATAATCAGCATATCATCAACATAAAGAAAAAGAATGATGAAGTTCTCACTTCTTGAAGTACACACAAGCATCGACATAACTTTGTTTGCAACTATGATCTGTCATAAATGAATCAAATTTTTGATACCACTGCCTTGGAGCTTGTTTTAAGCCATATAGACTTTTCTTTAATTTACAGACCAAATTTTCTTTGCCTTTAGCTTTGAAACCTTCTAAATGCTTTACGTATATCTCCTTTTTTCAAATATCCATGCAAGAAGGTTGTTTTAACATCCAACAGTTCTAGTTCAAGATCTAAACAAGCAATTAGACCTAAAATTATTCGAATTAATTAGTGCATCTTGACTACTAGTGAAAAGATTTCATCAAAGTTTGTACCCTTCCTTTGATTGAATTCTTTCACTACCAGCCTATATTTGTTCTTTACCAACTTCTTACCATCTCTTTTTATCTTGAACATCCACTTATTTTTTAATACCATTTTTTCCTTTTAAAACTTTTGCAAGCTTGTATGCATTATTCTTCTTCAAAGATTCCATCTCTTCCCTCATAGTTTTAAGCCAGAGATCTTTCTCTTCACAAGATGCAACCTCTTGCACATTCTCAGACTTCCCTCAATAGTAAGTAACCGATATTCAGAACTCGGATATCTCTGTGGAAAGCCTTTCCTCTCTTGTCAGCCTTCAAAGATGTGATTCATCAATTGTTGGATCCAATTGCTCCCCCTGTTCATTATCCTTAATAGATTCATTTTTAGTATTATCTGGATGTGGTTCATGTAGCTTATCATTATCAAATTGTATATGATCACCCCCAATGTGTGTTTCGTCATGCACTTCATCTTCTTTACTTGTAGACTACTCAATAAAGGAATTTGCGAAGAGTTAACTATGTCACATGATGACTTGCAGTGTGATAATTTATCTCTACTCAGAAGATTAACATCTTTATCGTGCTCTTGGAACACCACATCCCTGCTCCTGATCACCTTTAGCTTCTAGGTCATAAAATCTGAAGTCAAGTTGATGACTACCATATCCAACAAAGATGCATGATATCCACTTTGAGTCAAGCTTTTTTCTTTAATCCTTGGTTATGTACCTAAATACCTTACAGCCAGAAACCCTCAAATGATGATATGTGAGATCATTACTAGTCTATGCTCTCTAGGAAATCTCAAAATCTAACAAAACTGAGGGAGCTCAATTAATCAAGTAGATCACAGTTCGGATTGATTTTTCTCAATATGTCTTTGGCAATATAGATATTTTGAGCATGTAACGAACTTTCTCTACAATGATTTTGTTCATCCTCTCAACAAACCCATTATATTGTGGAGTTCCTGATTCGATTTTTTCATGTCTAATGTCATGCGACGTATAATATTCTTTAAACACCTTGCAAGTATACTCCCCTCTATTATCCATAGTCATTTTTATTTCTTTGTTAATATTTATTTAACTAACAATTCTAGTAGTTATTATTTTATTAATTAATATTACATTATTGATTAATTTATTAATTAATATTTATTTATTCTAAATAACACGTCCATTAGTTATTATTACTAATTAATAAAAAATTTAAAAAGATATCTTTTTATATATGAACGATGCGTTTTGAGGTGTGAAGTGAGATAGAATGGATTTCATAATTAGGGTTTGGAATAGAAAGACCTTTTCTTTTTTTTTTTCATATTGAAAGAGTAATAAGAATGAGGGGTTTCAGTTTTTTCCTCTTTCGATATCTATATCCTATATGTACAACGTTTAAATCAATAGAGAATCTAGATTTCTATATCTGTATAAGTCGATATTATTACATTCAAATTCCTTCTTGACACCTCCTAAGGAAAATCTAAATTGGATCCCAAATTACTCGATTTTGTATACACTTCAACTTCCTCTCAGCTTCCCTTTCTACCATAATATGAAACTTTTGAAAAGTTTCAAACACTTGACTCGTAGAGTTCAATATGTGCACCCAAGTCTTCCTCGAAGCATAATCAATAAATGTAACAAAATATCTATTACCTCTCAATAGGGCCACAGACATTTGAATGCACTAACTCGAATACCTCTAACTTTTTTGTAGTTCTTCTCTTGAAATAGACTCTATGCTACTTTTCGGCCAAGTAATAATCACAAGGATTGAGACTGTAAGTTTTTAATTGGGATAAAGGATTTTCTACCCAACAACTTCAATCCCTTCTAACTCATGTGTCGAAATTGTTTATGCTACAAATTTGGTGAAGTTTCCTCTTTTATTGTGTATATTTCTCTACCACCACACACCTTTAAGTATTTTTTTACAATGAGCAAAATAACTCTCCTTGGATAACCATCTTGCGTCTTTAGACAGTTTCCACTTCTTATTCTCGAAAGTGTGCTAAAATCCTTCTTGATCTAACATATTAGTTGATAACAAATTTATCTTTAGATAAAGGATGTGTCGTACATCTCTCAAGGATAGTAAGATCTGATGTTTGTCTGAACTCATACATCACCTTTATCGATTAGCTTGGCAAACTTTTGGTTTCCTATCTTTACACTCCCAAAATTTCTGCTCTTGTAGTTTGAGGAGTACTTCACCTTTAGAACACAATGATAAGATGTTATAGTGTCAATTAACCATTCATAACTAAAATTACTGATATGGAAGCATTTACTAATTGCACAAACTAGAGACACCTCATCATCCTTGCTTAAAGCTATTTCTTTTGTATTTTTATCGTCACCATCATTATGATTATCTTTCATTTTTTATCCCTTTTCCATTTATAGCAGAACCTCTTAATGTGTCCAGCCTTATCGTAATAGTGACATGTCTTCATGTCTTTAACACTTTTAGACTTTGAATGGTTTTTAGACTTGTCATGACCTTTAGGACCCTTACCTTTCTTCCTTCCTCTGCTTTCTGCACCAAAGCCTACATGTTGTCAACTACAATATCCTTTCTTTTGATTTCTTCATTAAATGTACTTTATTTGATTACATCTAAGCATACCTTCAACACCTGAGTTGCTAATTGTCACCACTAGGATCACCCAACTATCCGGTAACAAACAAAAACATGAATAAAGCTTGAAGCTTATCATCAAGAATGATCTTCATTATAGTAAGCTTATTGATTATGTCCTAAAAATCACTTAGATGCTTCGACGCTGATTTCTCAGCTTTCAACTTCAATTTCACGAGTCTCTTAATCAGAGAAGCCTTGTTATGAGTAGTCTTCCTTTCATACAGACCTTTTAGCTTCTTCCATAACTCAAAAGAAGTTGTTTCTTAAGACACATGCTTGAATATGATGATAGTAATCCGTTGCCTAATATTGCCCAGAGTTTTTTGCATCATCTTTCCTATTCTCTATCTAACATCTTTTCAGGTTTTAAAGGAACATCATCCTACACACTTTTAACCAATCAATAGGATTAAAGAGATCCTTGCAATGCAGAAGGTCATCTATCATGGGCCTTCAAATTGTATAATTTGATGATGTTAACTTGACCATAGAGCTATTTCCACCTTTCATTATGATGGTTTTGATACACTTATACAATAATACAACTCTCTGAAAAATAAACCAAATATCAATGACAAGAAAGAACTCTTTAACTTGCAGCAATAAACAATACAAGAATAAGAAAATTAACGATGAAACAAAAACTAAGATTTATGTTAAAAACTCCCTAATGTAAAGGAAAAAACCATAGGACAAACTAATAAGCAAATCCACTATACTCAATAAGGATTTACAAAGAAAAGTTTATCTCTCAAAACAAGTTGTCTAATAAAGTTTCAAGATTGAATTTAAAGTTGATATCACAATCAACAATCATTCAAACCAATCCCAAAACTATTCAAACAAGGATAAGAATATAGCAATATTTGCTCTTTCTCTATTTTTTCTCTCTTTTAGATGTTATGGCTGCACTTTTAGCAAAAACTTACGTATTTTTCTCTTTTATATTATGAAATAATTTTTCTGCATTGTACATGGTCACTTACACAATATCTTCAATATTGTCTTACTCCCAATTATACACGATTATAGAGAGTTACACGGTTTCTACACATGGTTGTGTATCTTCGCACGGAAGTGTACACGATTGTGTATATCTTTGATATTCACATGTTCCTTCACACACTACACTTACATAGACTTACACAGTTGATCCACATGACCATGTAAGTCAAGACACAGGCGTGTAACACTCTAGACGGTCGTGTATCTTTCCAGAAGAGATTTTTCTATCCTATCTTCACTTGGTCGTCATTCCCACAAACCTCAAAGGCTTCTACGATCACCAAAAATCTCAAAATATGGTTGAATACTCTACACAAAAGAGATAAGGAGAAAAGTAAAACATTATGTACTACCTATAATTTGACGCTTCTATGAGATTCTTACTCTACACATTAACTTTATCGAATTTTATACAAAAAAATCTTTAATGACTATTATAATTTCAAATTCTATCAAATTTGTAGATCAAGCATCCACACGACTAAGTTTCACAACTCTCATTATAACGTGGCTTTAAAAATTGTCTTTGGAATTAACCCATAAAATTTTTCAAGGCTACAACGATCATCTTTAAAGTGGATGAGTAAGTTATGTATATCATAGCTTGTTAGAGAAATATCAAATATATATTCCTAATAGCCTCAACTGGTTCAAAAACTATCTATATTCAAGTGCCTCCACTAGAAAGAATTTAATGGAAATTATCAGAAATGCGAATTGTTGTTGAGCTTAACATATATGGAAACTTACATTTAAAGCATATGATTTAAAGGGAGGAGTAACAAGCAACTATGACAATTCTGATGCCTTGGAAATCCTGTTTCTAATCAATTTGATACTTTCTTATATAAATTCTTGTGTTTCTGAAATTTTTTTGATGCATGTAGAACTTCCCATGCATTAGTTATGTTATGGCCATGAAATATTAGCTGATTGCTAAAAGTGAATGTATCATGCTATGAGAATTGACAATTAGGAGGATAGTTGTAAGTTTACAGAAGATAAAACATGTGAAATATATAAAACTTCGTAAATGCCAGATATTTTATGCTCTGTCCATATTTTAAAGCATCAAATCAAGCTTGAGAGTGAGAGGAACTTGAGAGATTGGGGGCTTCTTTCCCAAAATAAACTAACAACAAACGAACTTATCACGAACAGAATCCTCCCAATTTGGCTCATAACAAGGAGATATTAAGTACAATTTGAAAAATATTAATCCAGAATACTGCATAGTACACGCTACACACAATTATACACCAGAAATAAAAATGATGAGAAATAATTTTTCTTCTGCCCTCTTTTCAGAGAAATCTTTATACCTTGCATGTGTACAAGACAAAAGGTCATCAAATTGAGATATGGGAATTAGAAGAGAGGAAAAAGAAATTGTCTTTCAAGAGTCTTTTGGTTCATAAAGTATGTGCTAAATACACATGACAGTTTCATGAGAGAAGAAGCTGCTGGTTTAACAAATTCTGGTTTTTGAAGGAAGCCTATGTCCCTTTAAATATGCAAAATTATGGAATCACATGGGATTATCAGTAAGCTACAGACACTGCAAATTAAGGCGCCATGGAAGTTCAGGAAAGTTGAAGGAACTATAAATTGAGAGAGAGAAAAAAAACACATGCTAATTCAGTTCAATTATAAGAGATCTTAAAGGACCTATTAACTTACAAGTATTTAACCTGGCATATAAAGAATCGAAAAGCAACAAACATTTGTCTTCCTGAATAAGAAGTTGCAAACCACTCAGTGTGCTATGCTGAAGTAGCACCGACCTGCGGCCTTAAAACTTGAGGTTCGGATTGTCTATACCGTATACGTATCGACTCCGAGAGACTTTGTGATAAAGAGAGTATAAATGGTAATAATCCCTCGGTATTCGTGGGGGTTAAAGAGGTCGGGAAGATAGAGGGAGTGTGAAGGAGCTAATACTAGGGTTACTGGGTTGTTTTGTTTCATCGAATAAGCATGGTATCAAACTCATCAAGGTTGGTTCAGAATATAATTTATTATGGGACTTCCATGACGCTATGCATCTATTTCAGCACATAAATTAAAGTAGAAAATAATCAACGAGTTCCAGGCCACCAAGACGGGATGTTTGACAATGAACATGATTCAATTGACTGTTAGACCCTTTTGCACCTTTCGTGGATAGTTATCCACGAACTTGAGACCTCTTTCTTTCTATCGAGATTGTCTAAATTTTTGAACTGTGCATTGGACACCCTTTATTGTGTTAAAGTCAACATTAATTACTTTCTTTTTGTTTGTATATTTAATTAGGTTACATAATCATGATAAAATGATTGTGAGGGGGGCGGGCGACTATTTCTTTCGTCAACCTATCACTTTCTTCTCACCTAAACAAAGACTTTCTTCCCCTTTGAAGAACACCAATTCTCTATCGATGGTTATACTTGCTTGCGTCCACAAAAGTATCGTTAATTTATGTGGTGTACCATGACTTTGATTCATGTTTCTGACATGAAGTTTAGAAATGTCTTTGCTAAAGGAACAACGCCTGGATTCTAATGGTTAATATGCTGTTGTATGTGTCTAGAAGCTAGTCAAATTTGGTACTATTGCGTTCAGATGAAGTGGGCAGGGATCGTTTTCATCAATTTCTTACCAAAAACATCAATTTCAAACACGAGAAGTACTGAAAAAATCAGATTCATTATGTCAATTTGAGGACCGCATTGGCTATCCCATTTCATTGAAAATTTATGAAGCAACATATAAGAAGTCCTTTACTATTGCCCAAACTCTTTTTTTTTTTTTGGCCACAGATAACATTAAGCATTAAATTCATATTAAGTGTTGTATATGTTTATAATGAATGCATCATGTGTCAATGTAATTGTTATATAAGTTTCAATAAGGACAATATTTATTGTTATTAGATCGAATATAAATTAAAATATTATCTAAAAGCGTATATAACAACTTAAATTAACTTTAGTGTATATGCTGGTTATATACATAAATTCAAAAAATAATTTTATGCTTGATCCTATTTATATCATATTAAATTCAGACAATTTTATAAAATGGAGTATATTAAAAACTTAATAGTTGCTAGAGAAACTTGTTTAAAGGCGCATCTATAGGTGATCGAATACATAGTTGAGGTGTTACTATAAATTGTTTAAACTTTTTTAGCTAAACACAACACTGTTGAAACAAAGCAGCTTTGCAGAGAAAGGACTGAAATTGGTGGGAGAAAAACGTGAACTGATTCCAGCATCGATGCAAGACAAAAAATAGACCAGCCGTCAACAAATTCCTACTGCAGCGAAATTGAAACCGAAGCTTATAGGACCAGAGGACAAAACCAAGCTGTAACAAGATGATAAAGGAGGGATTATCGTAATTCTTTTGTAAGGAAAATGTATTAAAATAAATAAATAATACAATGGTAGTTATATGGGGGTCTTCGAGTACCAACTACTCCAAGAAATCAAAACTAAAACACTGAAAATAAACAACAAAATCAGAGAAGACAACAAAAGTCCAAAGCTTTGGGAGTAAGTAGTTCACATATCATACATCGTCCAGCTAAAAGAGTGCAATATCAACTCACAACTTAGATATCAGACAGAGAAGGACTCGTATGAGTCCAGAGATGCCATGAATTAGGATAATTTCTATATTCAATTAAGGATGTTTACTGTTAAAGCTTGGTGATCTCGATAGTTTTCCTGAAAAATGCATGTATTTCTTTATCTGGAATAAGAAATGCAACTAAAGACTAGTTTAAAAACCTTAGAGTTTTCCTCATAAGTGAAACGCATTTTTTCTGCCTATTGCAAAAGTTCAGACCAACTTGTAGTATAGCATTAAGCCCTGTACAAGGAGAATTCCCATTGAACCACACTAGTTTCTACTAGGATGTTTTCTAACCAAACTTCCTCAAAAGAGACAAGATTTATTGGTGAACTTCTTTGAAAATGACCCATCCAAATTACTTTGTTCTTAGCTTCTACATCATATTTATATTATGCCGTATGCTCCATTATGTTATCAAAACTTCTAAGAAAGGGTTAATTATATCAATTTTCTATATGGTTTCACCTAATCTTATTTATCTCATATAAGTTAAAAACCATCACTAAACCTCTTATATTTAACAGTAATTAACGTGATACCCTTAAGTTAATCATTCATTATATTTTTATCTCGAAACGATGTTGTTTAGTATTTCTTGATTATAAATGATTTGGTTCACAAATATGACTAAAAAACTAAATATTATTGCATATAGTCAAAAGATATAGACTTTTTCATTTTAGAAGAAAAGTCTAACAACAAATTGACAATGAAGTATACCATGAGAATGACCTTTATTTGTAAAGAATTTATAATATTTTTTATTTTATAAGAGGTAAATGGAATTGGATAAAATTATGTGAGAGTTTAATATAATTAATTGTTTTGAAATTTGAAATAAATGGATTAGTAGAATAATTTTGATGAGGTACAAATTTATGCTTGTGATACCTCTACCACTTAGACATCAACCTAAGCTGGCATGCATATATTACAAGGAAGAACATTAACTAACAACTCTTGAGGAGAGTCTAGAAGCTTCACTTTAGCTTTGCTTGTAGCTGTAAATGGTGTATTAGAAAATATAAAATGTGGAAGCTTGGCTTACATGATTATGGTGAGGTGGATGTTCTAGCTCAACAGCTACTCACAAATAAAGGTAAACAATTCCTTTATCACCTTATTTTGGTGTTTAGATTATCTTTGGAGCAACCTTATATTTCTTTCTTCCATAACATATATATGGTCGACAAAATCTGCAAGTGCACAGAATCATTCCTAGTACCTACAAATTAAGTATTTCAAGGTCATCTTCCATAAGAACTAAGATACTCACTATTGAATTAATCCTAATTACTTGAACTAAAATAACCAGAAACTTAAAAGATGATTGGATTCGAGCAGACAATAAATTGTAAGGACTGTAAATAAACAAATAAGGGAAATTTGATAATTTAGTCTTAAGGCTTTGGGTTCACCAATTTTAGAGATTGATCAATAAATTATGGAATTGATTGAATGACATGTTATAATAACAATTGCACAATTTTACTTATATTCTCACTCAAGACATATAAGAATACCTAACTAGTTGATTACCATCTCTCAGTGCAAAACCTAACTAGTCAAATTCATTAAGAACAAGCAACCATAAGTTATCACACTAGTTCATGATATCTCTATCTCTAAATCTAATGTGTTTATCTTCCTAAGGCACAAATCATACTTCACTTCTTAGTTCATCATATGATTCCTAAGGTTGCATCTATGGTGATCAAGCATAGAAACAACAATGAAGTTCAAGAAAGATAAATATAGTCCAAGAACTTTCATTCAACACCAATCAATCCATAAAATATAAATCAATCTCCCAAAGTAGGCTACATCCCCAACCCTAAATGGGGTTTACTTCAAGAACATGATAAAAGAATCCAAACAAATAAAGACAATCAACATCTAAGAAAGAGTAGAGAAGATTGAGAGAACACAAAACAAGATTGCTTCCAATGCTTAATTCAACCCTCCTTGATCTTCTTCTTTGCCTCTTATGGGTGCCTCCTTTTGTGCAGCCTTGTTTTTAGTACAGAACCCTCTCTTTTGGTCTTAAAAATGAGTATTTATAGTGTCTTGGACTCAAAGAAACCTAGTTTTTGCCAAACAGGGGAATATGGATCGTAATAGTATCATCAAAGTCCGTTAGGCAGATGTTAAGTCCATTGGGCAGACATTTTCTATCTTCCGGAGTGAATTTGGCCAGTAAATGTTTGTTAGGTGGACTTCATGTCCGCTGGGTGTATATTCTCGGGTTTTCCAACTTTCCAGCTTCGCTCATGTCCGTTTGAGGGACATCTTGTCTGTGGGACAGACATACACTGAGCATCTACATAAATGTGCAATTTTAACCCTTTAGATGGCAAAATCTCTCCTTGGAGTCTCATGGAAGTTGTAGAACTTAGAGTCCTCTTCAAAAGTGTAGTTGAATGACCTTAATCCAACATCCAAAACAAAACTTACACCTTTTTCCCCAAAATCTATCTATTTGCACCTGTTAAGCAATAAAGTTGAAATCTGTGAGAATTAACCAAATAAAGCTCAAAATTCATATAGAGATAAGTCAAATTAGTTCCAATTCATCCCAAAATCATATATAAATAATTTGACTTATCAATATATTACACTCCTTAGTGTTATTTTGAACTTAATAGTGTCCCCTTTGTATGTAAATTAATCCCCATATGTATAAATAATCAGTTAAAATCATTTACTAGGACAAGGGGTAGTGAGGTTATGAGTTACTTCCTTCCAAATCAACTGTTAGTATCCATTTCCAAAGAATAATTGGTCCAATGTCTCTACCTTCATATTATAGAATACACATTTTCTAATAATGTTTAAAATTTTCCATAGGAAGGCTCCTATAGATAGTCTATCTTTAGCTGTTATCCACAAAGTAAATGCCACTCTGGGATTAGCCTATGGAGATCACACAAGTTTTAACCAGGGAGCTCTGGGTTTGGGGATGGAAAGTTTCTTTTTTCATAAGGAATTGGAGTAGTTTCCATCATTTTTATACTCCATATGACTTTATCACCTTCCACTGGGCAAATGTGAGTATTTAAAATCATGTTGATAATAGGGCTTTTAGTGATTGACTCAAAGATGTTGAGATTTATTGTTAGGACATCTATATAAATTGCATCTCTAGAAATAATGTCGTGTAATATATCTAGATCAGGGATGTTTCTTAAGATGTCGACATCTAGCTAAATGTCCATCTAGAATTTTTTGTAAGTACCATTCCTAATTTTGTATTTGATCACCCCTTTGATTAGTTCCCTATCCTTTAGGATTATGATAATGACTATGAGGTTAAAGTTTTTGGGGTGAAGATCAGAGGTGAGCATTGTGATTCTGGGATTCACATAACCACCTAGCCATAGAGCATATTTGTCATGATCCATTCTTAAGAATATCTTAATTAACAGGACTTCAATAGTTAGTCTTATAGGTGTGATACCTAATCCATCTGGCTCTTTTGGTAAGGATAGTTCCTTCAATTTAACCTTAGCTACGACCTATTTATTAGAATCCCTAAACATAAGGAAGCTTCTCATCAACCTCTTATATGTCGTATAGAAAATAAATATGTCAGCTACAAAAGTATACTAGTGAATTTTAACTTCTTATATTTGGCGTAGTACTTGAAAGTGGGATCATTGCCAGTGCTTAACTTTATAAGTATTGTGGACACCTCTATTCCTAGAAAAAATAAATATGGAGACATAGGGTCTCCTTACCTTAACACTTTTTCTACCTTGAATAGCTTTATAGGTTCCCAATTGATGGGAGCACTAAAGAATTCCAGCGTTATACATTGTTCCACCCATCCATTGAACTTTTCAAGAAATCTGAAAGCCCTCATAGTGCTGATAATGAAATTCTAATAAATGAAATCAAATGCTTTTTTTAGATCAACCTTAATTGCAAAATTCATTAGTTTTGTTTCTTTAAGTGGCATGTGAACAATTATTGAGCCATCAAAATGTTATCTCCTATATGTTTATCCTTTATCAATACCCCAAGATCTATCTATGATGCTACGCAATATATACTTCAACCTATTTACAGTCATTGAAATAACTTTGTAGAAGACATTACATCATAAAATTGGTTTGAATTCCTTGAATGAGTTAGGCGTACAAGTTTTAGGAATAAGGTATATGAGGGTTTTATTTAGCTCTCTCAATAATTTTCCATGTATGAAGAATTCTATGATTAAATCAATTACCATATGCATCACTACTGGCCAGTATTTTTGATAGAAAAATCCATTCATGTCATCAAGTTTAGGAGCTTTATCAAGATTCAATGAGAATACCACTTCTTCCACCTCTCTTTTAGAGACTAGAACTACAAATAGTTCTAGGTTTTACGCAAGAATTTCCCGCTTGTTAATGATGGATTTTGTAAGTGGGGCAGAGGAGTAAGCATTGGAGGTATCTCCTAACGTTTAAGAGATGTAAATATAAACCTTATTTAAAAGCTCTTATTAAGTGTCAACTATAGGTCAAATTTCGTCTTTGAGGAATTAGATTATACTGTAGTTCCTTCTTGCAATCACTAATTTGAGGAAGTAGGATGTGCTTCTGTCACCATCATTTATCCATGCTACCCTTGCTCTTTGCCTCCTCAGCAAGTGATTTGGGAGTAATTTTTACATATAGTTTGATATTGCTATCTTATCCTCATACATTAAATTTTCATTTGTGGGAGAGTTGTAAAGATTTATCTAGGTTTTTTGTAATTGATTTCTGGCTTCATTCACTACTTTTTAGGTGTCTTATATAGCAATCTTGCTCACCTTTTTTATTTCCTTTATGATGCACTAAATTTTCCTTACACTGATAAATTCTTTGTACACATTGCATTCCCTTATTAGCCCTATTTTGATTGCTTCTTTAAAACCCCCCATTTTTTGCAAAATACTTATTGGATCTAAAAGGATGTATAAAGGAGGGAGAAATAAATTGATTATAGACCAGAATAAGAGTATGATCTGATTTCAAAGAATTGTGAAGCATTGTTGTGCTATTAAGGGAATTAGAAGACCATACCATATTTTTATTACTCTATCTAACTTTTTTTTTCTCATCTACCACCTCCATTGTTACTTTTTACTTCAAACCTACCATTTTAAGGGTCAATAGTTGTACAAGATTAGCACAATCTATAAAGTCATTGGAATGATTTCTAGTAGAGAATTTTCCTTCCGCCTTATTTGGGCGAAGCATGTTATTGAAGTCTTTGAGTATTATCCAAGGTAGGTTTATAAAAAAACTAACTTGATTTTTTTTCCAGAAGGGAACTCTATCAAATGCATGATTGTACACATAAATGAATGTTACGGGAAGAAGAATTCTCTCAGGACTTAAGCAAGCAATAAAGTGAATCACTTGGTCTTCAATGATAGTTTAGGAAACTTCCAACTTGTCTTGTCTATAGGCAACAAGATTCTGCTACAGTGATGGATTTAATTATTAGTAATCAAATTTTAGAGATGTTTAAAATATGCCATATTCTAGCATTTTTCCTCTTTTAATTTTGTCTCCAAAAGGACATTGACAAAAGGTTTAACTAGTCCTGGAAATTCTTGTAATCCTATTTGTTTGTTAAGGCCATTGAGCTCCTTAATATTCCATGTTAGAACAGTCATTGAGGTGAACCAATTTTGGATTTTTTTCTTTTGTTTAGATCTACCATTACTCAAAGGTTAAAACTCTACTTTTGCCTCCTCTTTAAGGTGTAGGGTGTTTGAGGGAGATCCTTAAGGGGTTTAAGTAGGAGTTAAATTAGCTATGTTCTCCTCCATGCTTTTAGTAGCAATTCAAGCGAAGGACTTAACCTTTAACTTAAGAATGATCTCAAATATGATTCCATCCTTATAAGGGAGATGTTGTTGCATTTCCATATCATGTTCTTAAGTAATTTTTGGATTATGGATGGCTTCTTTGCAATTTTGTATGTTTATTTGCACCCTAGAATATGGAGCCTTATATTGTAAATTCAAGAGTTCCTAATGCTAATCTGTAGTAAACTTTCTTTTAGTAGGCCTTTAGATCTTGCTTAGATTCAGTTGGTCAAGCCTCTAAGGATAATAAATCGTTACTACATCCTCAATAAGATCTCCATCTTCAACTAGGCACTTGAGAGGGATAAACTTAGGTAGTAGCTTTTGTGTATCTATAAGCACGCATACTCTCATAAATCTTACTCTCTTTAACTAGGAGTTGCTTCATCTATGCAAATAGGTTTGCCTAAATAGTTAATTAGGCAACTAATTTACTTTGTAATCCAATATTCTAATAGTATATTTTGTATGTTTACCTTAAAAATACTTAATTTTGCTTAAGATTTTGTAATAGGAGGCCTAGAGACCATTTTGAAGAAGGATAGGCTAATTGTTATAATGCCAAGGGCCTACCTCAACTACCTATAAGACTTGTTCAGGGATGCTAAATTTGAACAAAAAGATATCCTCTTCATTCACCATGACTTCAACAAGTCTCATCTTTTTAGCCTAGGTGTTGAGTCAAGGAAAAGGTCTCTTACGCATGAAGAGACCTACTAGAGTGGAGTGCCATTTATTTGCTTCTTCCTTTAATATGTCTAATAGGAAATTAATTATGCAGGAGCCATTCTCTTATAAGAAAGGACAATTTTAAAGCCTCTAATGAAGGATCTCATCTCTTAGGACCTAAAGGCATGTTTTTCCTTGGATTAGGAGATAAACTGGGATGGTTAGTGGTGGTTGCTACTAAGTTTCTTATGAAGGGATCTTCTAATTTTGAAAAGCCTAAGGACTCCAGATTAGGTGTGGCAATAAGTATGGTTAAAGAGGGAAGTGTTCAGGATTTAGAGGCTTTGGTATCAACATTATTCCCAAAACAAGGTAAGTAAGTATGTGTAGAGTGGCAAGAAGGTTAAGTAGATAAAAAATTCAAAGAGTTTGGGAAAGGGAAAGGGTTAAGGCTAAAAAGAAGTTTGTGATGAGAAAAGTAACAAAAGAAACTCAAACAAAGAAAGCTAAAGGACCATAATTCAATGGAAAAAGTGGAAGAAAGATTAAGAACATGGCAAAGATTGGTTGAAGAGTAAAAAGGCTAAAGTAAGTGTACCAAGCAGGAGGGAACTAGTGTAGGCAATAAGAATTTGAGTATTATAGTATAAGGAGCTATCTAAGATGGAACTTACTTCCACTTGAATTTCATGTGTGTTAATGAAGGAAGTAGAGGGAAGTTATAGTTTTCCTCTCATCCACATTTTCTTATAATTAATCTTTATATTATTTTTATTTAACTTTTACTAGTAAGTATACACCACTAACATATTTTAAGTTGAATAATATTTTTATCTAAAATTAAATAGTTTATCTTTATTAATTAGGTGAACATGTTATAGAAAGTATTAGATGCATTATATTAAGTTAAGGACTATAAAATTTAACAATGTTATTCACTATTTTTAATTAGATGCCTAATAAGGTGGAAGAAGATATTTAATATTTAACACTAAGTTTTAGAAGTGAAATTTGGTTCACAAAATTTATCAATGAAGGACAAACTGTTTTAATTAAAAAAAACTAAATTCAATTATAATATGCAAATAAGAAAAGAAGGCTCAAGAAATATGCTTTAAGTTACAAACATTGGTAGAAATAAAACAAATATGTCCTTAAATACAAGAAAATTTATATCTCCACTAACCCACGTGTTTATCTTTGGCTTCTCATTACCTAACTCCTACAAAACATAAGCGACAAATGTTTAAATGGAGTTAATGGGAATAAATCAAGCCTTGAAAAAATGCAATCTCGATGAACTTAAGTTGGGGCCTAAATAAATGGTAAATAGTTAAAGCTATGAACCACAACCACAGTTTTTTTTATTACATTAGGTATCCCGGCTTAGTCGGACTAATCCTAAGCTCCTAAGAGCCCACCCCAAGAGCCCTAAAGGAAGTAAACCTGGAATCCCAAGATCCCTGAGGTTCCTACGTAACCTGTACATTTCTGCACACAAAGAGTCTTCACATACTTGATTGTTCAGCTGATGATTGATCACTGGCTCTGCACAGCATCAGGTTCCCATCAGCCCCCAGGTTCCCTAGTAGCTTCAACTCTCACACTGCTGCTGGAAGCAAGGCGTCCGTAATTGATCTGATCAAGGAGTTTTGCCCAGGGGGCTAGAGGATTATCAACAGGAACATTTCCTATTTCTCCTCCTTTTGCATGACTCGAACTCAATACCTCCTGGAAGGGAGAGCCTTAAGTAATGAGTTAAAACCATTTAGGCCACTCCTATTTGTCACCACAACCACAGTTTTGATGTTATTATGAGGGTTTTCATCTTTAAGTTAGTTTACGAAGTATTATTACATTGTCTCTATGTCATGGACAAACCATTTTTAGCCTTTCTTATACTATAGTTGTCTTATTGTTCACTGAGAGTTCATCAAGCACTTAATTCAATTATTCTAGATCATCATATAAACTCATATAATTTAGTGCCTCTAAAATTATCTAAATTTCAAATTTATGGAACAAAATTATATCTTTTTAATTAATTATCGGAAGTTTGATTCGTTGTTTTCTTATGATTAGCGAGAATACATATATATTAGGGGATTGAACCTTATTTAATCTAACATCTTCAATCTTTTACAAATAGGTTCAAGTTTATGATATTAATTAAGTTTTAGACATTCTTGCAACTTGCATTTCAGTTAAATGTTTATGACCTTATTATATGTTGTTTATCTTTAAAAGTTACATGCATAATAAAAGTTTTCACATTTTTCAATGCATCAAATAAATAAATAATTTAAATTAATTAATAAAATTTAAATTTTATTGGAATTCTTTAATGGATTTATTATATTTTCTAAATGATTTTTTTTAAGAATATGTGAATTAACGAACAATAGAAGATATATTTTGGTTTCACATTTCAATCCATACTTTTATAAACTATATATGTCGTATCAACATCAAATAATTGTATGTAATCAATCAATTTTCTACTACTACTCTTATAAGGTAATTACGATTCTTTCTATAGTTTATTATTAAATAGTACTAACGTTTATTTTAGCATAAAATTAATTAAAGATAAAGTGCATGTATTATAATTAAAATTTAACAAATTTATTGGTAGAAAAAGTTTTTAAAATTCATTTTTGTCAAGTCACAATAAAGCTGATTAACGTCTAGTTAAAAATAAAAAAAATATTAAGCAAAATATGTTACAGAGTAGAATATTAAATGGTTTGGCTTCTATATTGATTTTTGTTGGACCAATGGTGGTTGACAAATTAAATTCCACTTATGTTTTGATAATAACAAAATGTATAGAATTGGTTAAGAAAATATTTCAGGTGATTTGGATTGAAATAAAT
>JAOSBK010000002.1:39151770-39191718 GCA_027568895.1 Erythroxylum shatona
TAACATAAACCTCAATAACAAAAGCATTTTTCGCCTATCTTAATCTCATCTAACTATTCACATTCAAAATTTTCTTTTTATTTATTCATTCTAATTTCCTCATTTTCATGTCACTTGACACTTCAAAATTTCAAGGAAAATTCGGGGTCCAACAATAGGGGTCCTCATCTTGACTTGTAGCAAATAAGAGTGCGCATTCCTTCCATGAAATCAATCGTTAGCATTTTCATTTTAATTTGGAAGATAAGAAAGTGAAAATCTCTCTTAATTGTGGGAGGCTTCTTAGATTATGCCATGGACGTTGTATTACTAGTTATGACCTACAAGATTGTTATATTTGTTAGAAGAAAGGGTGGAGGACTTTGGTTAGCACGTAAGGTTTTTAGAAGTAAGGGCCTTCGGAGGTTGATTTACTCTAGTGGTTCTAGTTACGGTAGCTACAATAATATACCATAGATTTCCTTTAAGTTTTCTAAAGACAGTTATTCCAAGTTTGAGTTCACATCTACAAACCTTAGGATGCTTAGACCTTGTTACCATTGTGTCTTCAGACCTTATTAGATCACCAAATGTAAGGCTTATTTAGGCCTATAGATTGGTGTCTTTAATAGAGTTCGTTTCATTTCAAGGTTGACTTTGTATTTAACTCTTGTGTGGATTGTCATAGCCCTAAACCTAGGATCGTATTCGCCATAATCCTGTTAGGATCCATGAGTTAAGCAAGCACTACCTTGTTTTTGTTCTATACATCAATTTTTTAATTTATGAATCAAAAATTTTATCTAGTTAATTTCCAAGAATAAATTTTTTTAAGGTTTCATGATGACTTTTACATTAAAACAAAGGATATGTACGGTAGATTGATTTTATTACAGAAGGCTTCTATAGATATTGAAATTACGTTGTTTTCAAGTTTTCATATTGACTACTTTGTTAAATTGTAACAAAAATTGATGATTTATAAGCATATATGAAAAGTCAATAATTTATGATACATTAAGTCATTGGGATACAACTTTTATGCAATTTAACAAGATTGGTCATTTCTTGATGGTCTAAGCATAAACACAATAGAGAGGACTAGACTAAGTTTAAACTTGGACGCTTCTTCTTAAGTAACATTCTAGCTTTGGAAATTACACTTTTAAACACTTAATTTTGACCTCGAGTGGTCATCTTCTAATTTAGTGTTTTCTGGTTTTCAAGTTATCCATTTATATGGTCTAACCATACATATAATAGAAAGAATTGGGCTGAGCTTAGGCTTTATCACTTCTTAAGTAACACTTAGTGTGCTTATAAGTTTGGTAATTATACTTAAAACACTTAACTTCGACTTAGAGTGATCATCTTCTAATTTTGTTTCTTTTAATCGAATAGAAATGGTCATCATTCCATAAGTAACCTATATATCATCAACAGATGTATTACATTACATAACAGAAGATGCATATAATATCTAAGAAATGGAAACTCTAGACCTTCCTTTAGAGCACGAGCAGGCTTAGGCTTGGGCCGCAATTCTTGGGCCCTTACAAAAAAGTTTAAGTTCCTTACTTATGGGAAATTCTAAGGATATCAATTGTCAATCTTCGTATGTATAAGCCATTCCATCTCTTGCCATGAAAGTTTTAAAATTACTTAACTACCTTTGTAGACAACCCAATTAATTGATAAGTATATTTTTGTGGTGACACAATCTTTCAACTAGATGTCTATTTCTTAAAGTGACGTGCTTTTTGTTATACAAACAAAAGAGAGGTTGAGGTTTCAAGATATCCAATATTTTTAAAATAACTATTTTAGCTAAATAGGTTTAATGTTTAATTAGTATCCTGATTAACTTTGTACCAGAATCCTTAAATGTCTTTAATTTCAATAATGTGATATTTTTCATATGAAAACATGTAATGAACTTTCTTTTACTTGGTCTAGGATCTATATTGCCATTTGGATGGCTAATTATGTTGGCATTTAGAAGTCAAGTATTAGAATTTTGGTAAATAAATAGATGCCCTCTAATATTAGTGACAAAATTTTATCTCTTATCACTATACCCTTTTTAGTATGCTATAATTAGAGAATTGGTAAACGAAATCCATCAAGGCTGAAGTAGAAGTTTTCACCAAATTTTAGGACAATGGAGAAAATTTAATCTTAGGCGTGCTACATCTAAGGTATTAAGATGTTGATAAGTTTGTTTAGGGTTTCTCAAGGAATGGCAAAGTTACTACTAAAGTCAACTTATCGTTTTATGATTAATCATCACTTATCCTTAAATATTCCCTCAAATTCTACAAACTAGGTGTTGTATCCTGATATTTAGAGTTAAGGGGTACAAAGCATAGTGAAGGTGTTTTCTTGGAGAGTTATGCATAGCAAACTCCTTATAAGCTTTAGTTAGTTGAAAAATATGTGGCTCTTCATAATTTATATTACCCTTTATGTCTTAAGAAGGAAGATTCTTTAAAAAATGTCTTGAAAAGGCGTTCTATTTCTATACCTAGAAGATGCACAAGCGAAGATTATAAATCTTGTATCTTGGTAGTTAAAGGTTACAGCTTCTTAGGTAGGCTGTCTTTCCTTCCCAAGTCAACCAAGGGGTCATGTAATTGTTGGGAGTAGGTATGTATTCCAGGGGAAAGATTGAAATGGAGAAGAAAATTTAGCGCAGGTGTTACTAAAGGATTCTTTTGTAGGATGAAGACATCAAGTTCTTCAGGTTTTCCTGGGAAAATGAATACTCAGAACCTTGCCTGTACTTTGCTTTTGCAATGTGTGAAAATTATTTTACGTCTCACTATTTGATGCTTTATGGGTTCTCTTCTTAATCCTTTGAATTTATTGATTTGGTTTATGGAATCTATATAATCCTTTTAACTGAAATGGAAGGACCCTTTACTCTTGCTTATATTTATCCACTACATCAGGCCAATGTCCAAAGTTCCGAGATTGTTGATGACAATTTCTGGAAAGATGGTCATCCTTTTTAAGATAATTAGTGGTGATTTGCATTATTTTCGGATTCTTCCTGAGGTATCCCATCTTCACATTGTCTTTGAAACTGGTGGTATTCATAAGATTGTTGAACTTTTCGTTAGTAAGGCCTTGATGATTTGTGGTTCACAATTCATACTGTCTAGTTCCTTAAATCTCTAACAGCCAGTGAGAGCTAATCCGTGATATATGAACTATTAATTTTATCACTTGCTAGATGTAACGAATAACAAGACTTCATTTTATCCTTTTTGTTCCATGCTGTATACTTGGCTGACTCGTAATTATCTGGAGCTTTATTACCTCTCCCAATTTTCAGATTGGAACTTAGAATTCTCCAGTTATTTATTACTGTACTTGCATAGAATTTGTTTGTCATGAGCAGTTTATAATCTGGTAGCTTTTATGTTTTACCAACATAATCCTTTTTTTTGTTTTTCTTTTTGAAGAAAGGAACATTTTACCAACATAATACACTACGAGAAAAACATTGTTTAGCGACGAAAATTACCCATAGAATACATTTGTATTCTGTCGGTAATATTAATTAGCAACTGAAATGACCGATAGACAAAGGCATCATTAAAATGGCTGTAAGTAAATTTACCGATGCACTTATTATGTGTCCATCGGTAAATTTACCAACGATTCTAGGCAACCATCGGTATATTTACCGACGAATTTGCAGTAAACCGATGGTAAAATTACCTACCAACATAAGTATTCCGTCGTAATATTCACCGACGGTATTATGTTATTGTCAATGATAGTCCGACAGTTATGGTTGACCGTATTTTAGAAAATCTTGACGCTTTGCAATATTACCAACTGAAAACATGAACCATCAGTAAAATCCAATACATTTACCAATGGTTTATGTTTTCCGTCAATAAATATGATGGATTTTACTGACGTAATTTTGGTTTTCTGTCGGTAAAGTAAATTAATTTTTTTTTTAAATCCCTACATTAAATTTTATTTTATGATTTTATGAATAATGTATAATTTCAACAGTTATGAATTAGTACATAATATTTTGATTTGTTTATATATTTAATTGTTTAAACAAAAAGTTGATTGATGATAAAAAGTTAAAATTATCTTGATTGATAATGAAAAACATTAGAGTGTGCATAATAAGTGTTTGTAATTCTAAGCAAATAAGTACAACAATCCTAATGTCTTGGTGACCATGGGTGCTCTGAGGTACTACTACTCGTCACCTTCAATTCTTTGACCTTATGTCTCAGCTAAGCTATGTAGTCCATTAATGTGTCCACTGTGGTCTGAAGCCAATTGACTTGATCGGTTTGTGACCGTCTACTAGATGTTATTGTACTGGACGTGGAAGATTGCGAATAACATGTGTTTGCAAATAAACCTAGCTCGAAGATCCTTTCACGATGGTCCCTATCATTCACTGCTTCAAGATATGTTTGACTCTTATCAACAGCTTGGTCATGCTGAGACTGTTGCTGAATGCTTTAATATATTTGGTCCTATTAGGAAGCAATGTTTATATTAGTAAGTGATAATTATTAAATAATAATAATAATGCATTAATTTCACATATGTTCAGTTCTCTATATAATGAATGTCACATCATCATACTTCTTCGTGTGAGTGCACAAAAACACCTGAGTAGATTTAACCTAAAATATTAAATGTGAACTAGATTTTATAAAAATTTCAGCAGAGTTTCTTTTATTTTTATGATATTTACCCCCTGTTGAACAAATAAAATAAGTCAACACAGTCATATATGGCACCAGACATTTATACCATTATCATTATCCATAATACACATATTTTTATTTCAACATTCACTCATCAATTTAAATTGAAATACAGCAAAGCAAAATAATTACAATATAAATGTCAAGTTTAGATATTTACAAGTTTGTCTGTATATTCGTGGTGGGTAATTGATCCTCCTATATGTGTGGGAAGACTCTCTCCCCCCGGGCCTCCATGTCTGTTGGTGGAGTTACGCCCTAAGATGGACATTGCTTTAAGTGATGTCCAATACTCCTGTTAATAACTCCATATTTGCCCTGAAATATAAGGCTGTCATACATCATCCTTGTGCATCGCATTAATAAAGTCACGATAACGTATACGAGCTCGCCTCTCCCATACTTTATGTATTATCACGTCGAAACTAGAATCCTAGAAAAATTCTTTCTAAAATAAAAAGAAAAAATTGATAACTTATAATGACTAATATTTATCTAATTAATGTATACAAATCAATTAAAAAAGAAAATAAATTTTTATTGTACCTCAAACTCCTGAAAGTAGAATACCTTTGTAGTCTAAGAGATATTCTTTCATACATAAGCCTCAAGATCAATCATCTCCTTAAATTTAGATGTCATATTTCTGAAAAACGATCCAGATGGAATCAACCTAATATAAGAATAACTAATTTTATACCATTTGCAAAACCGAAAAACCTATAACTTAATTAAAAACATATAGTGTTTAATGCGATTTCACTTACAGATTATTGACAATTGTTATGTACTTTCTTCCATCAGGTCCCTCTAGGCTAATGGTCATCTCCTTCATTCGATAAAGGGGTAGTAGATGATGTATAAGTGGGGGATGGTGTAGCATGAAGATCGACAAGTGATGTCTCATCTGCAACTGTAGGCCTTGGAGGGGGAGGAGGTGATTCAGATGCAGACTGTGATGGTCCACCCTCACAGTAAATATTTCCGAATATGCCTCTAAACCTAGGCTGCATTACATCACGTTGTCTCTTTAATACCATATTTTTTCCTGAAATTCATTGTTTATTGAATTTTCTAAAATTATAAGAATTTGAATTCAATATTTTACACAATATATGGAAAAGGAAATAAGATGATTTGTTGAATATCATATTCAAGTACAAAGTTGGAAATAAAAGGTTAACAATTATTAAAAATAAGAACAATAATAGCCCACACTCAATAGGACGTAGGTTAACCCCTAACTAGTAAGGAGGTTGTTTCACAAATTCTTACAGATACAACAATAAATCAACTTTTAAGCTGAGTCTAGTGTATTACATTGATAAATCACAATGATATAATTAACAAATTGACATAATGAAATAGAACAATAATATAAGTCAAACTCATCCTATATTAAATGATTGATAAATCGAAGTTCATACCACAAGCAAGTTTTAGTTCGTGCAAGCCAAATTAACTAAGCCATGTAATACGTCCAAATGGGAAGTTCAAATCGCAAACAAATACCCAAATTAAACCAAGTTCACAAAAACATAGTAAAAAAACAAATTTACTTACCTCAATTGACATGCAGAAGGATCTTCCTGAAGTACGTAAAAAAGATGATGACGGAGCTAGAATGAAAAATATAGAAACTGATACAAATTTGATTAAAATGTGTTCAAATTCATTGTTAACATTGTCAAAAATAAAAGGAAATGAATGTCAATTGAATACCTGCTAAAGCTTCTCTTCAATCTCCTTCGAAATAGAATACTGCCAACAAATGTGTTCCTACAATCAAGAACAAAATTGTTCACAGTTTAGAAAGAATGATATATTAAAAGAATCATATAAACGAACATATTAGGATCAATGGTGAGCAATATTGATTTAAAGGTGGTAGATATTAAAGAGTTGACTAATTGAAAAATAAAGGATGTCTTTATAATTGAAAGTCAAGAGAAGGATAGATGAATGAGTGTTATAAATGAAGGACATGAACTATGCTTGTCTTCACTCAATAAGTCTACATAATGTAGCAGTAAGTTAATATGCAATGAAAAAAAAGAAAGACCACTGAAAATGGTAAATGTCTAATTAGAAGACCTAGACAATTAGGATCCACAAGGTCAAACATTGCATCATTTAAATAAAGGAGAAAAGGGTAAACTAATGAATATTCACCTTTATTTTTTAATTAGAAATTTTAATATTATAATTATTTACATTTCTACAGACAAATAAAAGATATTAATAACATTTAGAAAAGTTAGCTAGTATATAGAGGATAATCATGACTTAGACACTTTAAAGCATGAGAATGCAGAGTTGCAGAAGGTAGTTGATTCTCTCAAGGACTCATTGTCTAAGTTCACTAAAGGAAGTGAGAAACTAGAAAATATGTTACAAGCTCAAAAGAGTTTTAATAATAGGTATAGTATCAAATATAGTCATGAGAATGCTTACAACACTTAAGACTACTTTTATCAAAGGAAAGCATTTATGTAGTAAAGAACCAATGCCTAGGATGAAAAATCAACATGGAGCATCCATATCTATGCACACACGACACATACACTAAGGCTCACGTTAAGGGCAAACCTTATGCTTTCATAGGTCATTCATAATCTAGACCAATAATTTAGCACTCTCAATAAAATAATATGCATAACTTATATACCAATACACATGATAACATGCAATCCCACTCATATCACATTGGCTTACACCAAGCATAATTATATGACACATTTTCACACTCCACACAAGCATCATTACAATGAAAGAAACATACCTCGAGCATAAAAGTATGTTAGCACTTTTCATTATTTAAAGAGAGCATCCAATCACTTATACAAAGAAAAAGTTTCCATGGCTCATATGTATATTGAAGAATAAGGAATACACGCTTACATAAAGTTATATTGTTCATCTTCATACAATTAAATCATATGACATAATATGTTACTTTTATGGTAAATATGGGCATATTGACAAATTTTGCTTCTTGAAATAAAGAGTAATGAATAAACTCCCAAGCAGGTTGGTTAAAAAGAAGAAGGAGACTAACAACTAAAGACTTAAGCTATTTAGGTAACTAAAACACATTAATTGGGTTATTGTATCGGTATTTTAGAAAAAGAGGAACAAATGGTACATAGATAGTAGACACTCAAAGTATATGACTGGAGATCCATCCTAAGTTTCAACTTTAAGAGACAAAGATGGAGAATTAGTCACTTTTGGAGATAATGCCAAGTGTAAGATAATTCACATCGATACAGTTGGTAAGAAAGATCACAAAATTATTGATAATGTACTTTAAGTTGATGGATTGAAGCATAACATGTTAAATGTGAGTCTACTACATGATAAAGGCTAATATTATACTTTAAAGGGATATCATGCATTGTATCTAGAGTAGTTGACAATAGCATTACATTTTTTGGAAAAAGAGAAGGAAACATAGAAGCAATTGATGTTGAAGATTTTTCTAACCAAGATATGAAATGTCTAATGTTTATTAGAGAAAACACACGGATTTGGAATATGAGACTTAGGAATGCAAGTATAGGCCTCATTTCCAACCTCATCTCCAAACATGTAAATAGGCTTCTAGACGCCAAATTTTAGAAAGACTTGTAGAGTCTGTCAAATGAGAAAACAAACCAAAATCTCATTCAAAAGTAAAAAGTCGGCAACTCCCACTAGACTTTTACAATTACTTTAGATGGAAGGGTTTAAAACAACTAAGGTTGCTGGTTTAGGTGGTAAATTTTTTTGCTTTCATCATAATTGATAATTTTAGTAGATTTGCTTTGGTCTTATGCTTAGCAAACAAAGATGAAGGCTATAGGGCATTTGCCAAATTTATCAAAAGGGTATAAAATGAAAATGAACATTTTGTTGCCTTTATTAGGAGTGACTATAGTACGAATTTTAAAAATTAAATGTTTGAGAACTTTGTGAGGATAATAGTATCTTTCACAATTTTTCTTCATTAAAAACCCCTCAATAGAATAGAGTTATTGAAAAGAAAAATAGCTAGAACCATAATTAATGAGTATGATCTTCCTAAGTAATTTTACATGAAGGAAGTTGCCACCATATATCACATCTTAAATAAAGTCTACTTAAGACCAACCTTGAAAAACATGATGCACCAACCATATCTACAAACTTTATAAAGCTTTATATGGCTTAAAACAAGAACTTAGAGCTTGGTATGATATGCTAAGTGCATTTCCTTTATAAAATGGATTCTCTAAAGGCAAGGTTGATACTAAACTTTATTAAAATGTATAAGCATGATATCCTAGTTTTTCAAATTTAAGTTGATGATGTTATTTTTATGATATTAATGAGAATATATGTCATAATTTCCTAACTTTATGATAAAATGTAATGATACAATTATTATTTATCTCACAAAGAATCATATTCAACATTCTAGGACCAAGTACAGAGAATTAAGTATCATTTTATTAGAGATCATATGAAAAGTGGAGACATTGAATTAATGTTATATATCATTAGTGAAAAGAACAACGTATTGATGGCCTAAATAAAAGGGAATAAGAGAATATCCTCAAATATCAAAATGGACAATATCAAAAAAAATCTTTCTAATAAATAGAGATTATTTAGAGAAGATGATACATTAAATTATTTAATTATTTTGAATAATAACATCATAGAAAAGTTCGAGTCGAATATGCCCATCATCTATTATAAACATTTTAGAGGTTAATGTATTCATATGTCAATCATTTACTGTGAGTTTTTCAAAGGTTAATGCATTCATATGTCAATTATATATATGAGCTTTTCAAAGATTAATGTATGCTTCTTATAGATGAAGGGCATAAATTCTTTACTCACTTAGTTCTTATGAGAGAAGTTTCCTAATTAATAACTACTTGATCTTGAAAGAAACAGTTATTACATTTATAAACATAACAAATTTAAGGACTTAAACAAGTCTTAAGCTTAGAAAACTTTGAGCATTTATTCTTTATGGTTTTATGTCATTTAGGAAGAATTAACCAAGTCTTAAGCTTAGAATTATGATGTCGTCAATTTTGATTATTCTTCTATTGCATTAACTAATTTGTCTTAACAAATAAAGTTCATCTTCAATCTTAAATCTTCTTATCCATTCATAAATTAATCAGACATACGAAATAAATCAAAGAAATAAACAAATTTAATAAACTCAAAACAACTACAATTTGCAATATACCTCCACGAAAATGCAACAATGGTGGGAGAAGAGGACCAGCTTTCAATGCAGCACAAACTGACGACAATGCTGACAATAGACCATGGATAGGAGAGGAGAACTCGCCGGAGAAGAAGAAAGAAGGAGAGCCGACAGGGAGGGGGGAAGGTCTGCGGGTCTATTTTACGCAACACAAAATGAAGTCATTTGGTGTTAAACAAAATGACGTCGTTTTGTTTAAGTTAATAATGCTTAACCACAAGCAGACGACACTGAATTGGTTGGAAATTTACCAACGAAATTTTTCGTCACTAATATACCACCGAAAAAGTCAAAACTTCATTTTTCTGCCACCATTTCCTGCCTTAATTGTCGATGGTATTGTTCCGTTGCTAAATTATATTTTCTCGACAACTTTTTTGACGGACAAATAAATACCATTGATAATCTGCAATGGTTTGTTTTTCGTCATTATATTTTCTTCAACAATTCCTTATTTTCTTGTGGTGATACCAGGAAGATATGCTGCTAAAAGCAAAGCCATTGGGCCTGAATAGCATTCAAACTTATGTGCCATGGAATCTACATAAACCAGAACTTGGGAAGTTAGTTTTTGAGGGTATTATTGAACTTGTCTCTTTTCTCAAACTATGCCATAAGCTAGATTTCCATATTATGCTTCATATTGGGCCTTATGTATGTGTTGGTCAATTAAATTAACTTATCAAGTGGTAGAGATTTCTTACTAGTCACATGGACCAGCTGCTCAACTTCAAGTGCCTTTATGTTCGCTCTTTTACAAAGTGGGATTTAGGTTGTTTCCCTAGTTACAGAAGCAGAAGGGGATCACCCCAACATACAGGAGTAGCGACCGAAACCAAACTTACCTCAACCGCCACCATTAAGAAAAGCACCCAAACAACAAGGTGACCCCTCAAAGAGCACAAGCACACCTAGGAGTCCGACAACACCTCTGCATCAAGACTATATAAAGTTTGCTCGATTAAAGAAATACATGGGAATGATCCTAGGAAGGCGTATCATTATATAAGATTACCACCGGGAGTTAATAGTGTATGTGATGTAGCTAGAGGCACGCAATGAATGGATGGAGGAGATGCTATGCAGGATGGCAGGTCATCTTGGACTTGAGATACCACCTCTACTAACTAAAGCTAGCCCATCATCATCCCCTCTAGTAATAGCACTAGAGGACACAACAACCATGGACATTCCCAGTACACTAGCCGACTAACAAACATATATGCAGGTAGTTTGGGATACTCAATTATGGTTATATTTATATTTATATTTTATTTTATTTTATTTTATTTTGTTTTGTCTTAATAGTTAATAATGGCTTAATCCTACTAAACAGTATTATTGAAATATGATTACCTTTTTATTTTTATTTTTATCTTTATTTTACCTTTTTATCCACTTTTTGTTTTTCTTTTGCAAGGATGGATGTATTCAACATCATATGGAAATTACAACGAGTTTAGATATTATATAATATATTATTCAGGGAGATACCAAATTATTATTCGTTTCCCACTTTATGTTTTCTTTGATATTATGTTTTTTAGTGCTTTTATTGTGTACTTTGGGGACAATATACAATTTAAGTGTGGGGAAGGTGTCAATAGGAAAATTTTTCAAATTTCCTAAATGTTTTTATTAAATGACATCCCGATTTAGTTAAATTTTATTTGAAACACTTGAGGGTATTATTGGTTATTGAGTTAAATTAGTATGCAAAAGGATGAAAGTTGGATTAGACTTTCTTCTACAAGTCATATTTTTTAATAATCATTGAGATAGTTAATGTGAATGAAAATTTCATATTATTTACATACATGAAGCCTAATTGTGATTTTTGAGGCAATGAGCAAGTATATCTATTAAGGATGTAAGAACATAATAGGTAAATCATGGGATATAGCAATTATCCCATAATTTACTCATGGATACACTTTCCTATTATAACATTAACTCCCAGTTATAACATATTATGTGGATGATATAATTATCATAGATAGTGATGATAGAGGCATACAAATGCTTAAATACTTCTTACAAAGTCAATTTCAAACAAAAGATTCAGGGCAAATCAAATATTTCTTAGGCATTGAAGTATCAAGATGTAAAAAGGGAATATTTATTTACCAAAGAAAATATAATCTTGCAACTTACTACAGAAGATGGATAATTACTTGAGGACATTGAGTGATATCGGCGAATAGTGAGAAAACTTAATTATCTTATTATGAGATATAGCTTATTGTGTGAGTATAGTATGTCAATTCATGACTACACCATGTATAGCTCATTGAGAGGTGCTAATGAATATCTTGAGATATCTAAAACGAGCTCCTAGAAAAGGTATGCTCTATTCAAATCATGATCATAAAAAGATAGAAGCATTTTCATATGCATATTAGGCAGGGTCTCTCAGTGATGGATGATCCACTTCAAGTTATTGTGTGTTTATGGGAGGGAATTTGATCTCTTAGAAGAGTAAGAAACAAATAAATGTAGCTAGATCAACTGTTGAATCGAAGAACAGGGCTATGTCACAAGCCATATGTGAGTTAATGTGGCTAAGACAACTACTTAATAAGATAGGCATCGTTTACACAAGCCCAGTGGAGCTATGGTGTGATAATCAAGCAACTCTTCATATTGCTAAGAATTATGTATTTCATGAGTGAACCAAGCACATCGAAGTTGATTGCCATTTTGTCAAGAAAAAAGTTCCACAAAATTTGACTTCATTAAGTCATATGAGAGCTAGAGAGCAATCCGCAGATGTTTGTACCAAATCATTAGTGGAGAATCGGGTTCATTATATATGTAACGAGTTGGGTATGGTTGATATTTATGCTCTAGCTTGAGGGGGTGTTAAGGATGTGATAACGTGATAAAGTAAATCATGGGATATAGAAGTTATCCCATGATTTACTCACATTTCCTATTATAACTGTTACTCCTAAGGTTTAGGCTTTTCCTAGAATATTACTTGTTAATTTCACTAACAATATCATTACTTTATGCTCTATTATTCTTTATTATATGTTTATTATGCATAGTTGGATGATTTTAGAATTTGCTTTTATTATTCATATTGAGACCATATTGTTAAACTAAAGGCATTAGAATGATAAAAACACTTAAAAATTTAACCATTTGTTTTAGCATACTTTCTTTTATTATTTCCTACCATATTTTTATTCCTTAGGAGTAACGACTTTTAAGACTTAACCTTTTCTTTGATTGATTATAGCCGCATTGATAACCAATTATCCTATTTTTCTTAAAAAAATTTCATCAATTTTTGAACCTTAAAGGATTTACTTTTACTTGATCACTTAAAACTTCGATTATATTGATGAATTTTAAAAAGCAATGTTAATGTGCTTGTGATTGTTTCTATATGGTGATTGTTAAATTTGTTTCTTATTATTGTTGTAATTTTATATTCTCTCCAAGTTGCTCGAAGTTCAAGCTGAAATTTATTTGTTACAAGCATATTGAAAAAGAAAAAAAAAACTTGAAGAGTGAGAACAATTATTATTATGCTAATTAAATTTTTTATTAAATGACTTATGCCAGGTAGAACCAAGTTTTGTGTAATGTTGTTTATGTAAATTTCGTTCAGCTTATTACCCTTTTAATTGTCCCTATTATACCTTCACCAAAGCTTCATTACACCCTATTTAAAAAATTTTATTTTTGTTTCTATTTTACTTATTAGTGATGGAGATGTAATTTTATTTCAAGCGTATGGTTAAGAATCCTCCTATGTAATGATATGAGAAATTGTTATATTTTCCACCCTAAACACTTTGAATGCATTGAGTGAATCTTTTATGAGTGGAATTTGTGCTTTCGGTTTTTGAAATTATCAATCTGATTGCTGTTGGTATTCTCTTATGAAAGTTTGTTCTATGATAGTTGAAGTCTAATTTTAGGCTAATTTGGTTTGTATGATATAATAATTTAGATGTAAACGGATAGATTGACGTTAATAAGGGATGGATTGTTTTTTACATCTAAAAATTTGGATTATGTTTTTTCTTGAGGATTAACAAAGCTTAAATGTATGGAAGTTAGTAATAGACTATGTTTTTTGCTTTATGTTTACCATTTTTTACTTAATTATTTGAGAGTTTTTATTGTTTTTGTACTTATTTTATTTCTAGTGCATTATGAGGTGTCAATTGCCTTCATTGATCAAAAGGAGAAGAATTAGGGCAAAATTGGGACAAAAAATGGAGAAATTAGAGTTTTTTTGGAGGGACACATTCATACTGACGAAGGAAATGCCAATACATGTCATACACATGATCTTGTGAAGGGTTGCGTAAGTCCCTCTAAGCATGTACAGCTTTGAAAATGTTGTTTTTCTTGTATAAAGGTGGACATGTCAGTGTAAGCCATGTACATAGGCAGTGATGTACACGGTCGTGTTCGCTGCCTTGTGTAAGCACTTAACAAAATGTCTACATGTGATTTTGAAAAGTTTTCTAGGGACATGGTCATGCGTACAACCACGTAACTGATTGTGTCCATGCTAGAAAACATAATTTCATAATATAAAAGGCACTTATTAAGGCTAGTTAAAGAGAGAAATAGTTATAATTGAAGTTAGAAATGAGAGTTGGAGTTCTAAACACACTCCTAAACCTATGAAAGTAGAAACACAAAGATTACATTAGAGATCCAATAGAGAGTACTCTTAAATCAAATTTTCAAGGGATTAAATTAGAGAAGAAAGGATATAGAATGGATTCTCTTCTTTTTAATTTTTGTTTTTGAACTTTTGATTATTTTTCTATTATTATAAACTACGTTTTTTATTGCCTAGGTAGGATGAACACTAAGTTAAGATGGATCTTATGATTTGATTCTTTTTTAATGCAATTTAATTATTGATTCATTACGATTCAATTGTGAGTTTCGGACTGGGTGATGATGATGATGATTACGATTCAATTGTATGCTTTAAGTCTTAAATTAATATGTCTAGGATATTACTTCAACGTATGATTTCATATAATTGAAATTAAGAAATTATTTTGTAAGAATAGATCTACCATAATGGGAAGAAGTTACATCCAAACCCAGAGATAGGCAAACATAAATTCTCTATATTAGGATCAAACCTAAAAGTAAAATTCATAAATTGAGGGTTTTAATAGAAATATAGTTAATCAACCAAGGACTAGTTGTTAAAAGTCTTAAGAAAGATATTCATATAAGATCGGAATTTTTACGGTCTAATAATTAGTAATTGAATTGCATAATAAAGAGTTAATAATTAAGAAATCTTAGGGGATTCATTACCTAGGTACTAGTTATTTGATATTAATTAATCTTAGTGTCATCTACATTAATGTTTATTGGTTTTTTTAAACTATAGCTTAGTTTTAACTAAACTAACATCCTATTTTGTGAGATAGATAATAGAAAAGAGGTTATTACTATTACTTGTAGTCCTTGAAGGATCGACTTGGTATTCATTGACAATATACTATAGTTCAATAGGTGCACTTTCCTGTCAGATGTATAGGGTAGAGATCAGCCATATCGTACATCAAATTTTTAAACATTAATCTATATTAGTTAACTACTAACTCATATAGGTTGATTAATTACCCCAAAAATATAATTTTAATAACTTCAAATGTTCAAAACTAATTTGTTTAACGAAATTATGATTTAAACACTACCCAAAATATTCCTTAAAGAGTGCTTGAAATATCAAGAGATTTATCATAAAAGGTCAAAAAGTTTTTATGTTAAAACATATTGCTTCATTGAAGTGAAATGAAACGTTTATATATAGTGAGCCATTTAGATTATCAAATCAACCTAGGTAAGCTTACAAGTAGTAATAAATAATATAAAATAATCTTGATATATCTTAATCTTGTTCTATGTTTGACTTGATCTTGATATTGAAAGTTGCAAACTTTGTCTTTTTTTTCATAAACCATCTTTATGACAATATCTTGTTCTCATATTCCTTCTCATCAAAATAGTAAAATCATTAGTAGTACTTATGTTTTGTTATCATTAAAACATCAATTTAAACTTCCCTTTGTTCATCAATAACTTTATTAAGTATCTACAATTAAGCATTGACATTTCTTGCAAGGATTGATGTATCAATTGAGTTCAAAATATGATCCCTTGAGCCAAATAAAGCAAAAAGTTTATAATGGCCTCAAGTCTCCTATTTGGCTAACGGTCACATATAATTCAATAACTATAAGTTACTTAATTCTTTCTTCTTTCATTTAAATAACTATTCTCATTTCACTAAAAGAGTTGCTCAAAAGATTACCTCCATAATATTCAATTGAAGGAGCTTTAAACCTTAAATCATAAGATATAATCACATCAACCATAGGTTGGTAACAGTAAGATTCGGTAGCATCGAATTACACACCTACGTTATTTGACCATATAGCAATTATTATTTTCTCATTATGAGGTACTTCTTTATAGTATAATTCACTTCAGATAGAAGGATGAGTTTCAGGATTTATCTGTGGAGTAAGCAATTGCGGCACTTATCTTTTTCTTTTCCTAATATCAACTAAACTAATCCCTTATTCTTATGTAGGAATACTAGCTTCAGGATTGTCAATATTATCATCATAAATGCAAAATGAACTTCCACTTCTCATTTCATAATTATTTTTTCTTTGTTTCTTTCTCATTCTTATAATCTTTAAGAGAAGTTTTTATCTATTATTTTATATCATGACTAACTTACATGTAAGATTTCACATAACCTTTGATCTTATCTAAATAATTCTTTTTCTTACTTAATGATTCCCTAACCTTCCAAATGGCTATCATAATACAAACATATAGTATATTTTTTTATACTAGGAAATCAATCTTGCATTAGCCAAAGCTTGCTTATTGAATCTTCATGAACATATTCAATTTTTAAGGGTAACTAAACTTTCATCCATTTCTATATAAAAAAGAAAACAATAACTTCATATCAAAACTAAGCTTCTTTATACATAACCTTGCATCAAACACAATGAACAAGTCATGTGAAAATTTGAAAGAATGTAGTTTTGCAAAAAAATTTTGTTCAGTGGCAATTGTTTCTAGCACAATCGAAAGCAGAAAAATTAAATGCAAAATAAACAAATCACCACCTGAGATTTGGTAATCTAGTTTGGCACACTTTGCCTATGCCTACAGGGTTCTCACCCAGCTTAATTACTTTCACTAAAGAACAACAATAGTTTTACTCAAGGCATTACAGAGCCGACTTATCCTACCATTGACACTATCCCTCATCCTCATACCCCATGAAAGAATTTCAATCCCAATAACATAACTGACTCGTGTTAACCTCAACAGATGATTTTCTCAACAATGTTTAATAATAATAAAGTGAAATAAACAACTCAAGTGATTAAATAATAACTAATATAAACAAATGCACTTGAGAAAAGAAAGATAACTTCCCTAATAACTCCAGCTCCTTCAATGAAAGATTGAAAAGTTTTCCACCAGTAAATTTGTTGTAGTCTTTCAATATTAATACCGTAACATCACACCCATAGTAGCAGAAAAATCAACAACAAACATACATATTTCTTCACTGAAATGTTGCAAATAACGGAGCTATAAAATTCACAACACCTGCTAGAATTTTTCACCCACAACCAGCACTATTGACAACCACCAGAAGCGTACACAATCAACCCAATCAACTTCACATTATCAAACAAGAATAGCAGCTGCACATATTACAAGGACTTATGGAATTTTCTCACACCACTACTCACAATCGACAACAACTAAAGTAACACTCCATGAACAATAAGACATTCACAAGGGTTCACACATACATTAGAAAATTCAGTTGCTAAAATCAACACATTCAACCTGTTGCACAGCCTAGTGTTGTTGTTCAAGAGATGGAGAATATGTAGCAAAAATCACACACAAAGAATAACTCTGCAACACTCAATGGTTATTTAAAAATAGAGGAATATACAGCTACGGAGAAAAAAACATCATATGCTATAAAATCAGCTACAAGATCGTGAAGTCCTAATCCAAAACTTGCAACATAAACTTGGAATATTATCCCATAAAATTAGTTGTTGAAACTTATTAAAATCCTAGCATCTAGGTCATACAAAGTCTATCATTTTTCCTCTTCAAAAACAACAATACCTCAACCCACTATGCACGAAAAACTCAGTCAAATTTCAACTACAAAAATTAAAACCAAAATTTAAAAAAATTTCTTCCTTAGATAGTCATTATCCTCAAAATAAGTTATCCATTAAATTCCATATTGATTATGATTTTAAACCTTATCAAAATTATCTTAAAAGAGTCCCACATAAATCCACTAGTTCTAATTATCAAATAATGTCCAAAATTAAATAATAAGATATCAATATATATCTTAACAATCTCCCTCTTTTAACATTATTTGTCACATATTAAAATTCCCCCTAAAAAAGATAATTGGATACATAATCATCAAGTTCACAAATACCACATAGGAACTCCCCCTTAATCAAACATAATCAAATATCCAAATACACAAATATCTAAAGGTAACAAAACACAACCAACACGACATCCAATCATAGCGTGACATATTTCCTAAACCATAATTTTCTCCCTCTTGGGACAAAAAGATGTCAAAAAGCAAGACTAATAGTCACATAGATACCTTGAAATCTCCCCCTGAATTGAATAGTCATATCAGATGAAAATAAACAATGCCAAAACGAAGAATGTCTTCAATGCGATCAATTGTGGAGAATAAAGAAGCATAAAAATCAATAGTAGGTGCAACGGAAAAATCATAACCATGCCAATATGACAATTTACTTCTAGTCAAAATACTAGTCAACATATCATTACTTACATAAAGTCATCCGCAAACGATCGATTAAATTTAGAAATCCAAAAATTGCATTCAACGAATCATAATCAAACTTAATCAATCCATATGAACACAAATTGCCTAAATTTACACAGCTCACAATATTAAGAAATCAAGATAAAACTTGAAAAACTCAAATCATAGAAAACTTGAATCTTCTTATAGGTCTCCAACTAAGCAAAAGCTTTTTCTCGACATAATTCCATAAATCAAAATCCAAAAGCAGAATTCTCAAATCTTCAAGCAGAGCCTCATTCTCATATCAAATATAATATTCAACAAGGAAGGAAAATAGCAAACACACACCAATCAACTGAACCTTAGAAAACCCATAAATAAAAACTCAGAAAGCCCAGATGATAACTCCTTCGCATGCCCTTTGTTGTTTTTAAACAAAAAAATTAATATACTTTAAAAGCGTAAAGCACACAGTTCTTGTGCGCCTCGAAGAAATTCAAACCTGACCCTATTCCTCAATACATTGTCTTTGTCACCGATTTCTTCTTCTGAAGCAACTAATAGATCCTTTATCTGACTAGTTTCTTTAAAAACAGCAGCTAACTATGAATATGAACAATTTCTTGTTCCTTCACTATGTCTTTGTACTTGTAATTGACCTTTTCTAACCTAAGTGTGTTTTGATAATGTGGGCTACTATTGGAAGTTCATTAAAGAGTGTTTAGATTTTTGGTTTTGAGTCCTTTGAAATATCATTTGTAACAACTTGTAACATTTTGGTCTTATATGCCAGATAACTCCACAAAGTGACATGTAGGTATAAACTTCTGACACTTCGTTGAGATTTTCCTTTGGACAGATTTGATTGCACCACTTTTTTCATCATTAGACTTAGAACATTCGCCTTTACAACCAATTCCTTGAAGGTCTCCTTTAATCTTATCAATTTCTACCAACTTTTCTAACTTTTCGGTGCCCCCATTTAATATTCTTATTCATTTTTTCGTACTAACCAGCTTCAATTTTGTTTCATCAAACTCATTTATTATAGATAATAACTTTTTCTCTAAATCTTGAATGATGTTCTTCATAGAGGAGTTTTCCTTCTTTAGTTTTTCATTCTTCTTATATGTTTGCACCCATTTTGCATACACTAATTCACAGGCTTTATAAATATCTTCTTTTTATCGTTTTAATTGCTGTCATCACCAGTGTAACAAATCTCATATTGCATCGGCCGGCATTGGGAGATATGTACCATACTAGTCAAAAAATGGTACAAATGGTACAAAATGGGACGTTTCAGTACCGGATCCAAATATTGGCCTGTACCAGCCTATTTAGACTAGAACCAGTTAGTACTGCCGATATTTGGAATACTGGTCATATACCAGCTGGTAGTGAAATTTTTAAAAAGACCAGGGGCATTTTTGCAAAAGATGAAAATTTTTAAAAACCCCACCCCCAACTTGACTCTACTACCTTCTTCTTCCTCTCTTTATTTTTTCTCTCACACTTTCACTCTCTCTTTTTCACCATCATCATCTCTTTTTATTATTAATAATATAATATTTAAATTCATATAGTAAATAATAGTTATAGTTTTCTACAAAGAATAATTAAAAATATGTTAAAATGAAAATTAAGAGGCCTCAAATTTTTGTATTTTTTAAAATTGTTAATATAAATATAATAATATTTTATTATTAATAACAATTACATATTAAGATAAAAATATATTATTATTATTGAAAATTAAATATTAAGATAGAAATTATATTTTATTATTGATAATAATTATTCTTTTTATTTGATATTTTGATGTAATTATTATTTATTATATCATACAATTGTAATATTTAAATACTTTGTATTGTTCTTAATTTTATATTTTTATGATGATAAAATAATCTTTTTCATGTTAATTGTGGTTATTATTTATATGTGGAATATGTGAAAATAATATTAAGAAAATAAATAAATTGTTGCTATTTTAAATTTCTATTATTATGATTTTTTGAGATATGGTTGATTTAAATTATACAGTATAATATTGAAGCATTACTTTCCAATTTAACAAAAATTAGGGGCTATTTAATAAATTTAAAAATTACCTGAAACGATACCCCGTACTGATTAGTACTGGTATAATACTATACCAAAATCCAATTCGATACCGGGTTCGATACAATATTTGTAACATTGGTCATCACTGTCATAATCTAAAATTAAACTTTAAAATGATCCGTCTATGTTTTTCCCAGAATTTTGAGCTATTTTATCCACAGTTTCATCACAGTTTCTTCCTCTTGGTTACTGTTAAGCAGACAACTGGACTTTTGCTATAGAAAGCAACCAATGCAGCATTACTCACAAATTCCTCTCGCTGCCATTCTCACTTTCAGATTCATTCTCACTCCAAGTGCTTTCATAATACTTCCATTTTCTCTTCTTCAAAGTGTTAGCACATTCCACTTGCACATGTCTGAAGCCTTAACATACATGGCATTGAATTTTCTTCACTTTTCTTTCACCTTTTTAAGTTTTTGTTAGTTGTTTGAAGTTGTTGTACGATGAACCCCCACTGCTTTTGTAAACTCGAGTATATCCTTCTTCACTTTCTTTAACCACTTGCTGAAATTTTTTGTCAATAACTTCATATCCTCATTCTTATTGGATTCATCTTCTAAGACATTCACGGCTTTACCAATCTCAGTTTGCAATGCCAATCCTTTGTTCTTCTCTCATTTATCCCTCAACAAATTCATCTCAAAGTTGGTAAGAATCTCAATTACCTTATCTAAAGACAATTCATTAATATCATGGGTTTCTTCAATGGCTACAATTTTCAGTATGAACCTCGAAGGTAATGATCTCAATGTCTTTTTAACAAGTTTTATATTAGAATAATTCTTCCAAAGTTGATGTGTTTGATTTACTATGTCACGCAACCTCTCATGGAAGTCTCTAATGATTTCACTCTCATCTATCTTTAGCTCTTTAAATCTCACAACCGACATCTGAAGTTTTGAGACTATCATAGATTTCGATCCTTTATGTATAGTTTGCAAAGTGACTTACGCTTCTTTTGCTTATTCACAAGTTGATATTATTGAAAAATACCCTTCATGAACTGCACTGAAGATGGTGTGCAGGGCTTTAGAATTTCCAAGTGCTCTCTCTTTTTCAGCCTTTGTCCACTCAATTACATCTTTAAACACTGATTCTTCCTTTTTCATTAGTCGTCACTGGACATGTCCAGCTGTTTAAAACTGAGTTCCACGCTTTTGTTCCTTGTGACTGAATGAATACTACCATTCGTTATTTTCACATATGATAATTTGAGCCATCTAACAACGGTAGCCTGATGATTGATGCCCCTTCTTTTATAGCCATAATTACGAAACATGTATCTACACCAACTTGACGTACCAAGTTCTAATTTAGTGACCCATTCTGATACTAATTGAAAATCTAAAAGGATGTAGTTTCGTAAAAATTCTAGTTCAGTCGTAGTTGCTTCTAGCACAAATGAAAATAGAAGAATCAAATGCAAATAAGAAAATCAACACTTGAGATTTGGTTACGTAGTTCGACACACTTTACTTACGTCTGTGGGACCCTCACCTAACTTGATCACTTTCACCAAAAAACAACAATAGTTTTAACCACTTTCACTCAAAAACAATAATAGTTTTACTCAAGGTATTACAACGCTGACTCACCTATCCTTGACACTATCCCTCGTCCTCACATTCTGTGAAAGAATTTTACTCCTAATAACACAATCGACTTATGCTAACCTTAATAGAGGATTTTCTCAACAATGTTTAATAATAATAGAAAGTGAAATAAACAACTTAAGTGATTAAATAATAACCAACATAATCAAATACACTTGAGAAAAGAAAGACAACTTCCCTAATAATTCTAACTCCTTCACTGAAAGAACAGAAAGTTGTCCACCGATAAATTTGCTATAGTCTTTCAATATTAACATTGTAGCATCACACCCGTAGTAGCAGAAAATCAACAACGAACATACACGTTTTTTCACTAAAATGTTGCACATAACAAAGATACAAAATTCATGACGCTTGCTAGAATTTTTTGTCCCCAACCAGCACTATCGACAGCCACCAGAAGCGTACTCAATCAACATTTAATCAATCCAATAAACATCACGCTATTGAACAAGAATAGCTGCTGCAAATACCATAAGGACTTCTGGAATTTTCTCACACCACAACTCATAATCAGCAACAACAAAAGTAGCACTCCATGAATGATAAGAAATTCACCAAAAGTTCATGCATATATAAGAAAATTCAGCTGATAAAATCAACACATCTAACTTGCTGCACAGCCTACTATTATTGTTCAAGAGATGGAGAATACGCAACAAAAATAACACATAAAGAACAACTCTACAACACTTAATGATTATTCAAAAATAGAGGAATATACTTCTGTAGAGAAAAAAATCATCATGCGCAATAAAATCAGCTAAAAAATTATGAAGCCCTAGTCTAAAAGTTGCCGCATAAACTTGGAATATTATGCAACAAAATCAGCTATTGAAACTTATCAAAATCCTAACCTCTAGGTCATACAAAGCCTATTGTTTTTCCTCTCCAAAAACAACAACACATTAGCCCACTATGCATGAAAATCCTAGATAAATTTCAGCTGCAAAAATCAAAACCAAATCTCCAAAAATTTGCTTTCTTAGACAGTCATTATCCCCAAAATAGGTTATCCATTAAATCTCATATTGATTAGGATTTTAAACCTTATCAAACTTATCTTAAAAAAGTCCCACGTAAATCCAATAGGTGCAATTATCAAATATATCCAAAATTAAATATTAAGATATCAACATATATATTAATATCATGTATAAAATATGTCTTCATCTAAGGCAAATTGACATGGCTTATTATATAATTACTGTTTCCTTTTGCAAAATTTTGACCATAAGTAACAACTATTAAATTTCATAAAAACTTACAATTATTATATAAGTTAATTTTAGAACTATGCTTTTTAATTAATATTGCAAAATGCTAATTTGAATTTAAGCAATGAAAGAAAACTAAGATACAAATGGAAATAAGAATCTTAGCATATGCAAATAGGGCATGTGAAAATATGCAACAAATTTGATTGGAATTTAGATTTCATTCATATTACATAATGTTTATAATACCTTTTGTGTCTCAAAAGATATACAAGCTTTGGCAGCTAATTTCTTGTGGCATCTATTCTTAACTCCTTATCATTCTATGTTCAACAAGCATTGTATTCCACTACTTGCTAATTGAATTTGAAGAACCTCTTGAATAAGTCAATAGCGTGTTAATTTTATACTTTTCAATACTAAATTATATTGATGCTTAAGAATGATGGAGCCAGTTGTTTCACTTTGAACACCTTAGAGCTTGTTGTTTAACTTTAAACTATTCACATTGTTAGGATATGTCATCAATATTTACCTGTATTGTTTTCAGGGTCAAGACTTAATTAGTCATAATACAATTATATTGTTTTCATAACAAATAACAATATTTATTCTTAGGTCTTGTTTGGTGAAGAGCTAATAATCTCTTTTTTAGCTGATTAACCCATTTTAGCTTGCTGACTTTATAAAAAAAGCTCATTAGGTTATTTGGTAAAGAGCTTGTTGGGTTGGCTGATTTAACCCAACCAGCACATTTTAAACCAGCTCCTCTATAGGAGCGTTTCATCCTATTAGGTGATAATTTTTTGGTCAAATGTCCATTTTTCTCTCATTACATTTTTCTCTCTCACGTCTCACATGTCTCATTTTCTCTAGACTCTTCTTCCTTCTCTTTCCTTGCTCTCGATTTCTCTCACCGTCTCATCCTCATGCTATCTCGTTTTCCTTGCTTCATTCGGTCACTCCCACGCATCAATGAAGGAGAGTAGACCAAATGGAGAGAAGCATTGAAGTCAATTTCTGTGCCATTAAGGAGTTCAGTCCTAAAGTGGAAAAGGAAGAAAATGGCAACTGTAGATGAAAGTTTGTCTGCTAAGAGGCGGCTTCCTCTTGAAGCTAACCCCAACGTCATGAATCAGGTCGGTCACTCATCCATGGTTTTCTTTTTATTCTGTTTGTTCGCTGGACATTTAGGGTTTTCCAAATAACGCACCTTCTATTGATTATTATTTTCCTACTTTACTGAAGTTTCTTCTCTAGATTGTCTTATTTTCTCGTTCCCTTTGAAATATTATTGCTTACCAAATTCATAGTTTAGCTGAGTATGGTTTCAAGACTGTGAGTTTCTTATTTTGGATTTCAGATCGTGGTGAAGTGCAAGAGGGAACTGCAGAGATATTCTTCCGAAAAGTGAAGCTTTGTAAAATATAATGTTCTAGCTTTGAGCCTCATCTTTAAATTTTGGATTGAATGATTTCTTGACATTTTTCACTGCACTACTTGCTAAGAGAGGATAACTTAAGTTTTCTTTTTACCCCCATGTGTAAGGAATTGCCTCTGATCTGTATGTGTTTGTAAAACACTTTCTAAAGATCCTTCTTATAAATTAGCGTTAGTGGAAATTTACAATGTGATTATGGGACGTTTATTTAATTTGTCATATCTTATAACTTAGAATTAGTAGTTTCAACATCATTTCTCAATCAAGATTTTCTGTGGATATTGTTCCAATTTACTCAAGGGATCACTTATATTAAAATGGTAAGGGGTTGGGGATTGACAAAATTATTTTGAGTCAGATCCAATGTTTATATGTCAATATTCAGATTGCGATTTTACCATGGTATTCTTTATTATAGATTAAACGAAGCTGCAACAGGCTCTCTCAGTTCCCTTCTTGATAAGGTTAAGAGTGTAGTGCCTAGAGAATTGCGATCCAGGACATTTGTCAGAGTTAGGGTGGGTGTCATATGAGTTGAAAAAATAGAACCTTTTTCATTGACTGAGATTCTCCTTTTTTGTAGGCATTTGCTAAGTCACTATAATGAGCTTTTCTGGTGTTTATGTAGGTTATTGTAGTCTTGAGGGCATTGGGAGGTGATGCATCTGATATATTTTACAAGCAGTAAGTGTATTCTTTACCTGCTCCATTTCACACCATTCCATGTGTACTTACACAATTTGTACTCATAGTCAATTGATTTTCTTCCTGTAGGGTTAGGGATCGTCTAAAAGATAGAAGCACCCTAAAATCTGATCTAAATGGGGTTAGGGTTCTGGATGATTCTCAATAAGGCTCGTATTAGTAGGTATGTTTTGTTAACTTTTGCAGTTGGGCCTTAGATTTCTAGTACAACTTGTAATAGTTTATGTTCAGTAAATTAATTTCAGTTTTTTTCTTTACCATAATTGTTTCTATTTAGAAGGAAAGGTATTGATGATGGTAGTGATTGAAGCTTCATAAATTGGGTACTTTTAAATTAGATGAAACATGCTTACAAGAAAAATTACAATCATTTGTATGATGGCAGCGTTGCTTTCCAAATGATGATAAGTGTGCTGAAGATGGATGAGCTTAGTGAATCTAATTTGATAATAGTGTGCTGAAGATGGATGAGCCTAGTGAATCTAATTGGATAATGGATCCTTTGGTGTTTTTGGAAAGTTAAGTCACATAAAGGGAAATGAAAAACACTAAAATGAAAGATCAAGAGTTCTACAATTGTGACCTCACTTGTTTGAATCTACATATGACCCTATTTTGGAACCTTGTGACACATTCTAATGTAGGATGCTCTATGTGCATAGTTATTTCCTTTCTTTGTATCATCTCTGAACAGTATGCAATCCATCTCATTATGACTACAAAAGAAGGACGGTCATGTTGTAGATGAAGTGGGGCTTCTGCACATACTAAGTTATGTTGCCATTTTGACCTTAGATTGTGATCAATAACCAAGTGATTATGTAATCTGAATTGACTTTTACCTTACTATTGCATGTTAGTTTCAAAAGTGATCATTGATTCTTGACATAATTATAGGGCACATGGAGTTTGAAATTATTATATGTTTGTAAAACACTTTCTAAAGATCCTTCTTGCTAACTATTAAGAACTCAGGACTTTAGATATGTATGTTATGAAATATTTGTGTTGGAACAGTTTTTTATGGGACATATCACTGTGTGAACTTTGATTAAGCTGGATGGTTTTCTATTAATGAATGATTGTATAGTTGTTCATATGATTTGATTACCAATTTGAAAATTTAATAAGTTTCTTTCTTAATTAGCTTAGTAAAAAAAGAATGCTAGGATTATCACTGTGTTTAAACATTATTCTTCACTAATACTGTCTACTTTTTTAGTGACAATTCACATTGATCTAACTTCAAAAATAGATTGTTATATCCAGATCTTTTGTTTGTGCTGCATTTTAATGCAATTTGCCAAATCAAATTTTCTTTCATTCAAAATCCTTTGGTATGATAATATAGTTTAAATTTTTTTCTTCTTTTTCTTTACTCTTCAACAGAATTTAGATGGTGTGAATGACTTTCATATGAAGGTTGTGGGATTGTTATTTGTGGCAACTACAAGAGTTAATGTTGGTCACCGTTTCCGGAACCTAACTCTTAATCGGAACCGTATAACGTAAGCGTAATCCGATGAAGTCTCCTTAATCATCACCGATTGCTGTTCTTCCTTTGACACAAAGAAATTTTGGATCCCGTTTTCGGAACCCAACTTCTAGAAACCATTCATAAACGTGAGCGTATTAACCTATAGGGTTATTTCATTTAACCCTCATTAGCCATCATCGGTCCATCATCATTATCATAACATCTCAAGCCACAAAGGCGAGCCCGCACAACAAAATCACAATAATCGCCATTGACTCCTTCTAAATTTTAGCTCTAAGTCTCTAAACACGGACCATGTGATCCCACACGAGCAGACCGTGTAACTTTCGGGTGAGGTTGAGCTTCTGTACTAGAAACACATGACCTGACCGTGTAACCTTCGGGTTTAACAAAAATTTTCACCCTCCAAGACCCCTCCAATGGATTCTAAACATATCCTAACATCCCTTTTACTCATAATCTTTCTAAATCGAACAATCTTAGTGCGATATCACTCCATATACTCTAATTATTCGGGATACTCGTCCTTTACGACATCCTAACTTGTAATGATCATAACTCTAGCTCTGATATCCAAAATTGCATAATTTGTACCGTTGGAAAGCCAAGAAGACAAGCTACAACTTTCATGAAGAAAAATTTGTCTAATTCCTCCTAGATTAATACATATTTTCTCCAGAAGTCAGAACACACATTTTACCCCCATGAGAAACTTGAAAATTAACCCAACTTCACTTCCTTTATTGTAACATCATTCATAACGATTTCAACTACCAATTGGAATTCGTCAAATTCTCAAACACAATTCATTTGACTCTTCATATTCAACTACATCTTATCATTCATAATTCCTATCTTTCTTTTCCATAACATCTCACTTATGTGAAGATATATGTATATATATACCAACCATTCATGCTCAACATTCATCATCGTCATCCATATGCAAATTCACATTTCATGTCCATACACAAATCCATATTTCATTAACATCATAAGATAAGTGTTTACAAAGCTTTAGTGGCATCTCATGCCACAAAACATCATTAATATCAAAAATCCAAAATACAACAAAAGATGCAAAATCCCATAATTCTCAACATATGTCTAACGTCTTATTTTTTTACATCAATCTAACTTAAGATACAACATATGCATAATCAAACGATGCCTTGAATTTCTTTCACCTGATCTCTTTCTCATCATCTAGAGATGGGAATGAAAGGGGGTGAGCTTAAAGCTCGTGGGTAACATGTTTATAACCGAGAAACAAGCAAAAATCATTGAAATATTTATTTCGATTGTAAAAATTCACATTGTAAAATTGATGTAACACATATTTCCCAAATTCACAACTTATCAAGCAATTTATAAACATCATGAATCATGCATTCATCAAAATGGTCACAATCATAAACACATAAGCACATCATAAATGGTTTGCGTGGATCCGTAATAGAACGTACAACACATTTTCCATAAGGGCCCTGTGTAGCCGTGAACAGAACGTACTATCCCAATCCCACAAAATGGTCTTATGTAGCCGTGAACTTATAGGAGTCCGTGAAGGAGCTCCATGCCACTAGATGGTAGGCGGGAAAAGCTTTTAGACAAGTGCACTTGACTGACAGAACAGACCACCACAAACCCACATAACATTTAATTTGTGACTTGAAAACCAACTGCCCAAATGGCACATTTTTGAAAACTTATCTTTCATGAATGTGACATATTTCATATGCATTTTCGAAACTCAATTTCACAAACATGAATTCTTTTCAAAATTATTTCCATATCACAATTCATCATCCAAAATTCATACATCAAAACACGTAGCAATTTCACAAATCATTTCAAAAACAACAATTGCCATAATTATAAAGCAATGAAAAATCATTTTATTTTCTTGACTAAAAGGAAAACGTTTTGGCTCATTATCCAATTATAAACATGAAACTCACCTTAATTTCCTTGCTTGAAAACCTTGCTCGAAAAGCCTTTACTCTTGCTCCTTTTGCCTCTCTTGATTTCTTCAATATTAACAAAAATCTCCAAATCAATAGACATTCCAATTGAGAAACCCATAATACATAATCACTAAAATTGATCTTAGAAAGCCTAAACCCGTACATTTCTTAAGCTATATGAACCAAGAAACTTTCTAAAAATCTAACAAATCAAACATATTCTTACCTTAATTCTTCACCAAATGAAGAGTTTGTTGGCTCTAATGGAAGCTCTCATCCTCCTCTACATTTTTCCTTCTTGAATAACTTGAAAATCCCTCTTGCAAACCCAAAAATGAAGAAACCCTAGCTTCCCTCTTCCTTTCTCTCAAAACTGACACTCTCTCCTTGCTTTCTCTCTAATTTTCGTTGTTTCTCACCTTTCCCTCTTCCAATCCACGTTTTTGCCCCTTCTTAAACATAAGACCGCACCTTTTATTTGAAGTTTGCCATTAATGAGTATACAAAGAACCTTATACCCTTCCTTACATGCCTTGTAACTTAAAAGCTTAAGTGATCTTCCTACAAAGCCCTCATACATACATTCTCTTACTACTTAATTCAACTAAATCATATTTTAAAATCCTACCAACATTAACATAACAATTAACTCCAAATAACATAATTAATCTAGCAAGACCTCAGAATTATTTAAAATTATGCTTAACTCCTTCCAAAAATCAAGACCTTTTTCTAATCATGTAATTGAAGAAATTTGATAACACTTCCTTCTAGAAAAATTTTCCTCATTGTCTTAATTTTCTAATGACACCAAAATCATTCAATTTGGTTTGGAAATTCGAAAGTTATATCCTAAATATTTCCAAACTATTCTTATACTAAAACAATACTCTGTGCTCAACTTCCATAATAAAAATGGAAATTCTTCAAGACCAAATTAGAACTTGATTTCATCAGATAAGATATAGCCCTATTTCTCTAGTTTAATCCAAATTAAGAATCACCTCATTCGGATAACTGGAGAAAAAGTTATGGCTAAAATACCAAAGCATACTTAGTGATCATGTTTTAACTTATAACTTCCAATATTTCACATATAACCCATCTTGTCCTAACTATCCTTTCTACCTCATCTTAAATTCAATAATTTTTCTTTTCTTTACACATGAATAATCGCCAATAATTTCTCATTTAATAGTTCAAACTTTCAAGAAGAGTTTGAGGTCCAACACAAGTAGAGGCATGGATTCTAGACATGGGTCATAACCATGATTCTTTATGCACGATTGTGATATGGCGAATTAAATTGTGTGAGATTGTGTCCTGAAGAAATTAGTAAGTTAGAATAGGTAAAATATGGTGTTCCAGTGAATTTTGAAGTTTTATTTGGAAAATGGAGAGGACAACAGCATGTATATCCATATCTTATGTATGTTGCTAAATGATTATTTATTAGCAGCATGTAGATGCTATATATGCGGCTTAATGGTTGTTTACTGGCAGTATGTATGTTGTACATAGCTTAATGGTTCATAGTAAAGAAAAAAGTATGTATATACTATATACATTATATAAATGGAAAGAAGACAATATATATAAATCATGGGCATTGTTCAATGGTTATCTAATTGTTGAATGAAAAGAAAACATAATTTTAATCTTACTAAATGCTAAGATTTTGGCTAAGCCATTTGTCATAAAATTTGTAAAATAAGGAGGTAAGTTATGGATGTACTTGGCATATTTTAAGAACCCTTCAGGGTTCTTCCTCGTAGTTGAGTAAGACAATAAAGTTTTCTCATTACCGTAGACTCAGGACTAATAAAGGAAAAGTATTGAACACGTGAGGGTGGTTTATGATAAACGACAAACAGTGCATGTACTTTTAAATTGATTTTGTAAAGATGGTTTTTACCCTACTATGAAAAGTATGTTTATGAATAATTTCATTAGTGCTACTATTTGAATGTAAAAGTTAATCTTCATGAGGTTTACATATGCTTTGATTTAGCATTGAATTGAGTTTTAGATGCACTTGGAAACTAATGAGATGCACACATGCTTTGAATTGACATTAAATTGAAATTTTCATATGCTTTAAATTGGCATATAAGTGGATTCTAAATATGTTTTTAATTGGTATTAAAATGAGGCATGCTCATGCATTAATTATGGTTTAGCCTATGGTACACTGTTAGGTCTTTATACATATGATTATATCAATCAAAGTATGTCTTAATATGCATGGTAGTGTTTAGGGACGTCTATCACTAACATGGGTGGTGTTATGCCTGTCAGTATGTCCTGTGAGTCTTCCTCTGCATTTATGTAGTATATATTATGCTAACACTATTACGGGTAAGCAATGCAAGTCTAGCTTCATAGCAACTAATTTATTTTTAGTATTAGCATCATTATGGGTAAGCGATGCAGAAATAGCTTCATAACAATTGGTATATAGAGGTTAACTAGGAACAGGTAAACAATGTAAAACCAGCTCCATGGCCTTACACCTAAGGGCACCATATGGAAAAGAAAATTAGTGATAAGCTAAGTTTTAAAAGAAAGTTTATAGTATTGATTGCCATCGCTATATACTTTATAAGAAAAGTGAATCTTGATCTAAAAAAATACATATGTTTTGTTTTACATATGCATTGATCTTATGAAAAGAAAAGAATGTGTTTTTGTAAGAACATTGGTTATTACTTGAAAAGAAAAGAAATTGTTTTCTTTAGTGCACGCTGAGGGGATTTAGTAGTAGGGACTCTACCTCACGAGTAGTCAACTTCGTTAAGCGTTGCTGTGTAGGCATTTTACTTTACCTTGTACATATTTTTGAGAACTATTGCATATCTTTGAACATGTTTTGGAAAGTACATTTATATAAAGAATGGATGTGCGTAAAGGTTTTTTAATGGAAAGCATGACTGTGTTTTAGCTTTTTAAAGTTTATTGATGTAACTATTCGAGACTGAATGTAAGTGGATTTGAAGCCCAAAATTTGATGTGATAATAGAAGTGTTTTGAACTTTTATAGGGACTTTGAAATTTTTAGGATGTCAAAATACAGCAGTTATATTGTCGATATTTTTAATAAATTGATAAACAAAAATCCACTGTTTACATTTCTTATTATGAATTGAAGCTTTTCCTTAACAAGGGCAATAGGCTTAGCTTCACGGGAACTTTCCAATCGACCTAGATATCAACTGGAGAGCCACTATGGAGTGTCGGGCAGGTTGCCTAGTCATTACAGGATAAAGGCCTATCATGTGGAGTTTAAAAAACAAGAATTTTTTAAAATATCATTATGGAAAGGAATAGTCTATTATAGACAATATGACAGGTTAAGCCCACAATATGTTGGACCCCATGAAGTGATTGACAAAGTGGAAGCACAAAGAGTGAATGTGAAGTCAATATCCATATTTTTGAGATGAGTAAGTTTGTTCAAAATTTCGATGACAAAATATTTATGAGGAGAGAAATTGTAATATCCTAGCTAGATGATTTTACTGTGTACTATGTTGTACATGCATTGTATAGAGTATGCTCTATTTATGGTGTCCTAGAGTAATTTAAGGCTTTAAATGTATTATTAAGGTTATAACGAAGATCACGGATAGACTAGAGACGGTTCTAGAATTGACTGGAAATTTCTCAAAAAAATTCCAAGAACTTCGAAAAGCTACATGATGAGTCTGAATGAGTTTTAAAAGATGAAAAATGTGCTCTGTAGATTTAGGTGATACTTTTGAATGAAATCCAGATGATTTCGGTGACATTTAGTGATTTCTGGATTCAATCTACAAATTCTTCCGAGAAACCAAAATCAAAATATGATGAAAAGCTCCACTGCTTCATTTGTTTTGGTGATAACCATGAGAGTGAATGGTCTAGCCATTAGTGACCAAAAATCAAAAGAAAAGAAAAGAGAAGCAAGGTGAAGGTTTGCCCAAGCTTGAGAGGAAGAAAGGTACATTAGATTTTTCATAGTTTTAAAGCATGATTTGAAGAGAGCTTGAGCAAGACTAAGGGTTCTTCAATTGTCCAAAAGATTGAAAGAAAGTGGAACATTTTCCTACTTGAATAGTCTAGTGTTTTGGACAAAGCTCAACCTACATACCTCTAAATTAAGTGATTTTAATTGGAAATGAAACCTAAGACATAGTACTAAAAATTTCTAGAAGAGACACTGACCTAATTGTAGGTAAATGATATTGAAATTTGAAACTAAAATGGTAACCTAATACTGCCCTTGTGTTAAAGCAACTTGTGATATTTAGTACATGTTTCATGATTTAGAAGTTTAAATGGCATGATTTTTAATGCTATGAAAACTATATACATAGGGGAAAATGTCTAGAAGACCTCAAAACCTAATGTGAACATTAGTTATGTGAAAACTATGGAACAATAAGAGTTATGAATTCTAGGTAGGGGTCACGTTCATAAGACAAGAGTCATGATCAATTAAACCAAATATATAGTGTTAATGCCTTGTTTCTGAATTGGAATAAATGTTTAAGTGAAATGCATTTTGTGTAGGTAAAGGAAAGACATAGCATGCATGAGTGTGCTTGATGATAAATTTACAAAACGATGAGTGTATTTTAATTATTCCATTTGAATAACTTCTTCGTAAAAAAAATGATGGCATATGAATTTAAATTATGCATTCAATTTTTTAATTATAAGATTGAAAGAAGTTGAAAATTTTGAATGTACATAGGCCAAAGGTAGTGTCACATTGAAAATTTTAATTGTACATGGGCCAAAGGTAGTGTCACAATCATGATAGGCTCTAAACACCTGCCATTTGTTTTTTTATCTCGAAACTGTATATATTACTTTACAAAATGGTTTAAGCTTTATGCTACAAGTTAAAGTACTAAGAAAATGTTTTCGTTTTTAGCCTATGGTACAGTGTTAGGCTCATTACATGATATCATGCCAGTCAGATTATTCCAAACGTGCATGGCAGTGTTCGGGGACATCAGTTACTAACAGTGGGTAATATTGTGTCTGTCAATAGTCCAGTCCAGTGAGTCGCCCTCTATATGTACGGAGTATATAAAGTGCTAGCCAAAATTGTTACAAGTAAGTGATGTAGAACCAACTCTGTAACTATCGATCTATAGTGGCTAACCTATTCAGGTAAACGATGCAAAATCAACTTTGTAACTAGTAGTTAATTAGTCACGGGTAAGCGATATAGAACTAGCTCCATGACCTTATACCTATGGGTACCATAGTGCAAAAAAATTTGTGATGGGATATATCATATAAGAAGTTCATGACAATAAATAATGCCGCCAATATTTACTTTAAAAGTAAAATTAAGCAATTTGGTTTCAAAAGGCATATTTGTTTTATATTGGTATTATCTTATACTAAATGAAATGAATTTCTTTTAGGGAGGTGTCAATGATTACAAATGATTTGCAAAGAATTTTATTTACACTCACTGAGCTTGTTTAGCTCACACTTTATTTTTTATTTTTAAATAAAACCTCCCAGATGTACGCTCAAGGGCTTTAGTAGTATTGACTCCACCTCGCAAGTAGTTAACTTTGTCACGTGCTACTATGTAGGCATTTTTGCCTTGTACATACTTTTGAGAACTATTGCATGTCTTTGAACATGTTTTGGAATGTACATTTGTGTAAAGAATGGATGTGTAAAAAGGTTTTTTAATGAAATGCATGATTTTGTTTTAACTTTTCAAAGTTTATTGATGTAGTATTTGAAGTTACGTGCGAGTGGATTTGAAGTCCACAATTTGTATTTGAGAAATATATATGATAATATAAGTGTTTTAAACTTTTACAGGGACTTTGAAATTTTTGGGATGTTAAAATACATTTGTTATCCGAAATTTTTAATAAATTGAAAAACAAAACTCTATTGTTTGCATTTCTTATTGTTGAGTGGAAGCTTTTCTATAACAAGGGCAATAGACTTAGCTTAACGGGAACTTTCCATCCGATCTAGCTATCGACTACAAGGCCACTGTGAAGTGTTGGGTAGGTCGCCTAGTTATTTCAGGATAAGGGCCTATCACTAAGTAGCTAGAGCTAACCATTAAAACAAGACAATTTTTGAAATAGGATAGTTCTAAAGGGGATTCTTCATCTAGATTTACAATATTTACCAATTGTTTGTTCTTATCTATCACTTGATTGATTTTCTCTTAGTCTTTATTTTAATTTTGTTAATTTTCCTCTTCTAATTTAATCATTTGTTTTATTAGATTAGGTAATTAATACTGACAATTATAATCCTCGTATGATTAGTAATCAACTCACTAAAACTATAGTATAAGAAATTATAAGTCTATATACCTTGGTGATCATTTTAGTATTATTTTATGTTTCATTTAAATTACAATACATCAAGAACTCTTATAATTTTATGCATCATTATTTAGAGTAAAGATAAAACCTAAATGTGATCTACTATCTTTATGATCAAACTAAAAACTAATAGTTTAACTCCTCTATATGCCAAGACAACATCTTTAATTCTTCTTGATCATTTTAAGATGTTCTTTATATTCATTTAGTAACCATCACTAGGATTGGCTAATTATATGTTTGTTTTATTTTAAAGTATAAGAAACATTAAGTCTCTTATACAACATCACATACTTGACTAATCTAATAAACGAATTTTATTGACTATAATCCATTTTATCTCTCTCTTTATATGTATTTAGGCATGAATTCTTTAATAAAGAAATATCATGTGATATATTCACGAACCCTCTCCTAGAATTATTCAAGGTTTATTAGCACTTTGTTTAATTTATCTCATAGATCTTTATTTCTATAATATAAGTTTCTTCTTTCATATCTTTCATGGGGAAGTTCTTGGTCAATAAAATTTATACATAATAGAGCATCATTATGTTGTTTTTAATTATCATTATGTCATTTGTATATAATACTAAGAAGATGACTGCACTATCACTAACTTATTATAGATATAAGATTCATCCACATTTTTGTATATTCTTAAATTCATTTATTTTCTTATAAAAATGGATGCCTATGAACCAAATTTAAGTCCACAAATAGGCTTTTTATAACTTTTTTACATGATTAGGAAACCTTTTGGATTAAAAACCTTCAAGTTGTATCATATACATGTCCTTAAACAAATTCCTATTAAGAAATATTTTTGACATCCATTTTTCAAAATTCATAATCATATCAAACAACTATAGGCAATAAAATTCTTATAAACTTAAAAATAAATATTGGTAAAAAGGTTTCATCAAAATCAACTCTTTAATCTTTTTATATAAGATTTGTCCATAATGTATACTTCCATCCATTTCAATTTTTTCTCTTAACTTGTATTGGCTAGAATCCTATTATGTGCATTCAATAAAGTCCATACTTGGTTAGCGTACATGAATTTCATTTTGGATCATAACTTCTTGCCATTTAAAAAATCAATGTCAAATATTGTTTCCTCAATAATTAGTAATCTCATTGTTCATGAGCAATTTATCATCTTTCCCCTTTTTAATATATAGGTCAAATCTATTTAAGACATGATTTGTCTTATAGTGCATCAAAAACTATGTGCTCTTGAACTCTTAATTATACATTAGATGTACCAACTTGAGATTCATGTTCCATCTTAATGTAAACTTCTGGTTCTTGAACTTCTATAAGTTCTACCTTAATCCCACTACTTTCCTTAAGAATAAACACTCTTTTTATGAATGTAGTATAGTTTGAAATATAAATATTTTTTGGCTTAATAAGATGATAAGATTGATATTTGATACTTTCTTTCAAATGTCACACAATTTTACATTTATCTTATTTAGCTTGAAACTTATCAAATATTACACACTTCATATAAGCATCAAAGCCTTATTTATTTATATATGAAAACTTTGATTTACTACTAGTCTATATCTCATATGGATTCTTATTATTTGATTTAAACAAAACTTTGTTGACAAAGTAAGCAGTAGTTTCAAACGCATATCCTTAGAAGGAAATAAGAAGTTCTGTATGACGTCATAGAACATAAATATTAAATGGAGTATGATTTCTCCTCTCAAGCATGTCCTTAGAAGGAAATAGGAAGTTCTATATGACATCATAGAACATATCTTATTAAATAGAGCATGATTTCTCCTCTCAAACCTTGCATTGTATTATCGAGTCCATTGTGAGAGTATCTTATTCACTTTTTTAAGTAAACAATAAACTCATTATATAAGTACTCACCGCCTCGATTAGACATAACTATTACTATATTATTTCTCAACTTCAAATATAAATTCTTTTAACCTTTTAAATTATTTGGAGTTATATTTCATTAAATATACATACTCATATTTATAGTAATTATTTTTACGTGCAGTGAAATATAAATATCCATCTTTATTAAGTAGATATAAGATTACATACATCTGAATGTATAGGCACTATTAATTCATTAGCATGTTATCCCTTTTCACTAAAAGGTAATTTGATCATTTTTTACCTAATAAAAAGATTCACAAGTTTCATATGTTTTATATTAAAAAAGATTCAAATGTCTTTCCTTGTGTAATTTTATGGTTTTAGATTCTTTGATATGATGTAATCCATAATGCCATAAATAACATCAAATTTGGTTAATTTTCTTTTTATCATTTATATTAAAGATTGATCATTTAAGAAACTAATTCATATAAACATTTTCAAGAAATGTAATTCTATGGCAAGCATTATGTTTATATAAAGAATAACTATAACTTTTATTCTTATTTATAAAGACAAATCCATTTAAATATAAATAAAATGGGAAATTTTTATAATAATTGGAACATAATAATAATTATTTAGTTGTACTATAAGGCTATAAGGTAAACCATAAGTTCCTTTAAATAATGCAGTAATTGTCACTCTATTATTCACTTACAATTTTACTTTGCCTTTTTCTCAATAGCCTACTTCTTATTAGCATCTATACATCATTACAAATGCTAAAACCACATCCAATTTGTGATACCTAAGATTATGCAATAAAAGTAGAAAGATTAATCTCAATCATAAACATACCTAAAGATGGACCTTCTTTAAGTTTCTTATTTTGCAGAGATAAAATTTTCAATTCCTCTTTCAGTTCTTATCTAGTTTATAATAAGACCATATGTCATCATTAATCTTCTTCTTAATACCACTATGTGGCTTTGCAACTTTAGTACAAGACCTTTGTTTCTTATTCTTATTCTTGTTAAATTTCTTTTCCTTGCCCGCAACAATATCCATAATAAAAGTAGAACTAATTGACTTCTTTAAGGCGCCCTTGTATACTCACGTGCATATTTAATAGTTCAAGTAATATTACATCCTTTTGATTTATATGATAATTCGTTACAAAGTGTGAAAAGCTCAAAATTAGAGATTAAAAGACCAAATCAATGCCTAAATCATGGTCTATAAGAATTCATCACAATCGACCTAATTTTTTAATATAGATAATCATCTTCAATACATGTAACTCTGCCAAAGATCATTATGTTATTCTATTTGATATAATGCACTCGAACTCTCAAGCCTCTCTACTCTATTTTATATGGCAAACAACTCCCTAAGATGCATAATCATAGTACGAGTATTTATGTTCTCATATTGACTTTAAAGCTTATAAGACATAGTAATTAACATCATATGTATAGCTTGTTCATCATTATTTATATGAGATTGATATCTTTGTCAAACTTTATCAGTTACATCTATGTCGGGCTTAGGTGGAATTGCAATGACAAGAACATACAACTTCTTTTCTTATTTGAGAACAATTCTCAAGCTAAATCCAACAAATTAAGTATATTAAGCTTATTAAAATGCATGATGCTTCTCAGAGACAAATTGCTACCATATTATTTACTAGTAAAAAATACATAAAAGAACAAGTATCAATTTATATCACAAATTAAATAAAATAAGAAATTCAATAAAATATTTGGTTACTCCTTTTATTTTAAAAAAATTAATTTTCCTCTTTGTTAATTTGAAAAATTATCAAAAAAATTTATTGAATTAGGATCTCATTTAATTTAATTGACCTTAAGTTTACTTAAGACAACTAAACTAAATTCTCATGCCAGTCTTTAGATGACAACTTTTTATTTTAAAAAATCTTATATATTATTCTTAATCATTGTAACATCCCATTTTCATACTAAGGGTTAGAAGCCTAGATTTTTGTAATTGAGAATATAGCAATGAGAGATTAGAAAATTTCATTTCATGCTCATGCACAATGTCAACATACACATGTGAATTTGATTATTAGACACATTAAAATAATTGTACATATATTCATTGGCATTTTTCAGGTATAATTGATCTATAAATGTGATTATATTTGGAATTGTGAATTATATGTGTTGGACCCCGTTACCGGAGCCCAACTGATGGCGGATCCCGTTTTCGGAATCCAACCCCTGAACCGTAAAATATGAAACTTAAACATCTTGCCTTGTAGGGTTTATTTCATTTAACCCGGTTT
>JAOSBK010000002.1:39193229-39204208 GCA_027568895.1 Erythroxylum shatona
TTTTAAAGTTAAGTTTATAATTGAAAAATTGACTGAAAGTTTGAATTTTTTTAATAATTAACCCCAAAAAAGATATTTTATGTTGTAGGTTTGCACTATGTCACATTATTGGAAGAAATTTTCTCATTGTTCCAACTTTAATATATAGGGATATATAAATAGAATATACTATTGACCACAAAGTGTAGATCATAACATAACTTTCATAGGTTAATACTTAAAGGAGTGCCAGCTTCGGGGTCGAACTTTCATGTCTGCCTCCCGACGTAGTTGTTTGTACTATAAGGGTCATTGCCACCCTCTGCAATCTTAAGCCTCCACGTAGTTTTTATTTCTTCTTCCCTAAAAGTTCGAAAGTTGATGCAAATTTATTGACAACTGCTGATGGTAGCTAACTTCTTTTGTAGGTGTAACAGTCACTTCCCTCTTTAAAGCTTTAATGGGTGGTTGGTTTTTGCCTGAAGAAATGGTAAGTAAGTTATACACAAAAGTAGTTCAGGAACTCAGCGACAAAAGCAGGAAGATACATTTGAAAGGCAGAACTTGGTCACGAGCCACATATATGATGAGAAGGAATGTGCAAGGTGTAAACTGTTCCCTGGAAATAATGAAGAGCTTGATTATTGATGAGCGATCCAGAATACTTATCAAAACTATACCTTAGCACGTTTGGTTGGCTTGTATGTTTTTAGTAATTGTTTATCACATGATACAAAAATTAAAATGTTAGATTTATGCCCTAAAATTAATTATATTTGTGATATAATTAATAAAAATATTTCTAACTTATAAAATAAACTATATTAAATAAATAAGCTTAATAAATGAAACTACCGATGTTATAATTATGGGATTTATATTACATTTAAGTATTAACATTAAATTATTCCTCCTTATTTCTCTATTAAAATTATATATTAATTAATAGAGAAAAAATATCATACATTATATTTTTATTTTAAAAGAAGTAATTGATCTAATATATATTAAAGATGTGAATATTTATTAGACTCAACATAAAAATTTCACATGAAATATTATTTGTATTCCTTTAAAAATATTTATCTAAATATTCTTTTAACTTAATTAAGTTCTCTAAAATATTTAATATAGATATTATTATGTGTTTATATTATTTAAGCCTGGTCAGTAGTAACTTTGATACTTATTGAACTTAACAAGAATTGTATGGAAGAAGTTGAGTATTTATCACTCTAAAATAATTAAAGAAAATATTCAATATTTTCAATTAATATTAATTTGAAAATTCTTTAGTTAAGGAATAACAATACTTAACTATTACTATTATTGGAGAACTACTATGATGAAAAATAAATGTAGCAGATATTACTTCTATAGTCTATGTATAATTGTAATATTGTATAATAAAAGGATCTAATTTTACAAAAAGTTATGTACTAGGATAGTAAAATTATTTTAACATTTCTAATATGTGGTTAGTCAATGATATATATTAATGTAATTATTTATTAAAAATTAATGATAAATTAAATTATTTGATTTAATTCAATTCTAAATGAAATTTACGATTTTAATTTATGTTCATTCACAACATATTTAAGAATATAATAAGTCAGTTAATTTAATCAAGTTAAATTTACTTATAAAGTTTGAGAAATTATAGAGTAGAATATATTTTATAAATAAAGACCAGTATTAAATATTAGATTTTATTTAAATATAATTGTTGTTTAATTAAGATTAGTTATAAATCTATATTTGAAACCATAATTATAGTTCAATTAAATTATTTAAAAAGTTTGCATCCAATTTATAGCATAAACTCTCAAGAGTTTGCATTCTTAGTTAACTTTCTTACCATTTAAAAAATTCTCTCCATATATTCGTGTGAGTATTGTTAGAGGTCAAAGATTTGAATGATTATAAGGATTTACCATTAACATTTTAAAACATTAGTTTCACAAGTGAATTTAATAAAATAAAATAAATAATCAGTATGATTTATAATTCATATTTACATTATATTTAAAAATTAATTATAATATGGAATTTAAAATTTCTTAATTTTTGAAAAATCATACAATAAATTTACTTTCTTCTACAAACCTAATGGTATCTCATTTAAATTTCCTCATCATTGTAGGCTTAAATTGTGATAACAACTATGATAATAACTTGAATTATAATTATGATATTATAGAAAAATGGATTAGAATTTTTCATGAATAAATTATATTTTATATTTGAAATTTTATTTAAATTTATAATATTAATTAAAAATATAAAAAATATCACTCAAAATTTAAAATTTTCAATTTTTTGTAATACATTTTAAGTGTTAATTTTGTTAATTTTACTGACATAAGTGTTAATATAGGTTGGGGGCTCATTTACATGTGACAATTCTAATAAATTATTATATATTTTATTAAAACAAATTACTTAAATAAATATAATATCTCAAGATAATTAAAAAAAATCTCAAGATAAATGCAAAGACAAAAGTAACTCACCACTTTCCTGCCGACAATTTTGACTAAATCGTTAACAAGCCAACTAAATTATTGGTCGAGATATAAATGTGAGCCCAACATCAAACAGTAAATAGTAGATACTATAAGTAGTTGGATGTCAACGTATGAAACTTTGTCAATTGAAATGCGTGACTGATCTGAAACTTATCATACATGGATAAGACATATGTCCTATGAATGTTGACAGATTAATGAATGATTAGATACATACTGCTAATTAATAAACAATGTATTTAAAATAAAATCTAGATGATTAGTTTTTTTCACATGACATGATTACATAGTAATTTATAGAAAAATCTTTTGTCAGTTAAAAATTGTTTTTTCTCTGGAAAATTAAATATTGAAGGAAATAGAATAGTTATGGGAATGGGAAATGAGTAGTTAGGAATTTCCAAGAACAAATATTACATGAGGTATTATTTATTGACTGAGTCATAAATTGCATATTTCAAAATAAATTCAGAAGAAAGTATTAAAGTGTGATTTATGTGAATAATGATCAATTCTTATCGAAACAAACTAAAGTTTTTCTTCAATAACTAAAAAAAAAAAGAAAAATATCTTCTTGATCCGATTATCTCATTGGCTCCCACCATAATTTCATAAGTCTTCAAGTTTGATTGAGTTAGTGGAAAAATTAATTGTAGCAACCTAACACTTATTACTCTTCTCCATTTGCCAATGAATTTATTACTTTGTGCTTGATGATGTAAGCTGAAAGAGAAGTTAGAGCATGAATGACGATAAACAAATTGAATTTATTTATTATTTTGTGTCCCGATATAATTTCGCTCAACCTAATAGTCGCAACCAAAATATTGAAGGGATATAAATGTGAACCCCACATCAAACAGAGGTTTGTGGTGGAAAACATGATATGCCAGCTGAGAATATGGACAAAACATGCGTTCCATGATAACAAAATCTCTGTTCACCTAAACCTTTTTTAACCTTATATGACTAATTTTTATTTATACAAACTCACATAAATATGTGATTAAAAAATAATAATATATTTTAAAAACAGATTAAATGATACAGAAAATCTTATACCGCATCTCAGTTTAAGAATTATGACATATCATGAAACATTAGAATTTGAACTTTTGTGGCTGTGGAAATTTTTCTACCATTTCAGTACTGTTATTTCGTTTTTTTTTTCAGAAATAGTATATATTTTAATTATTACAATGGTATATAGTTACAAATGATTCTCTTACATATTGGATGGCATTTTGCCAGAGCCCATAAGGAGAAGACATTGGATGGGCATGGAACATGCTTTCGGTACTCTGCCAGAGCCCATAAGGAGAAGACATTGGATGGACATGGAACATGCTTTCGGTACTCTGCCAGGGGAAGACATTTCTATACAATCCATAGTGTAGCATGCAATTGTAACCGAAAACTCCCGTGAGTTCCTGCAAAGAAAAAATATGATCATAAAACAAAAAAATGAAATATGAGATTTATATTGTGTAATACAAAATTGATACTCCTTCTTATTCAAAATAAGTGTCGTTTTAAAGAGATGCACACTTATTAAGAAAGCTAGTGAAATGTTTGATATATCATTATTAATTACATGTTGAATTGCCTTAAAAATGTAATCTGTATAATTAAGATGTGAGAGAAATTAAAGGGTAATTTTGGAAATAAAATTATAAATATACATGAAAAATCGTAAACGACACTTATTTTGAATAATTAAAATTCCTCTAAAACGACACTTATTTTGAATAAGAGAAAGTAAACTTTTGAGTTTCTTTAAAAACCGTCCTGTTTTTTTTATTTATTTATAAAACTGGTTAATAACTAACTTGCATACCTTCTAAAGAATGTGGGGCCATCATTTTAAACGTGGGACTCGCCTAAAAAATCGATATACCCATTGTCGACTGGCGGCTCCAGCTTGGATCGGTGGAAGCTAGCTTGATCAAGCCTCGATCCAATAGGCTTAAAATTCAAGTAGCATCTTTCGTAAGGGTAAGCTCGCAAGCACAGCACATGCCAATTCTATACAAAACATAAAAGCCGTAGCAATATAGAGACTTTCGATTTTTTGACAGGTAAAACCAGCTCCTGCCAAACCAATTCTATACAACTGCAAAAGTCGTTGCGAGAAAACATGAAAGTGCCAACTGCCAATTCCCAATTTGGAGGACTTTTAGTTTTTAGACCTTTGTACTGCGGTAGGGAACTAGCCATGTGTCCTTGGACATCAATTGCCAGCGAACCAGCAATTTCCTCAGGTGGTAATGAACCGGCAATTCCCATCATTTACGAATGCAGCTGTTTTTCTGACATGTTATTTTTGAACCCTCACTAAAAAGAAAAAAGTTTCGAGTTGATTGAAATATAAAAATGGGGGATTTATCTCAAGAGTTATTTATTTATTTATTGTTGGTTAGGTCGGCTGTGCTATGTCCAGGGTCCAAGTCCACACGTCCACGGCCCAAGCACAAGTCTACACATCCACGATTCCTTTTCAGGTGTTAGTCTCCCATGCAAACACAAAGATCTACGTGAAGAGACCTAAACCTAGCGTCTATCCCATATATAAGGTATTATTCTGCTTCGATACAGGTACGAAACTAGAACCCTACTTTTCTTTGCTTTACAGCAACCCCAAAACCCTCACGAAAAGACTAACTTGAGCGTCGGAGGGGCTTGCCGAGCACCAACCCTCGGCGTGCCTTATTTGTTTTGCAGGAGCTACAGAGCTAGAACTGAATAGCTTCACGGATCCAAGCAGCAACATGCAGCCTCGCCAGAATCAGGCTGAACCACAAGCTATTCTAGATTTGAGTTTCATCTCCTTTCCTCATCGGACTCTTCACCACTGTCTCAAGTTCTCTTCTCCGCCACTCCGTTTTCTCCTCAATAAGGACATCCATCTCTCTTCTCTGCCCTGTCTCCTCACCATAAGTCTCCACTCTCTGCTTTACCATCTCCGCCTCTTCGTCGATGCCGAGCCTCCTTTATGTAATCACTTCACTGTCCTGTAATGAGTCTACTCTTCACAAGCTCTTCGCTGTGAGTAGACATCTCTACTCTTCACCCTCTTGTCTTCTCAGGCTATTCGGCGCCGCCAGTGATTAACAAATTCAGTGCTCTTTAGTCTTCACTCTATTGTGGCTTGAACTTGAAGCTTATACTGAATGTATGTTTCCAATTATGAGCATTTGGAGTTGAGTTCTTTTATATGATTAAATGGTATCCGTAGTCACCAATGAAATCACCTCTTTAATGAATGTTGTTCCAGTACTCTTCCAATTCATCTGGTACTTACGTTTACGTAGATTCCACGTAAATACATGGATAAGATGAATTGGAAAAGCAATGAAAAAGTATTTATAAAACAGGTGATTTGTTCCCCCGTAATCCTACACTTGAAAGGATGAAACCTACACTTGAAAGGATGCTTATTCATTTAATCTCATTGTCATCGTCGTCGTCATCATCATCATCATCATCATCACCTAATTCGAAATCTCGCAATAAAGCGAGATCTGGGGAGATTTGATAGTATGCAGTCTTACTCCTATATAATAAAGAGGCTATTTTCGATAAATTCACATATAAATGAGATAATATAAGAATAATGCAAGTTACACAGAAAAATAAAAACTAGCAGGAAAATTTCTATGTAACTAAAATTACAATAAAAACATAAATAAAAGAAAATACAAGTAATAGGAAAATACCTGATGGAGTCCAGATCTGCGAGTACCTAATAGGCTACAAAGTCCAACCCTTCTTATCTCTAAATAAGTAGGGAGACCTTCCTCAGAGACATTGACGGAATGACATCCTACTGTCCCCCCACATCTGTCATGTAAAGCTAAGTTTAATGCCCGTAAGCCTTGTCCAATACTTACCCTTATAAAGGGGAGAAATAATGTTGGGTATGACTTCTTACGTGCTAATCTGTGCATCGTGAAACATCATCACCTAATAATCGCTGTACTGTTTTGGCTAACTTTAAAGGTTAATCGTTTACTCTTATCCGATCACATCAAACTTTTCTATTACTAGCTACTACCTCATTAAGGATCAACTCTGACATATCCTCCTTGATCACTTCCCGCCAGTTTTTGTAAGGCCTCCCTCTTCTCTTCTTATAGGTACTAAGTGTTATTCCCTTACAACTTCGTACCGGAGCATCAGAGGGCCTCTTATGCACATGCTCATATCACCTAAGCCTAGTCTCTCTCAACTTGTCGGCAAAGCTAGCTACCTGTAGTCTATCTCTCACCACTTGGTTCCAGACTTTATCTCTCCTGATAATGTCACACATCCACCGAAGCATACGCATTTTTGCTACTAACAACTGTCTTATATGTCTAAATTTGGCAGGCTAACACTCTGCCCTATATAACATGGTTGGATGGATCACCGTTTTATAAAACTTCCCCTTGAGTTTTAAAGGAATCTTTATGTCACATAAAACCCCTGATGCACTTCTCTATTTGGCCCATCTTGATCTAATACGATGTACTATATCGATATCGATATTATCATCACTCTACATGACAGACCCGAGATATTTAAAACTCGTCCTCTGTGATATGACGTTAGTGCCAATTGCTACTACCATCTCATGTACCATCTGGTATGGCTTATTCATTTAATTTGAGTGATATAAACGTACCTAAATATTAGTATTTTTTATAGGCTTACATGTGACTCAAAGTGAACTGGTACATCAGGATGTGTATATCTATCATTCTTGAAAATTAGATATTGAAATATATAGGTTGGAATTTGCATTAAGGAATTTGTTATTAGGTTGTGCCTATCCAATTTGTTTTATATCTTGAATGTGAATATCTTTGGCATTCGTCTCAACCATATGAATTGACATTTATTTGTTAATTATTATCTTTTGGTACTCTTAATTATTTGTTTTACTATATAACAAATAAATAAAGGGAAGTTTAAGTATTCATAATAGTTTAGTCTTTTTGATGATTCAATTTGGTATCGTGATATATTGGGTCTTGATATGAAGAGCTATATTATTTTTTTATATTGTAACAAACATTTGAAAAATAGTGGAATTATTAGACTAAAGAAACATTTAGCTATAATTAAAAGTGATGTAAGTTAGTCATGATATAAAATGATAGAAGAAAACTTTGTCTGAAGAGTATCAAAATGAGAAAGAATGAAAGCAAAGACTAAAATAAAAAATTGATACTTAAAGTTCCTTTTCCAGTGATTAGGATGATATTGACAATGTTGAATGTGATATTATTATCCAATAAGAAAGGATTGTTGCAACTGATGTGAAAAAAGAAGAAACTACGTTTCTAATTTTATTCTTCTACAAACAACTCTTGAAGCTTAATTTTCAATTCCTAGTAGCTTACAATCTAAAGAGACAACTCATTATATAGATATGATAATGATTAAATTGTAGTATGATGCACATTATCATTTAGTGCTACTTAGTCTTATTATTACTAGCTTATAGTGGATGTTATTACCTTTTATGATTTTATAGTATAAAGTTACTTCAATTGATGATTATAAAGGTAATCTTTTTATGCAGCTTTGTTTGTAAATTAAAAAGCTTTCATTAAAAAATGACATGGGTAACTTATAGGTATTCAATCATGTGTAGTGGTTAGACATATAGAAGACATGAGTCTATTATCAATTTTTTTAGTTTATTCTATTAAAACGATGATGTTTTTGAAGTTCATTGATGCATATGACTTTGTGATTGAGTTATTTTAATCGCAAGCACTCGGTATAGCTATAACTAGCACTGACGAATATGTGTCGATTCGTAAAGACTAGAAGTATCATTACTTACCTAGGGATGGAAAATGTGGCCTTGCCTGCTCGGCCTAGCCTGACCTAACCTAACTTCGATCAAGGTTGACTAGGTCACGGGCCACAAGCCACGAGTTAAGTTGGGGCTGTTACTATCCCAGCCTAAGCCGACTTGTGGTCTAACGGGAAGGTACAAAATGATGTCATTTTTATTTATTTTTAGTTAGGTCGAGCCACGGGTCGCTCAGCACGAGGGTCAGGCAAGACGGGTTGGAAGCAACTAGGGCCTAGCTTAGCCCATTGTCATCCCTATATTTACCATCTTTCTATTGTTTATTATAGCAAATTATAGTGATTATGATTAATCAAATTCAAAAATATTTTAACAATAAATTAACACAATTAACTAACTAGAACAAAAATTAAACTAAGAAACAATCAAAGGAAATAGTAGTACTTAGAATTTGAATCCCATTATGACTTCTCATGAAAATATGATTTTACTAATCAATTTAATCTATAATTTGTTAGATTATGGAAATTCCTCAAATATGCTAATATCTTCCACAAGACTATTAAGGTCTAATTCTAATTTATTAATTGAGATTTCTTTCTAGTTGAAACCCCCAGAATTACATAAATTGATTTATGAATTTTACTGCTACGTTTAACCCTAATCTAGAAGATTAGTATTGAACTATCTATAGATTTACATGCGACTCTTTTAAGTTATTCTAGATCTATTCATACAAAGGATTTCTCAATCTGGATTGTATGAAATCATACATAAATCAACATGCTTGCAATATTAATTCAATGAAAATTAAGACTACATAATTAGATCTCAATTAAACTAAAGAATGTATTAAATTAAAATAAAATTATTATAAGGTCTATCTCGACATTCATGTAATAGAGTACCAACAAAGGTTCAGTTCTTAAATATAGAAGACCTAACATCAAAACTAAAGGGAAACAATAAAATCAAAAGAAACATAATGAAATCCTTTTTAATTTTTAAGAAATCCACTTTAGATCGATGAAAATCACTTTAAATGTGTTTCCTTGCTTATTCTTCATTCTCTCTTTTGTTTTAGGTTGTCAATTTATGTTTCCCTAGCCTCTTCCTCGTTTTTCCCCTTAATTTTGCCTTTTAATAACTGGGTTGATTGTTCTGTTAATTAAAAATTATGAAACCCTTAAATCTAGAATGAACATAAGCTCAAAATATGAATTTAAACATCAACACGGGCATGTTGGTCTCCAATAAGAGCATCAACAAAGGCTTATTGTCTCCAAAATGGGCGCGTTGGTTACTATAACTCTCTAAAATTTTAAAACCACTTATTTTACGAAAAGTATGACTATGTTGATGTACATGGGCATCAACAAAGGCATTTTAGTGCCCATTTTGATTTTCATCATTTTCATAACTTAATCAAAATAGCTTCAAATCATCCCAAACTTTTTCCAATTTGTTTCTTTTGCTTCAAATAAGTGAACTACAACCTGAAATACCATATGAATGAATTAAGTGTCAAAAATAATAAAACACTCAAATAAACAAACGAAATGCATTAAACATAAACCTAAAAATATGAACAACTAAGCACTTATCACCTTGTAATAAATGATGATTTTTTGTTTGAGATATTTGGTGAAGTTGTGAATGAAGTTAGGTCTGAAAAAATTATACAGTTTATAATTAAAAATTATGCTAAAGTTTGCAAAGTATGTATGATCCTTGCTGTTGGACTCCTTGTACTTCATGTTGTATTGAACCAATGTTAGAAAATATAAGAGATACTATATACTTTCTTTTCATTGACGTAAGTATGCAGAAAGGAAAAAACTTATGAAGTTCATTTATAATTATGCATGAATTTTGAACTTGATAAAAAAGGATTTTACTAATGGTAGGAACTATTTTTGTCCGATTATTACAATATTTGCAACTAATTTCTTATTACTTTAGTGTTTTATTCTAATAAAGAAGTTGAGACAAATTTTTAAAAATGATAAGTGGTTAAATTTTTACAAGTCGAATATTGGAATAAAGGTTTTTAAAATTATTCTTGAAGATTATGAATTTTAGTCTCAATATCAATTTGTTATTCAAGTTTGTGAGCCTTTAGTGAGAGTACTTCATTTGGCTATTAGTTATTAGGAAGGCAATAATTGATTACTTTTATGATGTCATAAAGAGGACAAAGGAAGCGATCAAAGCCAATCTAAAAGTAAACCTTTTTTATATACACCTTAACTTGTATTCCTTAATGAAAGATATGAAAGAAAGTTTATTCTTTGTTATTTGCAGTTGGGTATTTCTGAATCATAGTGTCTATTTTAGATAATATTTTACAAAGAAAGCTGAAGTTAATAGGAAAATTTTATTAACTATCATAATAATTATTTCGTATAAGATGATACAAGATCTTCTTAGCTCACAAATGACGGTATATAAGGGTGCATGTGTTGATTTTGGGATGTCCATTGTAATTCATCAAAGAGACAAAATTAATCTAGGAATATATTTGTTGGACCCCAAACTTTCGGTGGAAATTAGAAATATTAAAATGAATTCAATGCGTGTTTTCATATATGAATTGTGTTATAGAAGTTTTTATGCCTTGAGGAAATTGATGAGAAAAAGAATTTATTGGTTTTGATGACTTT
>JAOSBK010000002.1:39286305-39306841 GCA_027568895.1 Erythroxylum shatona
CGGGAAATGTCATGAATGCATGTACAATCATGTGCATATACAAAAATTTCCATTCATATATATATAGAGGCCATATTATGCATGAACACGCCGAGATACGTATACACACTCATAACCCGTCCCAAATTACTATTTTACCATTCCTATCAGTGATGGGATGTTACATCCATTCAATGGTTGTTAAGAGTTCCTTGAGTTGGAATGTAATGATTAGTGGTTATTTTGAAGTAGGGAGGCTATTGGAAGCATTGTTGGTTTTTGTTTGGATGCTTATGGATGGGGTCATGTTTGATTTGGTCACTATATTGATTGTCATTCAGACCTGTGGGGTAATCGGGTCTCTCAAACTGGGCATGCAAATTCATGTGATTCTTAATTGTGGTAAATGGGTATTGCTGTCGGTAGTATGATTGATAATGGATCTTAGTTAAAGACACTCTTTGTATATATTAGGAATTGGGAGAGTGAAGAAAATCTAATTATTTGGAGTAGTTAAGGCTTACTTTTCTGTGTATATTCCTGAGTTGATAATAGAATTTACAAAACTATGTAATGAATAATCTTTGTTTTATAGGATAAAATTTCTCGTGTTTGGTGATTGTGTGGAGGGTGTTGGACACTAGCATTTTCTACAATTCTTTTCCTCTATTTAGTTAAATTGTTGGACGGATTGTAGTAAGGTAGATAAGCTATTGCAGTTGTAACAATGAAACCTTTTGGTATATATGTTGTGTATATTATGATGCGAGCGTGTTTTAACCGATACATGACTTCTTTACCAACTTTTTGAACCTTGCAATTCATACTAATGGTGGCAGAAAGTTTTGGTAATATAGCTGGTAGTTATGGTTTAATAAACTAATTAAGTGAGATAGAATTGCTTGACCAGTATAACTACCTAAAAGAATATTGCCATCTTAAGTGTTTATGATTTAATAACTAGTGTGAGAGTTTAGTGGACCTGGATGTCTGCAAGTCATTAATTACACTTGTGTGTGCTAGTTCCTCTAGCCTTTGTCAACTAAATGGTGATTAGATATGTCTATGATTTTATAACCACACTACAATTTCACACTTTGTGATCAAACAATCTTGTTGCATGTTGCCCTTTGCGAGTATGGTTTGCTGTGGAATCACGAAAGAGAGAACTGAAAATTATGATCTTTTAGCATTTGCATAAAAAATAGCGAAATTTCTTGCAGATCATAATTTAGGAGATACAGGCCATTTAAGGGTTTAATACTTATTACCTGTCCAATCATGTAACACTTCCTAGAATCTATGGAGATAATACCGTTGTTGATAAATTTTGTTTTAGGATTTTCTTTTACGTGTTCCAAAGTTGGTTAATGGCGTTGTTAAAACTTTTTCTACTGTTTAGAAATAACATTGTAAGTGGCAAAAAGAAAAGTTAAGATGGAAAGTATAATTTCATAAGAGATTTAAAGTTGTTTTTACTTGGTTATCCAAGAGGTGAATAAATTGATAGTTGATAGCAAGTATACAAATTCCATTAACATGTGAGTACACAAATAAATAGTCCTTCCTACAATTTCCTTCCATTAACATGTGAGTACACAAATAAATAGTCCTTCCTACAATTTCCTTCATAAGTCATTTTACACATAAACAGTTAATACTAAAAAGTTAATTTTACTAAATATCTATAACAAATAATTAATGCAATCTGCTGGTCAAATCAGCTAACAACTAATGCAATCAGCTGATTGCTAAACAAAGCCTTTATTCGTGAACGAAGTCTTTAATAGCTCTCTTTCATTCTTAATCATAGGCCAGCGAGATATTCTTGTAGGTCGTACTGTGATTGGTGTGCAGAGGCATATCAGTATCATCAGCTACACTACACTGCCATGCACACATAATGTCAAAATTATAATTATTATAACATTACATTATCATTCACTTTTGTCCACAATCTTTACACGTGTCATTTTCTGGTCTCATCGATTCAGGAAACCATTCAATTCCGCCAGTCATCAGACGATGCCTCTCAGGGAGAGAAAGTGAAAACTGACAAGTAAGGAGTGATAGATGGTTAATAATTAATTTCCTTTTCCATTTTACAAGTTTTTGCATGAAAAAGTTGCAACAATGACCAGCATTTAAGTCATCAATGTGACAGTAGCTATAATGTTGTTGCTTTATATATTTATTTATTCAAATTATTCAATTCTTTCTACTTCTGCAATTCCTAGGCCTTCTTCTTAAAACTGGAGAGTTGGAGTTTTTCCTGTTAGAAATTTTCCAGATATTGGATAACAATTAATTACGATTTTATAGTTTTAATAAAATTATGATTACGCAAATCGAATTTGATCTCATTAAAAAATAATAAAGTAGCTTGATAAAAAGATCTGGTTTAATAGGCTAAAGTTTGACAAAGAAAATGGCCCTAATTAGTTTGAGTCGAACTTGTATTGGGCCTATGATAAGAAAGCCCAATATAGATGCTATATATATAAGGTTAAGGTTTCCTGCAACTGTTTAAGCAAATCGTGAACATTCGAATTCTCTGACTCATCAAAAGATTCATATGTTAAGAAAGTTACAAAAAGACGTTGATGACATCCCATTGATCAACTTTTGTAAAGGTTGTCGTGAAAATGCAATGGTTTTTGCTTCGAAAATGTCGTTTAAAGTTATGGAAGTGAAATTAGGTATTTCTCGTATTTTTGTCATTCATTCACTTTCATGTTTGATCCTGGGGGTGTAACTGACGCTCATGTTACGCGCTACAAGTGGTATTAGAGTCGTTACATGATTATGTGAATGAAAATGGAAATTTTGGGTTTTCTCCATAAAGAACTTAGAGAAATTGATTTGTTTTCACATTTTAAATTTCATATGGTTGCTTGATTTCTTGAGGGAAGTGCTTAGCATTGAAAAAGGCTTGAAATCGAATTTTTGGGGCTTAAAAAATTACCTGAAAGTTGTTGAAAGTTGCCACTTTTTGGTGACTTTGCTATGGGAAAGAGAAATTTGTCAGGTACATGTGGCATAAATGCCCGACAGTTACCCTAAGCTTCACTGAGGCGATGCACCTGGCACATGTGGGCATGTGGGTTTGCATTTGGTTTGTGCACTATAGTGCCATAAGGGTTTGGGCAAGCAGTTGTGCATTTGACACATGCAGTCCGCTCTCTAAACGTGTTACAACACCCTCCAACCAAACCCTACCGATGTAAGTAATAGTAAAAAAAACACTCAAAATTTTAGAATTCACTATATTGTCCCTCTGGCTATTTTGGGCCATTTCACTAACTTCTTAATATTTTAAGTAATATTTTAGGTCTAATGAGCTAAATATTAACACAATTTATGTTAAAATTCATTAAGTCATGTTTAGATTGAAGGGTGCTACATACATTTGCGTTTCATTAATGAGAAAGTACATTTTAAAATTAAAATCCTGATAATGGTATGATTAATTAGGAATTTTAATTCAATTGATTAGAAATTTGTATGAAAAGTCATTAATTTAATAGTTGTAGTTAAGAATTTCAATTTAACTAATTATAAATTTTAATTTTACTTAAATAATTTATTAATTATTATAAGAGTGAATTGATAAAACCAAATTCATTAACTATAAAACATTTTGCTATACACGAATGATTATTTAAATCATTTTACAAGAAATGATACAATTTACAAAATTAATATAATATCATGCTGGATAGACTAGAGAGTGAAGACTGAGAGCATCTAATTAACTAATTGTAATTATTGGTAAGATCACCAACAGTTTGGATCTAATCATCTGAGTGTACAAACATTATATTTAGTAATATAATATTAAAATAAAAAGAATATTGTAATGTAATATTAAATAAAAAGAAAATTAAAAATACCTTCATCTTTATATATTTGATCAAAATAACCTTCAATTAGTCGATTAATTTCACTAGTCCCCTCCGCATTAATACTTATGGTTGTAGGAAAATAAAAAATACTATATTAGGAAAGATAATATAATGATAGATAAAATAAATATATTAAAAGAAAAGAATTTACCATCAATATCTTCATTATTTAACCAACTTTGAGACATATATAAGGGCTTCCACAGTGTGATAATGAAGTCGACGGCGATGAGGAGTAATGACCCTACCATTAGTTATAAGTACAAACACTGAAGTAACAGTGGATGATGGAATAGCTAGTAAGTCTCGTGTAATGACTTGCAAGATCAGAAAATTATGTCCCAACATCTTCCACTATGACAATATATCGAACGACTCACCTTTAGTTTCAGGAACACAATCTGCAGAAAAATATTTATATAACTCCAACGTATTAAGAAATCCTAGCCCTTTTCTCTTTCAAAAAATTTGAAAGAGAATCGGTCAATAATGGGTTAGAAGAAAAGGTCAAACTTGAAACTGACGTCAGAGTTGAATTGCTTACAGCATTACTAAGATCCTAATTATGAGTTTGTTGCATTATGACTTCATAATCGTTAAACAATTGATACCATAATTGTTTTATGGTATGTAAACTCTTGTGAGCTTCACCACCGTACAATAAATTATAAATATATTCAACCCCGTCCGTCTTGTATCTCGAGTCCAACACATATAATACTGCAACAATATCTCCAACCTTAGACCAATAAGAATTAAACTTCTCTGCCATCTGCTCCGCCATAGTTCAAATAACTACATTGGAGTCAAACATCCACAATGATAAAAACATGCTTTATATTGGACATAGTGCTAAAGATACATTATGAAGTTAGATATTTTGTTCCTGAGAACAATTCAACCTAATTATTGAATAATTTCAACTTCATACAAAGTTCTTTAGCTAAATCCCATTAATCTTCTAATGGTACATAGGTATACTGAGAATCCCTTTTGATTAGTCTAATAAACAACTAAACATATGGGATTGTCGACTCCAACATCTTAAAGGTTGAGTCCCATCTGGAAGGACAATCTAAAACCAACTTCTTTGAATTTGGAATGTATAAAATTTGTGCACCATCTTCAAAAGTTTCAACTCTTTTAGGAGTTGCACTCTAATATAAAACACTGTTCTAAATACACTCTATTGCTTCCTTTATCGTCTCCAACCCGGCCTTCATAATCAAGTTAAGAATATGAGCAAAACAATGCATATGAAATAACTTACCTCCAGCCAATAAGCTCCTAACCTGCATCTTAGCCTTCAACTTCTCAATCATAGCATCATTTGTGCTAGAATTATCAACCGTGTTGGAGGATACTTTGTTGTCGATGTTCAAATACATCAAACAATCTTTCAACATGTTTGCCAATTTTTCACTTATATGCGGTGTCGACATATAAATGAACTTATCATGAAAAAGCATACAAACATGAATCATACATTCATACAATAATTAAAAAGTAAATGATAACAATATTAAAGAATATAAATTACCTCAAAATTTCTATTTCATAACTTCGAATCATTATCAATATAATGTGTCTTCATTGCTATGTAATCCTTCTTTTGGTTATGGGCTATCCGAATGTTTGTTGTTATGGCAATTCGTCCTTGAACACTTGACAATTCTCTTAATGCTTCTCGCTTCTTGTCCTTATAAATTTTAAAAATATCATTGCTTAATGTATTCTGACTTGGAACCTTGAAAGTCGGTTGGAGTGAATTAAGAAATATCCTGAATCTTTTGCTTTCAGCCATAGACAATGGTTGTTCATCTCAAATAATCATATTAGCCATCAAAATCCTTGATCTATGGTTGTCAAAAGTTGTTACGGTCATTTCCTTCTTTCCATTCGTAAGGTTAGGGGTAAAAAATATTTGACCTCCTAAAACCATCTTCCTTTTAATACATGATTCCATATGTTTCTTTAAATGAGATGTTCCACCTTTCCAATCATTTAAATACTACTTTTGACAATAATTGCACTCTGCTTTTTCAATTCTGTCAGTCGATAAAGTCTTTTTAAAGTGATTCTAAACTTCACTTTTATGTTGATTAACTTGAATTTTAATTGAACTTCTATCGTCACTTGGTATTGGAATAGAAGTTTCCATTTCTACCTCTGGCACTGGATTAGAAATCTCAACTAAAGGAATATGCTAATCCATCTAACAAAAAACATATAAATACTTGAGGTTAGAAATAAGAATGTATTAGTAAATGACATATTCTTAATCAAAATACTTTGCCAATATTCTAGTTAAAATATTCCATATAAAACAAAATGTTCAAGAAAATCAAAGAATGTCCAAACTTTGAATATGCTAGAATGTCCAAGTAAATTAGGTTGATCATTTAGAGGATTAATACAAAGATGATATACAATATGCTATATGTATTAATCCTTTAAAAATAGTTCTATTACACTTTTAAATTTGACATGAAAATCCACCTTTGTGTATATATGCATCCTACATTTAAGTTGGTGAAACCTAAATATATACATTCAACTCACATGTATGAAGACATTTACATAGAATAATTTTACTAGAGTAACTCTTTACTGTATTTGTATTGTTGAAATTGAAATATGGATTTAAGTACTCAAGTCACAAGTGTACAACTTACAAGTATGGATTCTAAGTATACAATTTTATCGAAGTAAGTGATCATTGACAAACCATACTTAGTGCTATTTACTAATTCTAAGGTTGGTAAATGAAATATCTTTAAATTGGATGCCTCATTAGTCTTTACTCTTTAGCTGCATCCATCCCTACTAATATCTAATTTCTTATTCGATGGTTTTCTTGTAAATAACTGTTTGAAACAAACAAAAACTCATGCAGTCATGCCCAACATTCATCAATATTATATCAATGTTGACATAGTATTTTTATTATTTTTTTATTTTAGATAATAAGCTCCATTGATACGTGGGACTCACAAAAATCCAATATTTTCATATGTTAAATTCTACTCACTACTTTCTAATAGGGAGATCATAGATGTGGAGCTTGCAATTCTTTTTGTAAGTTCTACACACAAATATAGTGAAGAAAACAACTATATGAAGCAACTAAGTTCCTAAACTTGTGTCATCTCTTGTCTTCAAATTTAAGAAATGCATTGCAATGAATTGTTCATTAATTTACAAGAGCTCTTCAAGAGAAGATTGATAAAGAATCAAGGATAGTGATCTATGAGAGCCTTGAAAGTGGAGTACAATTATTACATCCTGAAGACATCAATAGGTCTGAATCTTGCTCATGTAGAGAATAAATCCTATCTTGTAGCTTATTATCTTATAGTAATTCACATGTCTAAAATTACTGTAAGAGATTTTTTTTCAAAAATGATTCAATAGGTTGTAAAGTGAACAAAAAGCTTTTAAATGAGCTAGTGGGTATAACCGTATAAGAGAAAGGTTACTAAAAAATCTAAATGATAGAAGTTTCTGGAAAGATAATTTAGGGTGCCTATTTAACAATTGTAGTCGAGAGAGAAGAGGGAATGGAACGACTCTTCTTTTATATACACAAATATGTCTACAATCGCAAATCATATCACAAGTTCACAACTCATTTCAGTAACACATCAACAAGCAATATGCAATCTTTTTTTGCTCTCTCACTATCATCATGAACATCTCCTACCACGTGATCTAATAAAGAAGCAAAACAATTAGCAATCAAAAGTGTGACATTTCATTAAACACTATACATGCATTATCCCATATTCCTAATATTAAAATACAAAGTTCTCAAATTAGCCAAATTAGTTCTCAAAACAACTAACTATTAATAAAAAACTAAATTAACAAAGAGAGAATGAGAGATTACCTTATTAAGTATGCTGGAACATTCACCATTGGTTATTTTGAGATTTGGTGACTTTGACGTGCATACGGTTGATGATAAGAACATATGATATGAAAAAGAAGAACGAAGGAAGAACGTGACATGAAGAAGAAGAACAAAGGAGTGAAAAGTGTTATGTGAGTGAGAGTGAAAGTCACAAAACCAATAGCTGGGTGAGAGGTCGAGGATGAAGGGAGAGAGGCTGGCTGCTACGTTGTTTCATTTAATGAGAAACAAAACGACATCGTTTTGCTTTCAACAAAACGATGTCATTTTGTCTTATGTTTTAAGTTCTGTTTTATAACTTAAACGAAGTCGTTTTACTCTTAAAGCAAAACGACATTATTTTGTCAGTAGAAGAAATAATTTTAAATATACACAAAATGACGTCTTTTTGTTTGTAACTTTAGGCAGGCCATGGGCTAGGCTCCTCAGCTCAAACCACGATTTGACCCGACCACCTTGGCCCATGACCCATAGCCGGCTTGAAGTGGCTCAGGCCATACCTAGCTAGCTCATGGGTTGGTTTGACTGGGTCAAACTTGTGGACTATGGGCTGAGTTGAGCAATTGTTGACATCCCTAGAAACAAACATAGCTAAGGACTTTCTGAACAATATCTCCTAAAGGTACAAGGTACCATCTAATGTAAAGATAAGCACCCTAATGAAAGAATTATTCTCTATGAGGTGCACAGGATAAAGGGGAGTAATTGATTACATTATCATAATGATCCATCTCTAGAGTAAGTTAAACGTGTTGAACTTCATCATTCTTGATCCATGCATTGTACACTAAGCTTTGAATATGCTTTCTTTAGAGTTTGGTATTTTGGTTACGACGTGCAATTCACAGGATGAAGCTTGAGACATTAATACTTTGATTTTTCGATGCAATGTTGAAAAGGAGAAGCTAAAGAACACTACTCATATGACCTTATTAACAGCCAAGGGAAAATAAAAGTTATAGCCCTAAAGGTTTAAAGGTAAGAAATCTAAATTCTCTCCTTGTATGAATATTGGTCAATCCAGTATTATCTAAAGATTATACAGATGTTAAGAGATAAGAGATGTTTCTTCTGTTAGAAGAAAAGTCACAAAAAGTCCAATTTCCAGAAATATAAGTCCTGGAAAGAAAAATAGGAACTATCAGGTAACTCTTTGACTTCTATGACCCGTGAGTGTAATCTTGCTATAGCCACATCAAGTTCTTAATGGCTAGATAGTGCAGCCTTTATTCATGTTGCCTCCACAATAGTCAGGTTCATATGTAGGAGAAAGCCAAATAGAGAGGAGGAAAAACCAATGGTTGGTAATAATGAAAAATATTATATAATGCTTGTAGGGAATGTATGTTTAAAACTTAATATAGGGTTTGCATTTGTTTTACATGACACATTTTATATATAGTCTTTTAGGTGTAACTTTATCTTTGTATCGGTTTTGGACAAAGAAGGTTATTTTGACATTGATGCTTACATTATATAGTTATCTTTCCAAGCAAAACATGTTAGTAATGTCTTCTTGTCATATGGATTATATAGAATGTGTCTTGCCCCTTATGAAATATGTGCTTCTTCATATATTATTGAACATGTTACTAGAAAGAGACCCTTGATAAAGGATAAGTCATACATATTGTGGCATAAAAGGTTGGGCCACATTTTCAGAGATAGAGTTGAGAGATTGATTAAGGAAAACATTCTCCCAACCTTAGATTTTGATTATTTAGAAACATGTGTTGACTGTTGCAAGGGTAAGTTGACTAAAATAAAGAAAAAGGGTCAATTTGTGCTTCTGGCTTGTTAGATCTCATACAAACAGATATTTATGGACCTTAACAATTACATTGTGTAATTCTAAATGTATTCTGGCTTTTATTGATAACTACTCCCATTATGGTTATGTATTCTTATATAAAGAAAAGTATGAAGTACTTTAGAAATTCAAGATCTTTAGGCTAAGGTTGAGAATCAATTGGGAAGGCTCATCAAGATTGTCAAATCTGATCATGGAGGAGAATATTATAGCAAACATGGTATTTCAGGATTAAAAAAGGGTCCATTTGCCAGATATGTGGAATTATGTAAAATAGTGGTTTAGTTCACTATACCAGGTATTCTTGAGCAAAATAATGTGGCCGAAAGGCATAATTACATCCTAAAGAACATAATGAGATCGATACAGAGCATGACTAACCTACCTGATTATCTATGGGATGAATCCATAAATATTGCCTTGTATATACTTAATAGAGTCCCAAGAAAATCAGTATCAAAGATGAAATTTGAACTTACATTCATATTTGGGGTAGCCTTACTGTTTCTACTTGTTGCTATTTTATAAGATATCTTGATCACTCTAAGAGATACATATTTTACTGTAGAGAAAAAGAGCCAGGATTGTAGAGTCATAAACAACTATGTTTTTGGAATATAATGTCTATGATGAGGGTGGTCCTTCTTACTCTTCAGATGATAGCAGGACAGATACTACAGTTATTTTGTATCTATCACTTATATAGATAGAAACAGTGGATCATGGTTTTGGTACAGTACCATTATAGAAATAGGAACCTATATCTATGCAAACTGAGGTTCTTGAGGTACAAGAACCAGTTCAGTTAAGAAGATCAACCAGAGTGAGAAGACTTGCTATTTCATCTAATTGCATAGTCTATTTAGGTAAACAAGATTATGATTATTGGAAATGTTATTGATCCACTTACTTTTTTAGAAGTTGTTTTTGGAGCCCATGCAGATTTGTGATGGGATGCAATAAAAGATGAGATGCAATCCATAAAGTATAGTAAGATATTAGATCTAGTTGATTTGCCTTAAAATTACCGATTTTCAAGACCAAAAAGGACTCTCAGGGTAACGTTGAGTAGTTTAAAGCTTGGTTAGTTGCTAGAAGATTCATTTAGGGAGAAGGAGTTGACTTCAATGTTACTGTTTCTCCTGTATCCTCTAAGGATGCATTTAGAGTGATCATGACAATAGTAGCTCATTATGATATGGAGCTATATCAGATGGAGATTAAAACTGCTTTCCTGAATGAAGACCTTTATAAAGAGGTCTATATGGAACAACTTGAAGGATTTTAGGATCAAGAAAAGCCTAACAAGGTTTGCAAATTGGGAAAATCAATATATGGTTTGAAACAGGCTTCCAAACAAGGGCACCTTAAGTTTGATGAGGTTGTTACCTCTTTTGAATTTATGGAAAATAAAGTTTAAAGATGCTTATATTACAAGATTAAGGAGAGCAAAGTTATCTTTCTACTTTTGTATGTGGATGATATCTTGCTTGCATCAAATGACTTGACCATGTTGCATAAGGTGAAGCAACTTGTAGCCAAACATTTTGACATGAAGGACCTTGGAGAAGCATCTTTTGTCCTAGGTATTCATATTCACTAGGATAGGTATCAACACTCATTGGGCCTCTTATAGAGAGCATACATTGAGCAAGTACTATAAAGATTTAATATTGCTAATTGTAAACTTGTTGAAGCACTTATCTCTCATTGTGAGAGATTGTCTTTGGCACAGTGTCCAAAGAATGATATAAAGAGAGAGAGAGAGGCTATGAAGAATGTTTCATATTCTAGTGCGGTTGGTAGCCTAATGCATGCCTAGGTATGCACTAGACCAGACTTTGCATTTATTATTGGACTGCTAGGTAGATATTTGGCTAACCCGAAAATGGGCCACTAGAATTCGGTTAAATGACTGTTAAGATATTTAAAGAGAACTAATTATTATATGTTGACATACAGAAGGGTCAAAATTCAAAACCTCGTGGGGTGTACAGATTCAGATTTCACTACGTTTTTGGATGATAAAAAGTCCACATCATGATATATGTTTATGTTGGCAAATGGTGTAGTATCGTAGAAGAGTGTCAAGTAAACACTTTCCTCGACTATGCATACAGAGTTCGTGGCAAGCTATAGGATTGCTACATAGGTAGTTTGGCTCAAGAACTTCATTTCTAAGTTTTCTATGGTTGATTCAGTGGCTAGATCCATTCCGTTATATTGTGATAATCTTTCTGCTATGTTGTTTAGTAACAACAATGAGAACATTAGAGGGTTTAAGCATTTGGAGGTCAAGATTCTGACCATCAAGGAGTTAGTCCAAAAAGGTGAAATTTAGGTGGAGCATTTGATGACTGAGGATATACTTGTTGATCCTTTGACTAAAGGACTTCACCCACATGTTTTTGAGAGACATGTATATAGTATGGGTGTATAGAAGCACTTAGACACTATTAGTTATTGATCAATGTGCTTGCTCCTTATACGTTTGTATGTTTTTCATGTATTATGACAATATGTTTTATCAATGAAGATGGTCATCATTTTGATCTTAGTCATACATGTTGTTATATATATTGTCATGATACAGGTAAAAGTCTTAAGATTTGTGTCAATCTTAAACATTTTAAAAAGTTATTGGGCATATATATACAACTTGACCTTAAGCCTATATCATTTGGACACATACGAATATATGTAAATCTATGAATTTTGATATGACATAGGGGAATATAAGTGTTTAATCCCATAAGAGTTTGTTCTAATTTAGTTTAGTATTTAGTAAGAGAAAACAAATTTTGTCTAATGCTAGTTAGTATAAAGTTTAGAGAAATTGACCCATACAAATGGAAAGATGATCCATTTCAGATCATACAGATATCATCATAGTTTGCCCCACTCCATTTCTCATTCATATTAGTGAGATATTAGATATGTATGATTGTATTTGATCTGTGTCAGAGACGGAATTATGAACTTTTATTATCTTTGGGTTAAATGGTTTTTTAAACTTGGTTGACCTATACATTAAGTTGGCTTAATTGTTTTTTTTGTATTGGTTTTTATAATTGTTATAACTGCTATACGTAATTATTGTCCAAGGGGAGAATGTTAGAAAATTTTCAAATATTGGGCAACAATTAATTACGATTATATTGTTTTAATAATTATAGTTAAGAGAATCGAATTTGATCCAGTTAAAAGATAATAAAGTAGCCTGATAAAAAATCTTGTCTAATTGGTTGAAATCTAACGAAGAAAATGAGCTTTAATCAATGTGGGTCAGACTTGTATTAGGCTAGGAATAGGAAAGCCTAATATGAATGTTATATATATAATATTAAGGTCTTCTGTACTTGTTTAAGCAAATCATGAACGTTTGGATTCTCTGACACGTCAAGAGATTTACGTGTTAAGAAAGTTGTAGAAAGATGTTAACAATATCTTTAGGATCAACTTTCAGAAAGGTCATCATGAAAATACGAAGATTTCGGCTTCGAAAAGGTTATTTAAAGTTATGAAAGTAAAATAAGGTATTTCTCGTATTTTCCTCATTCATTCCCTTTTATGCTTGATCTTGGTTGCGTATAATGCTCGTGTTACTCGAGACAAGATCCTTTGTCCAATATTACCCTGTCTTATTCTGTCTCATGAAATTCTCAGCCATTTATTTTGCGGGACTCATGCGAGATCCACGCGGGATCTACATGAGACCCACATAAATAAATGGCTGAGATTTATTGGACAGAATAAGACAGAGTAATATTGGATAGGAGATCTAGACTCGTGGTACTCTCCCCCTTTCCGCGTAGAATTTACTGCATCTTTTACTTACAATTATGACAGTAGAAATTGAAACTGCGACATAGAAACAACTTAATCTTGAGAAAAGTACAACAGTAGAAAGGCACATCTTTTATCCTTTTACATACAATGAGAGTTGGATAGAAGTCTCGGCTGGCTCTATCGTGCTGAAAACTTTAACATGATCTCTGAAACATGTCTTTGGATTTGCTGCATTCTACGTAAAACCTCTTTCATCTCGATCCTCATATCAGCTGATTCTTCACAACACTGAAGGGCTAAACTCATGATGGATGATAAACATTCCTCTTGAGCAGCAAATTGTTCTCCCTCTGCAGTTATCATATTGTTATCTATGGTCTTAACAATTATTCCTGCCGACAGTGAGTTGAGGACCCACTGTTTTAAGCTCATTTCTCCATTGAACATCTCATCTGTGGGTTTCTTCCTTGTAAATGTCTCCATCGTCATAATTCCGTAACTGTATACATCACCACTAGTGGACACAATTCCTTGTGATCCATACTCTGCATGTTCACACCTATAACTTTAAAGAACAATGACTATAACTTCTAAAGTGCTTAGTAATTTGTATCAGAAATATTACCTGGTGCCATGTAACCAACTGTAGCTAGAGTTTTGGTCTGTGTCAACGATATGGTTTCACCTAAAAGCTTCGAAATGCCAAAATCTCCTAAATGTGCCACCATGTTTTCATCTAACAGGACGTTGCTAGGCTTCACGTCACAGTGGACTATTGGCGCTGATTGACCATAGTGGAGATATTCCAGCGCATTTGCTACGTCCAAAAGTATGTCTATTCTCTGCAGAATAGACAAGCAACGTTTGTCAGAGTATAACAAGAGATCAAGGCTACCATTTGACATGTACTCCATCACCAATGCTTTATAATCAGGGTTGCTGCAACTTCCGATGATCTTGATGAGATTCCGGTGACGAGTTTTTCGTATTACTTCGCATTCGCTATCAAAGCTCTTAAATGCTCCTTCCTGTTGCAAATTGAAAACCTTTACAGCGACAACCACCCCATCAACAAGTATCCCTTTATACACTGAACTGAAACTGCTATTACCCAGTAGGCTACTTTGATCAAATTGGTTTGTTGCCTGCATAAGCTCGTAGTATGAAATCCTTCTATATGTTTCTTTTGGAAACAAAGTAGCTTCAGGAGCCTTTTCTTTGGTCTTCTTTCTTCGACGTCTCAACAGAAGTAGTACAGAGACTAGAACAAGTATGGCTGAAGCAGTTGCTGGTAAAATATATTTCAGCACTAATACTCCTGCCTTCATTGATCGTTGACGGTGGCAAGGTGGGACATTTAGTTGAGAGGCACCACAGAGTCCGGAGTTATTCATAAACGACTGAGATGTGAAATTTGCAAAAGGTCCTCCGCTAGGAATCTCTCCTTCTAGTTTGTTAAAGGACATGTTTAAGTACTTGAGATAGGAAAGTTCTTCAAGAGACTTGGGAATCACACCAGAAATGTTATTAAAGGATAGATCCAAGAATTCCAGGCTCAAAATTCTGCCGAATGATTCTGGTGTAGGTCCCTGGAAATCATTATGTGCCAATGAGAGATGGGTTAGTTGTTGGAGAGCACCGAGTTCACTTTGAACACCACCAATAAATTGATTATTTGACAGATCCAAATATGTTAAAAGACTAAACTTCGAAATCTCTGCTGGCAGATTCCCCCTGAGCGAATTAGATGACAAGTTCAGACTCAACATGTCCCGAAGGTTCCACAACGTTGAAGGGATTGTAGAAGTCAAGTTATTATTATCCAGCAACAGGATTCTTAACGAGCTGACATTCCCAAAGCAAGCTGGTATAGAACCCGAAAGTTTATTTCCACTCAAAGACAACTCACCTAAACTCCTCATCTCGCAGAGATCAGATGGAATGGATTCCTGTAACATGTTGTAGCTAAGATTCAATCTTTGCATAGAAGTCAATTTTCGGAATGTTTGAGGAATAGGCCCTGTCAAGTCATTGTTGGTTAGGCTCAATGATATCAAGTTGCTTAAGTTTCCTAGTCCATCTGGCATTTTTCCGAAGATATTGCAGTTGGATGCATCTATATTTTGGAAAGTGGTTGAGAGGTTTCCAATAGAAGGTGGGAAGACTCCAGTAAGATTATTTCCATACATTATCAATACTCTCATATGTCTGCAATTTGTCAAAGATGTCATGAAGTTCAACTTAGGAACCGACGGGTCATGTGTCAGATGGTTACTGTCGAGGCCAATATACTCCAGAAATTCAAGGTTACCAAAGGTCATTGGTATGGCACCAGTTAACAAATTCTCAGCCAGGTCTAGAAGAACAAGACTAGAAGCATTTGAGATAGATTTTGGAATTATACCATCAATTTGATTTCCTCCTAGAAGAAGATGTATAAGAACAGGGAGATGCAGCCCTAGATCAGATGGAAGATTGCCCGACAGGCCATTTCCAGCAAGCGAGAGGACTTTCAATGTGGAGCAGTTGAAGATACTTGGTGGGATTGGACCGCTTAGGCTGTTAACTGGCAATGTCAAGAGTTCCAGATACTGAAGATTACCTATCTCTGCTGGTATATTACCTGTCAAGATAATAGCAACAGGAAGTGGTAGTGTCAATCTGGGGTATCCTCAGTTTAAGTTGCATGTATAATACGGCATTAAGATATTGCCACTTGACATGAAAATGAAGTTCACCGAAAAAGCTTGCTTTAATGGTTACCGATGTGACCTTTGAGAGTACATTCAAGTCAATAGCAGAGCTGATTTCTTGTTTCAAAATAGGGACAGAATCTGAATAATCAAATTATCATTAACTTGGATATCGAGGGTTTAATTCCATGCAAGTTGAAAGGAGACTTAAAATGCTTACATTCATATGAACAGAAAAAGTGGTTACTCTTAAAACAAAGAGCATCAAAAGTACCTGTAAATCTGTTCAAACCAAAACGCAGTTGCTTTAACATTGTACAATTTCCCATATCTCTCGGTATGCTTCCCGCAAAAGCATTGCCATAAAGAAACATGTGCTGCAGACTTGGCAGACGACGACAAAGATCCATTGGGAGAGTTCCATACATGCTATTATTCGAAAATATAAACTCTTGTAAAGAAGATATGTTGAAGAGAGTGGACGGAATTGAACCAGTTAAGTTGTTGTCATTGACAGCAAATTCAACCAAGTTATTAAGATTTCCAACCTCCCATGGTATTTCACCTGTAATAATGAAAATCATTACTGTTTACTGCTCATTCGGAAGTCAACATGGGTAGCCTACTGTTGACGTTTGAAGTCAAGAGTGACCTCAGAGAGTATGGGTTGAAGGTTATCCACAAAAAGGTCAGCCTACTTGATATCAGGATAGAATCTTGACATGGCATTATCCTTCTGTACTTTTAGAAAAAAATTTAACACCTTGACCTAATAACATATTTTACTCTAAAGCTATATATAAATATATATACAAATTTGTAAAATTTTATTTCTAAATTAATATTATTTATTAGCATATATTTAATTTTTAAAACTTATATTATTATTATCTATAATTAAATATTTAATGTTCAAAAGTTATATTTCATAAATAAATATTTGAAAATTATAAATTTATTTATTTTTAAATTATCAAATATTTTATTGAATAATTATCATATTTGAAATTATTTACTTTCCAAATTAATCTTATTTAAATTTAAATTAATTATAAAAATAATTAAATAATTGATAATTCTTATTAGTAATTAATATAAAACAATCAAATCATTTATGTTTTTATCAATAATAGAACATATTATGACAAATAAAAGGAAAATTTTAAAATTAGATTCTTATAGTTTCATAAGTTATGAAAAATAAAAAGAAACCAACAAAAGAAAATAGAAAATATAAATTCAAATAAAAACAGAAAGTAAGAAACAAAAGTATCTTTAAGTAACATTACCTTGCAAGTAATTATGACCAATATCGAACACCTCAAGCATGGTTACGTTGCCGAGTTCACTTGGTATGCTTCCTCCGATCTCATTTACGCGTAGTTTTAAGACTCGTAGCATCGCGCACCTCTCTATGCTCGTCGGAATTTGGCCAGATAGTTTGTTAAACGGAATTACTAGCTCTTCAAGCACTGGCAAATTGTAGCATAGATCCTGTGGGAGACTTCCTGACAGGTTATTCGATGCCAGAGAGATTGCCTTCAACGAAGATATGTTGAAAACTGACGAGGGTATGGAACCTGTTAGCTGATTATCAGTCAGGTTCAACAACTGCAACTGGAACAGAGACCCTATCTCTTCAGGAATGTTTCCTCCAAATCCATTTCCTGCCAAGTTCATCCATTTCAGTCGTCTCAAATCACCCAGTTCAGAGGGTAATTCTCCACTAAAGCTATTGTTGCTTATGTCCAAAGCTACGAGGAATGAGAGGTTTCCAAGGTACGGTGTGAGAGACCCAGCGAGGCCCCTGTTGGGAAGATTCAATGCCGTGACCCTCCCATGGCGAGGACTGCAAGAGACACCCAACCATTCGCAAAAGGAGGTGGCAGTGGACCAGTTAGTGGACAAGATGTTATCATCAGGATTTGTCTGAATTGCAGATTTAAACGCCAGAAGAGCTGTTTCGTCTGATTTCAGAGAAGGTCGGCTGACAATGGCAAGACAGAGAGAGCAAAGGACTAGGAAAAGGAAAGCTCCTCTAAAGAGGCAATCATTTAGCATGGTGATGGCTCACGAGGGAAAGAGTGTTTTGATACAGAAAGTTATGGGAGGGACACCATTATTAATAATAGCTTGGGACATGATAAGTTCCATCGAGTTTCCTGCTGACTTGCGAGGTGGTCCGTGGGAACACCAAACATATTCAAATGTTGACTATCGTTAATAATTTAGGAAAGAAACCGTGAAAAGAGAGGGAAATTGATTTTCGTTAATCCTTCTTATCAATCCTTAATTAATATATTTCTCTACTTGATGAGGTTATTTAAGAAATGTGCAAACAAATATGAAAAACTCATCTTTATAAAATTTAGGCTTAATTAGATAGAATTTTCTTGTAGACAAGCCTTTTGACTTGGTATATGGACTGTGATGCGGATAATGCTGAAACTCTGGAAATTGTACTGTCACTTTTCACAATGATAATGACTTAGAAGCGGCATCATTGAAGGTATTTGGTCAATGGAAAATTCTCATTCTGATCAGCACAAGTATTGCATTACTATTTTTTCCAACCGATGAACTTTGACTTGGCCTGTGTGATATTAACTAATCCATAATATTAGATATCGTCAACAATATTTGACTCATGATGTTAACACCTAACTAACATTGCCATTTCAGAAAAAAAAGACAGGCACAGTTGCTCAGATGAGCAAGGTAATTCGTGTGATCAACTTTAAGTCCAGATTAATTTGAAATTAGCACTTAAATTAATCAGCAGTTGTACAATCCTTAAGATATACGTTTTGTTTCGTAAATTGTTAGGTATTTACATGTCTCGCATCAATATATTTTGATCACAAACATAATTTGATTTATGTCGATATAAAATAGAGATGATTATGGCGTTCAATATACAAGAAAAAACACAAAAGATCTTGGTCACTTATCTTACAACACGCCAGTGAAAAAGAACTAACAAATAAATTGTTAATGTGAACTAGAATAATCTTATGATAATTAACACTCTAATTATTTGCATAACATATTTTGGTTATTTATAAGATGAACATTATTATGCTAACCGTACTATTGCTCTTTGGGTTCATTCACTAATCTTATCCAATCCTACCCATTGAAAATATGGTCAACCATAAAATATTCTTATTAAGTAAAACATATAAATTGTCCTCTAGCATTTTTTAAGAAAAGTTTAAGTTAGTAATTACAATTATTTATGATATTTCTTTATATCTTAATATTTTTAAAATGATAATGGTAATACCTAAAGTCCTAACAAAGTTAAGTTATTGGTCATTTCTAATATAAAGGTTATCAATTTAGCTTATGTGATGTCATAGCTAGGCAATTTGGACAAATAATTTAGAAATTAGCTAAATATGTGATTTTTATCTTAATATTTCACAAAAGATCCAAATAAGCCCCTATCACTATTAGTATTATCATTTTTGCACCCTATTCAGGATACAATAAGTACTATTTTAGCAAACATTAGAATATAAAGTGGTACTAGTGATAATGGTAAAAGCTTATTTACTGTGAAATGTTGAGGTGCAAATAATACCTTTGGTCAATCTTATTATTGTTGAGTTGGGTATTGTGTAATAGTATGTTGAAGAGATTATTGAATAATATTCAAAGAGCAACATTTTCCTTTCCATTGTAATGATTCTTGTCTTCTAACAATTTATAGGGATTGATAGTTTATAATCAATTTTTACCATTTTTAGGAAATAAGCTAATCTTGTTGAACATACATACTAAATCTATGAAAGTTATATTGGTTGATTATGACATTAACTATTTGATATTAAGACATGTTGATTTTTTATTTAATGGTCATTATTTATTGCCTAAAATCCAATATTTGGTATCATATAACCATCATAAGTTCTCAAGCTATATTTTATCTCATTTTTCTCATCTTCTTATGTTTTCATCAAGTTTTACACTCAATTTTTAGAAAACTCAAATTAAATCATTTTTTTGGCCATAAACTACTCATATATCAGTTACACAAGTGTTTACATATGTTTTAAGCAAGATTTTTCAAGCAAAAAAGGTAAAGAATATAGGTTTCTCAAACCTCTAACAATGGTTTAAATTTGTTGTTTTAAAATCTCCTTTTTTAACAACTTTTTGTTTAAATTAATCTCATGAATCTCTTAATTTTAGAAGAGGAGCAAAACCCCTTTAACATCACCCAAAATTGCTTCCTCAATGATGAGATATAATCAAGTTAGGGAACAAGTGGTGTTGGACCCCGATTTTGAGTGGAATTTAGAAATAAGAAATGATATAAATTAAGTGTTTTATATATGTATTGTGTAAAGAAAATTGATGAGAAGAAGAATTGATGGATTTTGATGACTTTGAGATTTGAATAGATTTGTATGGATTATACAAGTTTAAGCGAATGAGAAAT
>JAOSBK010000002.1:39312997-39353962 GCA_027568895.1 Erythroxylum shatona
AATTTACCAACGGAAAATTTCCGTCGTTAAATTTAGTAACGGCCATATCTCCGACGCCTTTTTCCGTGAATAAATTCTGTCGCTAAATAAGCTTACCGACGGAATATGTACAAATTTCGTCGGTAAATTTCGTCGCTAAACTGTATTTTTCTTGTAGTGATACATAACAATTTTAAATATAAGGAAAAAATAAAAAATTGTAAAATTATAATGAGTCCAATATAATTTAAAAAAATTGATCACCATCCTTTTCAGCTATATGCCACATTCGATTATTTATGGATTCAAGATCAAAGCATGCAGCAAATATTTATGGATTTGAAATCCAAAGCATGCAGCAGGCAAGTTCCAAGAATGTCTTTATCTTCCAATTAATTTTTTATGCATGATTGGATCAATTTTTTTCTCTTGCCATTATCCCTTCTCCTCGACTCGTATGGTTTTCTATTATTGTACTCTTCGGCTATGCTTCTTTTTTTTTTTTAATGCTATTTGCAGGCTGCACATGGGAATCGTGAATTGTTTGGAGGTATAGAGTACTCATGCGATTCCATTTTCGTATTTGGACTTTTATGGTTGTTTTTATCTTCACTTCGTCTCTGAATAGCAACAATAAACAAATCCTTCCGTTGTACCAACACTTACCTAGAAGGATATCCATCCGCATTGAGAGATCTTTCAAGTAGTCGTTAATACACCCTCTTCTTCAAACAAGATTATCTTTTCCTTTTTAACTTATGCATTACGGGACAAGGCCTTCTAGCTGAAGACACAAACTATTTCCAAACAGAAAATGCAACCATTCGAAATACTCGTGTATATATAAACATCATCGTCAGAGTCATTTCGTGTCGGCAAATGTTGCTAACGACAATAACAAAAACCGTAATGAAATCTGTCAAACGAGCTTAGTATCAAGCTCGAGACATTATACTAAAGCGCCAAAGAAGCGGTTTTTTCCCTGTGAAAGTGAAATGCGAGGGATTTATATTGTTGATGCTGACATTTAGGTATAGCTTTGTTCTATTTGCTATTTATGAGAAGTTTGAAATGTTGGATTGGAGAGCAATTCTATGTCTTTTTAGCCACTTGACATTCTAATATTTTCCTCCTCAAGTATGAATCTTTTATATTGAGCTTTGGCTCCTTCTTAAGTGAAATCTTTTTTACATAATAACTCGAGTATATAGTGTCATCAAGAGCTCTTTTACTCTATTGATCTAGCCCGTTAAGAGTCTCCTTAATTTTTTTCATGGGGAAGCAATCGCAGTATCTGACTATCATTTCTATACTCATCATTTGCCAAATTATGATATTATATTAGATTTTTTAATATGAGTATAGTGTAGAGTTCACTAACAATAGTTGAGCTTGGTCAACTATTGTCAAAATGATTAGAACTAGTCATTTGAATAGTTAACTTTACCGCTTATAAACTCTTTAATATTTTCATATTTAATTATATGAGATACTCTAATATAAAAATGGACAACCGAAAAGGCATTTTCTCTAGCGGATATTTAAAAGAGTCAAAACAAGGTAGAGACGAGAGGCAATATGTAAACCTTTGGAAAGAACATTAAAAAGAATTCTGCATTAGTGGTCCACACGACAGGGTCACGAGAATGTTTAAATAAAGTCACCTTCTCCAAACATAAACAGGAAATAGGAATTGTTACGAAGCCGAAAAGATAGATAAATCCAAGCTATGATACATGTGTTTGAGATAGGGTCCTTTGCATACCCAGCAAACTTGAGTTCAGAAGCCATTTTGAGCATTAAACTAACAGGTACATATACAAGGATGTTACAATTACAGAATCTGCCAAATGGAAAAGCCATAGAAAGCATATAGAAGGTCTGGGTTCGATTGAGGACTTTTAAAAACTTCTCCAAAATTTTCATATTGAAAAGTTTAAATACTCTTTGTACTATTCATTGATTAATTCAAATATATTATTTAATTACCCTTTATAAACAACAACACATTTCAGTATAGAAGGACATCAATTATACACAAAGTTAAAAAAAAAACTATTTACTATTCATTAATTAAGTCAAATTTATCATTTAATTTAAAATCATCAATATTTCAGACTTATGCGTAACATGAGTAAGTTTTGGGGCAACTTGAATACAGCTAGTAGAGGTTTCATTCCTAACAACGAGAAGTTGGTGACCGGTACTTTCTTTCTTCTACATCTTAATAAAGTGTGGCGCTTCTAACGTATCCACTATTTCGGCTTCAGCAGGTGGATTGTTGCGTGATACTTTAGGCTCTTAGTTGGGAGATTTCGTCCAGAATATTAGTAGGTGTTCCCTGTTAATGGCAAAATATTGGAGAGTTCTATTGGGTCTTAAGTTAGCATGTTCTTTAAGATATCGACATATTGTTTTAGAGGTAGATTCGAGCACTGTGACTGATATGCTCTCTTCTTTGTAGGCGCAGGTTGTCTCTCTCCACCCTTTAGTGTTGAGCATACATGCCCTATTCTCCCGAAATTGAGTTATAATAATTTAATATAATTATCGAGAGGGCAATCATTGTGCGGACTGGCTTGCACATTCTACAGTACAGTTCTCTTTCGAAATTACCAATCTTAAGCACCTACCTAGCAAATGCATATCTATTATCTTAGAGGATGTATCGGAAGTTTGTCATCCGAAAATTACCATATAATATTTTCTGTTGTTTTCTCTTTATTAAAAAAAAAAAAGTGTTATGCGTCTGCTTGAAAGTGTGCAAGTACTCAAGAGTATGTGCTTATCTTGTGTGTGGACTTTAAAATGGTACCGATCTCATTGGTCTCACGTTTCAGCCTCCAATCAAAAATCACCACCAACATGAACTGATTGCATGCAGGCACATGATAATGTACCTGCAAGTGGGGTCTTTAACATTATATTTCTGTGCCAATCTGTGGTCAGAAACTCATCAAAGAGGGTGGTTGAACTTATGAGTTATGAGCCAGAAAGCCCAAACCCGTACCTTCTTCGGTAACAGGGGAAAAACCTGGCGAGGCTCACCAAACATAACGAGTGGTCTTACGTCTTAGACAACAAGCGGCCTGTCAAAGTTCACTCTTTTCAGGACAGTATCATTAAAACTATATTTATTCAAATTCCAAGAAACTGATCTTTTAATCTCGTAGTAGACGAAGCAGAGGGGGGAGATGTCTGTAGACTGTAGAGGACAGGTCAGGTATTAATGGTAGTAGGAGTTAGGCAGCTATCAATCACCTCAGTTCGCTCTACTCGGTAGAGAATAGGGGCTTATTCCAATATTGTCAATTACGTATGGAATGTAAAATGTGCCTGTTGTATACATCTTATCAACGAGATTTCACTTTCAAGTTTCAACTGTGTTGCAGTCAACCGCAGAGGTACAACTCACACAACACCCGCTGTTCTCTCTCTTTCACCTCCAAAATGTAAAGTAAATAACTAAATATCCTTCATGCCCTAACAACATTTATCATGTTGGGTGTAAAAGATAAAAATATCTTTTTTTACACATTTTAAAAAATATATTTTTTATTAAAATATTTTCAATATTGTAAATATTTTAAAAATATATTTTTTAGTTAATTTCTATTTACTTATTTTAATAATTCACTATTAAATTCAAATAAAAAGGGTCATTCAAATATTATCAAGGATTTAGTAGTTAAAAACTCGGTAAAATATCTTTTTGGTTTGGTATTTTAAAGTACATTAAAATAATAAATATATATATATTTAAAATAAGTGAAATAATAGATCCACTTTTTAGTTTTTACCCATCAAATTTTAATAACTTTTGTCTCTATCGTTTACTTCTCTCTTTCACGACGTGTTCATATTTGTCCCAAACTTATTCATGCAACAACTTTCTTAATGTCACGGCCAAGTGTATACACTGACGTGATCGCTGACTGGTGAGCCTAACATTGGGAAAGCAAAAACTAAATGAAATTAATGAAGCCAATGAATCGGTAGACTGGAGAAACTGGTCCAGAATCCAGATTGTAAGTCCCAAGGTTCGAGATTTGAAGTACATTTTGCTAGTTTGGTAGAAGAAATTTTGTTTCACAGCTAACGTTGTTGCTGGCAACATTTGACAACTTCAGCTTGGGGATGGATGCACCTGACCCTATCACCAGTTCCTTATTACACTGCAAAATGTTGCTTTCAGTTACGCTTCTCTAAAATGTGTGCATGTCGAGTTACTCTTTTTAGTCCATTTTCAACCTTCAGTCCTGGCTTTGACCCCAATATTTCATCATCGGACGCATGATTGTTAAGAGAGGTTCAATCTCTGGCTGTTTTAAATCTCGTAAGAAATAACCAAAACCAACCTTCTAATAAGGGCATCTTCTTTAAACACTTATTGACACGATAAAGTATAATGAAACAAAGACGCAAAAAGTTCCAAAAGTAGGTTACCAAGCCATGCAACGCAAGTCTGCTAACTATTATATTTTTATGATCTAATGTCGTGGGTGATGCACGTCAGCCTAAACGGCGTAGATTTCGGTGATTCCTTCCTTTTCTGTTTTGTCATCTCTTTGGATATACATACATATATATACATATATATATGCATGTGTGTATGGTACTCTCGAAAAGGGTGTGGGAGAAGGTAAAAACCCGAATTTCGAAGCAACACATGACTCTATTCTTATCTCACGATTCACAACGAAGAAGCTAATATTCTTCCAAATGCTACCCTACTATTATAATGGCGGTCAGGAGACAGAATATACATAAACATAAACTGCACATTTGGACAAAAAGATGAGGCGTTGCAATGGCTTGCAAGTCACCGTTTCTGCCTCAAACCCCACTGTCGTTAATGCCACTCATCGTATACGGCTTTTAATGCTTAGGCACCTATAAAGGACAGGAACTTTTTTAAACATCTCTCACTTCAGGAATTGTTGTGTTACTATTTTGTCTGAAGATACAGAATTCAACTTTGAAACTGATTTGGGCCATATTCATTATATAAAGCTAACAAATCAGTACATATTGACATACTGTACATGGAAAGCACAAAATTCTGGCTAGAAAATTGCGATGCGCAATAATATATTTCTATAACAAAGGTCATTCCCTTACCAAATCCTATTTGATTTTCACATATAATAACAATCTTTGTTGGTTCACTTACCTGAAATATAAGTGAAGAATCATTAAACAATATGTAAACACGTTTTTGTAATTTTCACTTGTAAATTTAAGGAAAATAGTTATATAAAGTCTTTGAATTTTTATTAAGAATTCACTTTTTATTTATAAAATTTTAATTTTTATTAAATAAAAAAGAGCATGTAAATTGTATTTTAACAATTCTTTTAGTCCTTTAATTAAATAAGGTGCGTGCTATAAATTGTCTGAAGTAAAGGGTATTTATATTTATATTTATAAATTTATAATTAATTAAAATTTAAGGGATTTAATATAAAATTTAAATGAATCAAGTTTTTAATTTGAAATTCCAGACAGTTTGTGGTTGATACGAATTAAGAGTACAAATGTTAAAGCAATACAAGTTGGTGCTCACGAGACAAGCACAAGGAAGGAATATGGAGCATAGGCAGGGTCAACCTGCAATTAACAACACCACAAGGAGACATGCTGATCACATACTCCACATTACAAGCAAATCCCACGATAATCCAATCAAGCAGATAAAATAATAACAGAGGCAAAAGTTTTGTATTTTCCCGGAGAATCTAGAGCGCATCAGGCGCTGACCATGGCTTCCAAAACTATATATTAACAAAAGATCAAACACATGAGAGTCATCTTCTTGTTGTTATTCTAAAAGAAACGGAGACACCATAGGGTTGCGAGCAATTAATGGTATTAATGAAACGGAGGATTGCATCAATTTAGACGGAGGACACGAGAAGATCAAGAGGAGAGACCATATGGACCTAGACAAGGTCACGTCCGTAAGTCACGTGACCGGAACACTTGTTGACGCCGAGGAATATGGCATGTTTTTATTAATTTTTATTGTTTTCAGTGGGTTTCCACGCGCGGGTGGGCTCGACAGCTGGGCTTGTCCATGGAATATTTGGACAATTCGGAGGGAATATTGGAGATGATTACAGATCGGACAGATGATCAATTCGTTTTTAAGGTTTAGGTGCGAGTACGGTTTCCTCCCTCACGCGCTTACTATGCTACGATTATCTCATTGCTTTTTTGGGAATTGAGAATTCTAATATTAATATAACTATAACATGTAGTCGGTGAAAATTTGAAAATTCATATCAATAACGTAAACATGAATCATATGGGCGTATATATCATGTAACGGTCGACTCCTTAACCTATTTAAACCTTTTTATTTCAATTAATAAATGCTCTTAATTAATTAGAGTTATATAACTATTTACTCTTTATCAATAAAAGATATATTTTTGTATATTTTATTTTAAATTATTATTATCAAAATATTAAAAATTCATTAAAGAACAACAGCAATTAGTAGGAATTATGCTGATCCTTGAAATATGAGAAGGTTTAGTAATACGTAACCTTACCCTTAATTAGTAGAAATGTTGTTTCCAAATAACTTATATGAAGAGAAAATAATAATAATAACAACAAACAACTAATAAAATAAGGTAGGTAAAAAAAAAACCTTAGGCTAAAACCCTAAGAGGTAGTACTTCCTATTTACAATTATAGACTAATTATAAAAGGAAATAGTTAAAGACTTACGAGAACTAAAAAAATCTCTTTATGAAGAATTTTTTATCTGAATGATAATACACCAAAGTTTTCTTTTACGAGTCATGTCCTCGGTATTAAAAACAATTATGATATTATAAATTCATTATGGTATTAGAAACAATTAGTTATACAATAATTTATGTCAAAATAAATTTATAAAAACTTGATAAAATGAAAAGTTTAAGAATTTTTAAGATCACAAAATATTTTTGTGATTTAAAATAACAACTATATTTTTTAAGATAAGTAAAACGATATAAAAGATTCATATCTTTTACAGGTTGCTATATGATTTTGTAAATTTTACTTACAAAATAAACTATAATAGAAAAATTTAACGGGATCAGAAGTTATGATGATTATCTTTAACATGTTGAATAAGAACATTATTTTGTATTGTATTATCTTTTTTATAAGTATTTATTTATAATTTTATAATCTTTTAATGTTGCATTGTATACGAATTTATCGGAAACATCTTCTCTATCAAGTAGAGGTAAGAATGTGTATTATCAGACTTTCCAAAATCTCACATCTCATGGGACTCCCACTTAATATTGATATTGTTTTTTAGAAGTTATGATGATTAAAAATATTAACCAAGATGACTTTAAAATATTATAATTTATTTATAAAATTTTCTGTAAAATATTAAAATTTGGCTGCTTTTTTTTTAAAAAATCTCAATACAGATTTTGATTTAAGAAGTGATTCAATTAATAAAATATATTTTAAATGAAAAGGTTACGTGTGAGTATCTTGATTAAGTTTTTAGACTTATCTAAAAGCTCAGACCTCGAGCTATTTAGTGACAATACTTATTTAACAAGTTGTTATACTATTCTTACCCGATGTCAATATAAATAATAAAATATAAGGGCTGAATAGTTTGTTGTTTCCGAATCTATCTGTATTCCCCGGAGCTTTGAGCTGCTTTTAAGGCTTAAGTGCTTTGAGTTGCATGGAAATATGTTTGATCGGAATTTAGACGGGGAGTTTTTTTTCTTCGGACTAATGCTAGTCATATTGACTTTTTAGTGTCAAAGGTCCTAAATTTTAGTCATTTATTATATATTAATTTTATAGCGATTTATTTTTGATTAAATTTTAAAATTTTCATTGACTGGTTTGATATTCGGTTTTAATTTTGAAAATATTATTATTTATTTAAAAAAGAAATACAGAAAGAGGGGAGAGTATTTAAAAGCGCGTGGGGCCAAACTTGTGATGAAACACTCCAGCCAATCAGCCACTCCTCCTCATATAACGCTTGCATATATATATACACGCTCTTCTCTCATTCGCCCTTCTGCATACAACGTCGTTTCATTGCAAAAACAATAAAAAATAAAACCCCTTACTATAGGAGCTCTGTTTGACTTGACTTTAGCTGGCATCAAATCAAATGGTCGGTTTAGGAAACTGTTTAAGGTTGCACTACTTGTACTCAATTTATATACAATAAGGTTACCTTAATCATAATCTTATGCTACAAGAATGAGAATGTAAGCAAGAGCCTCTCCGCCGCGAGAAGAAGAAGAAGAGGATATCAATGGTTGAATTACTACTCAATACATCAAATTTGTTGTTAATTTATTGCACACTTGATTGCATTTCTTTTTTCCCCTGTTTTTTAATTTTCAAACTTTAAGGGAAAAAAAAACTTTTCTAGTTGAATGTTAGTTTATGTTTTTAGTTTTGATTTTTTTCTTTTTATTTATTTATTATTATTTTATTAAAAAGAGCTGCAATCATGTATACATATCTCTTTTTTTTTTGTATTTTACAAAAAACTATTTCACTAAATCAAATTCGTGAGCTTCCGATTACAAAATAATAACTTTACTAGTTGTTTTAAAGGTCGCCCTCATTATAACTAAATAAATACTAATTAGTAATTTAATATTAATTTCTAATACAACCTAACTAATCAATTTATTTTTTAATTAAAATTTTGTAATTATTTTTTAAATTGAGAATTATTTATTAAACATATTTTAAAAATAAAAATTAGAATAAATAAGTTAAAAATTTAAAAGTGATATTTATTAAATAAATGTTTTGAGAATTAAATATTAATTATAGATAATGATATTGAATCTAAAATTTTTAAAATTTTTAAAATAAATATTATTAGTTTACAAATACAATGTTATTACTTGTGTAATTGTTTTTTTTTATAATTATTTTGACTCCACTTAAGGAATACTTGATATGTATCGTTATTACATTATGCAATGTGAGAAAAAAAAGGAGATATTTATTGTTTTTTTTTGGTCTAATAAAAGCAAAAGCCTAGAAATCACAGTGAGTATTAAAAAAAATCTAATGAATAAAGAAGAAATATTAGGGAGTCTAAAAGGGTCACCATCCACCAAAGGTTGATGGGGTTTTGGAAAGTGAAGACTCAGCTAAATTCCCTTCCAAATATTCCATTGAACAGTACCACATTTGTTTTCTCCAATTCCAGCCATTCCCTGCAAAAACACTCCCATTATAATCTCTCTGCAACCTCTCCTTTTTCATTCTCCATTAATACCTAGATAAAGAAATTAAAAGCAGACATAGCTCTCACTGTCCAAGTCTCTGATCATTCTGCACTCTTAAATTCAACTTACCCTTTTCACTAACTTTTGATCTCAACCATCATCCCCAGAAAAAAGCTTGTTTGCTATCTTTTATTACCTTCCTTTTTTATATATATAACCTGACTGGTATTCCCTCTGCAATTCCTTAGCCTTTCTTTAACATTTTCCTCTGATCTTCTATCTACTTACTCTATAGCTATACTGTTAAAAGGTACCTAGCTATGGTTTCTTTCTGCTTTACTCTTCTCTATCTATCTCTTACTCTCTCTCAAACTCCATGCAAATCATAAGGCACTCATGATATAATCATACAATTACAGCTCTGCTCCTTTTCAGCTATATACTCCCATAGCTAGCTCTCCCTTCAAAGTTCTAACTAGTTCTTGGCTTTCTACTTCAGTTTCCTAATTTGTACCCTTTAAACCTCTTCTTTTCCTTTTACTTTCATTTTGTTTCATCCTCTAGACTACTCCGAAGCTTGACTAAATTAGATCTCCTCATGTTTTCGAGCTCCAAACCCATAATGAGAACTACATCATCAGCCTTTCCTGATCTCTCGTTGCAGATCAGCCTGCCATCAGTTTCAGATTGTGAAGCAAAGGACGTGGGCTATGCTGGAGAAGGATTAATCAGAAAAGCACTGCGTAGTGATGGAAGCTCAACTACAGATTCTGGTAGCAGTGGAAGCGATTTGAGTCAGGAAAATGGCTTTTTTAACCAAGAAAGAAGTGCTACTCTTATTGGTCGAAATGAGCCAACTTTGAGCTTAGGATTTGAAATGGCTGATTCAGGTCCTCCATCACTGCAAGCTCCGAGAAATATGAACCACCATCGCCACCACCATCAACCTCAAATCTATGGCCGTGAGTTCAAGAGAAATGCTAGAACGATCAATTGTGTTAAAAGAAGCATAAGGGCTCCGAGAATGAGATGGACCACAACTCTTCATGCTCATTTTGTTCACGCTGTCCAGCTTCTTGGTGGTCATGAAAGTAAATACAAAACAAAATCTATATTTCAAGCTTGTTTTCTGTATAGTTCAATTTCCTTCTACTAAGAATAGAAGCATCTTTGTTGTTCTTTGTTATGTTAAATGCTAACAGCTGACTCCTTTCCCTTGTCGTACGTCACAGGAGCAACGCCAAAGTCAGTCTTAGAGCTAATGAATGTGAAGGATCTAACCCTAGCTCACGTGAAGAGTCACTTGCAGGTGGGGTTTACAGTGTTCAATCTTCGGCCTATTTTAACCTGCTTGAAGATAGACAGTTTTTAAGATTCCCGTAGTTAGATTTTCCACTATTTTCCACTTCTCTGAATTTATCTTTATGCATTCCACAATTAAGAAGCTCTGGGACTGTGGAATGGTAAACCATGGTTCAAGGACAAAAGGGTATCTTTAATCTTTAGCATTATTCACCTTATACATTCATTTCTATTTTTTTTTTTTGCTATGGGTATTCATGCAGATGTATAGAACAGTGAAGAGCACTGACAAAGGATCAGGTAAAAGATTTAGAATCTTGTCCTTCAAGTGCTATTCTTTTTCACTCTCTTATATTATTCTCTTTGCTTGGGTAGAGCTTGTTCATACAGGTGTGAACAAATCTTAGGAGCCCATTTACTGTTTTTGTCTGCAACTTGGATTGTCCTGATCAGTCCAGTTGAATTATTTGCTGGGATTCTAATACGCAATGACTCATCAAAACTATGATTGTATAATTTGTAGGTCAGTCCCGCACAGATGTGGGTATGAACCAGCAAAGGGATGGGATTACTGATGTGAATGCAGGATCACTATCTTGTGGAAAAGCTGATACCAACAACTCTCCTTCTTCTCTCATCCCACCACCAACTTCTCCACCACTACCGACCGTGCAGGAAAACCAAATGTGAGTGCTTCGCATGCTTTCCCTCTACTACTATTCCCTCTTGTTTCTTGTTGTCAGGATGTGCAATCTTATTCTCTCCATCAACTCGGTATCTATTAAAAATTCCCAACTTAAGATGAATACGTTAAACCATTGCAAACATACATACGCATTAATTTACAGTAGTTCATGCCTTGGCTTTAGCGTCGGAGACAACAGGTTTGACTAGTAAAAATCTCTTGCTTTACATTGATCTTAATGGTTTAGGGTTTCTAGGGCAGTGGTGAAACAGTGATTTACGGTGTCGTCTTTTAACAGATATATTAGATTGTCATCGTGACTTCATCCCCATATGTATGCGGGTACGTTAAGGTCATGGTTCAAATCTCAATGTCATATTTTAATCCCACCCTTCAAAGAGTCGTGTCTTTAGTACATGGAGTCATTAATGCTTTCTTGGCTTGGCTGGATTTCGTTGACTTTATATATGATCAGACCAGAAGGTGAGAGCCTTATTATAATTTTGGATCATAACCATCATATTTAAGCTCAAAAGCGAGAAATGTTCTTGCGTTTTTATGATCCAACCTCTTGTAAAACAGAGGGGATTTGAAGGTCTAATTAGTATAACTTCCGCTAGATGCCTGCGGTTTCCATCGTTTTTTCTTTTTTATTTTTACATTGATAGCTTGTCAATATCATGAACAGAGGTTCGTGGTCATCATCACCAGATAGAAATGATAAAAATAGATCAAGTCCTGATGAAGCTTTGACGTATTCTCACTTTAAGGTACTAACTTTATCAATATAAACAAAAGTCTTTCACATAGATTGAGATCGATCTAGCTAATTTGTACTTAAGTTGCATGACCTATTTGTTTTCTATAATCAGGAGGACGGTCCCAAGGAAGCCCTCCATGTGTCTGATAGAGAGAAGGACAGGTTGGACTGTAGCTCCTTGTCACCACCACCAGCTGTGTTGCTTAACCTGGAGTTTACCCTTGGAAGGCCGAGTTATTGGCAAGCCGACTATGCTGAGTCGTCTACCGAGTTAACTCTTCTCAAGTGTTGATCACTAACTAATTACACACACCTTTTAAATATCTAATCCTACTTTAGCCATTGTCCATGGAACAAAAAACTAATTTTTTTTGAGTCCATTTCATGTTCTTGATTGCAAAATTGTCTCGGCTCTGCATAAATCAAAAGCTTTACGGTTGCTATATATATGATGGATTCTTAACTAGGCAACGTTTTGACGGGTGAAACCGGTGAAGTGTCATGGAATTATGTAACTTATGCTTCAGTTTATAAAACTTAGCTTTCCTGATTAGTAATAAAGAAAGAAAATATACAGAACTACGTGAAGTAAATTGGATCTTGCTTGAAGTTGGATATTAGATTGTATACTAATAAAATCTCTGGTGCAATTGGATTTGTTGAAGAACATCAATAAAAAAGTTGGTGACCCGATTCTACCAGGAAGGGACCGAGCGTCATGATTTTGCTTTCCCTCCATGAATGAAAACCTGCAAGTAGGTCGACGTCTGTCACTGACAAAGGCCAGATTAGAAGATTGAGTAACTCGTCCACAAGATATAAATTTTTAAGCAAACCTTGCGATGATAATAAATAAATTCTTAAAATAATATAATAACGTATACTAAGTTGAACAATGGATTAAGCTTAAGAAAATATAAAAGCCTGTAACTTAAAAATTCAAAACGTTATTTGAACCACCTTTTGAAAAAGCAGGTTGAAGTAAATCTGCTCTGCTGAATAGAAGAATTGACCTTTTTGTTCATAATGGGTCATAACTGAGATAAGGCCCTTTCTTCATTATCCCATTTTGTTATCTTGAATCAGGGCCTGTGGTTGGTAATATGAGTATTAATAAGAGGCTCCAGGGTCCAATATTACCAACTAAAATAGGTCAATTGTATCAGGGACCTAAATCTTACCACAACGTCCAATAGCAACAGTTGAAATGGTTCTAATTATGTGTTGGGTGAAGAAAGTGTCCGGTTTTGTACAATAATCGTTTTTGGTTGACATAATTTAATCGGACCACACTCGATTCATACTCAGGCTTGCCGCAGACAATTCAGAATTTTAGGTACATTTCCGCAATCCTCATGATTGTGGGATATCTTGTCATAGATTTGTGACGAACAATGTCGGTCGCAGTTTCATGATGGCATGTCCTGTGTCCCACGTCTTCCACTATCATCTGTTTCCACTTTGATTTATGTACGAACTGGCCTGGGGGAAGAGTATGAAAGCAAGAAAAAGAGAGCTTCGATCCATTTCTTTTCAGCTTGTATGGAAGTGCAGTTGTTTCATCAACCTATACACGAAGTTGCTGAAACTCTTGAGATAATACAACATTTTAATCATTACTTCCAACATTCTAAATGTAAATTTTTTAAACATGATATTGTGTTTATGACTGAAAAATTATATCTGAAAGATGTTTTTACACATTTCACCTCTCTTTTAATGTTTAGTGGCCTATATTATAATTAACATAGTTAATAACCTTGTCGATGGTTTAGTCTACTGTTAATAGATCTTAAATTTAATTATCTCAAAAAATAAAAATTAATGGAGTATGATTCTTTCATACAATTGGGCATTCAGTCACACTCTGAAGGAATATTTATTTATTTTTCTTATCTTGATTATTTCTATTTGTTGTTTCGTTGTTGCTGGTTCATGTATAGTTAGTCTAGTTCATTAGCAAACTTACTGTATAGCTAGTCTAGTTAGTTAAGAGCAGTTATTTTTTAGCTGTGTATATAATCTGACGTTTTCTTCTTCTAAGAGGTAGGAATATACAGAATATACAGAACGTTTCTGTATTCTTTGTTTTCCATACGATACAAAATTGTTCATGGTATCAGAGCAAATTGATCTATAGTCTCGACGATTAACTATTGATTACCGATATGGGGACGTCTCCGGAAGATTGTTATCAGCTGTATAATTCTGATCATCCAGGCATGATGTTAGTTACAGCGCCATTAACAGATACAAATTTTTACTCGTGGAGTATTTCTATTCGTAACTCCTTGGAAGCTAGAGATAAGCTGGGATTCATAGATGGAACGTTATCACCACCATCCTGTGAAACAACGTATAGGAGATGGCGGAAAGTAGATTGTATGGTGAAGCAATGGATACTCAATTCTATTTCGAAGGAGATATCTGAATCCTACATTACCTGCAGTTCTGCAAAAATGTTGTGGGACAAGCTTGAAGAAGTATATGGAGAGAGCAATTTGCCGCAGTTGTTTCACGTACAGCGAGAAATAAACTCTGTTGAACAAGGTAACTCTTCGGTAACTGCCTATTATAATAAAATCAATCGATATTGGGATGAGCTAGGGCAACTCTTACCTATACCAGTCTGTAATTGTCAAGGATGGCACTGTGGGATTAATAAACGATTAGTGGATATTGATATTGCTAACAAGTTAATTCAATTCTTGATGGGATTGAATTCTTCTTACGACCATATTCGAAGTCAGATTTTGGCTCAAGATCCGCCTCCATCTGCAAGTAAAGCTTATTCACTTGTGATGAGAGTCGAGAAACAGAGGCAGGTGCATATGTTGCACGATGATGCTAATGCTGTAGCTATGGTTGTGAAAGACGGAAAGAATAACAAGAAGGGAACCTTCACAGGGGATAATACGAGTCGAAATGGTTTTCGGAAGAAAGACAATAGTAAACGTAAAGAAGATAGACATTGTGATTACTGTTCTTTAGATGGACACGAGCGAGACACTTGTTTTAAACTACATGGCTATCCTGACTGGTATACAGAGTTAAGAAATAAACGGGAAGTTTCGGGAAAAAGCCAGCATGGATAGAACCAATAATAGGATTCAAGTTAGACATACCTGCAAACTCTGTTTGTATCATATTTAAGAAATGGGAGTCATCAGCAGACTTCCCTTTCAACAGCCGCGCAAGTTCTTGCTGAATTAAAGTACATAACGACGATGATGAGCCACTTGACATGTCAGTTCCTTTCTCCATATCTTTTTCAAAAGTATCAATCAAATTCACAGATTTAGTTTTCTGTGGATTCAGGTGCCACTTCGCATATATGTGTAGACAAACAGTTATTTCAGTCGTTGGTACCTGTAGACAAAGTCACAAAATTATTTCTTCCTAATGGGGAAGTGAATAATGTTCAATATAGAGGTGTTATAGTTTTGTATGGGGAGATAATCTTGAAGTCAGTTCTTTATGTGCCTACTTTCACTCATAACCTTATATCTGTCAGCAAACTAACCAGACAATCCTCGTACAATGCTTTGTTCTATTCTGAATATTGCCTATTACAGGACCAGAAGACTGAAAGGACAATAGCTAAGGGGAAAGTTTTCCAGAATTTATACTTCTTGGATCGTGATTCTTTCATTTGTAATACCTCAAATTGTAATGCTTCTTTTGCCCATTCCTATCCTGCTAGGGAGCAAGTATGTAGTATACAGGATAATCTTGATCTTAGAACATTATGGCACACGAGATTGGGCCATCCTTCTGATGTTGTAATGCGGCACATTGATGACTGTAACCGGTTTGTGAATAACACTGATTTTTCTTGCGAAGTCTGTCCTCTTTCCAAACAAGTTCGGACTTGTTTTCAAACTAGTTTTACACGAGCAGCTTTCTGTTTTGAGCTATTGCATGTAGATATTTGGGGGCCTTATAAGGATATTTCAATTTGTGGAGCGCATTATTTTTTAACGGTTGTTGATGATTACAGTCGTTGTACTTGGATTTTTTTGATGAATCATAAAGCACAAGCTCGTTATCTTTTGGAACATTTTCTAGTTTTTATTCACCGGCAGTATGATGGTCATGTGAAGGTTGTGCGGACTGATAATGGTTCGGAGTTTTTGAGTCGAGATACACAAGAATTGTTTAATAACCGAGGGATTATTCATCAGAGGACCTGCGTCTATACGCCACAACAAAATGGTGTTGTGGAGAGAAAGCATTGACATTTGTTGCAAGTAGCATGGGCTCTTTTATTTCAATCTGGTCTTCCAAAGAACTTTTGGAGTCATAGTGTTCTGCATGCTGCTTTTCTCATTAATCGGTTGCCGAGTAAATTGCTTGGTTGGAAATCTCCTTTTGAGTTATTATCTGGGCATCCACTTACTTATACTGACTTGAAGAATTTTGGGTGTCTGTGTTTTGCTGTTGATACTCACCCTCATAAGGATAAATTGGCGCCACGATCTTTCCGAAGTATCTATCTTGGTCATTCTCCTGGACAAAAGGGATACAAGCTATATAATTTGCAAACCAGACGTATTGTTGTTTCCAGGGATGTGTCTTTCTTTGAATCAGTTTATCCATTTAAGATGCATCCAGATCCTCATAGTGTTACAGATAGTTTTGTTCCCTCATTCTCTGTTATGCCCGATGATTCTTTGTTCGTGCCTTCCTTCACTGATGTTGATCCACCTACTGTTGATGCGACTGTTGTCTCGGCGCCATGTGATACTTTGGAAGGTCGTGCTGTTGTTCTTAATGACTCTTCCGCACCACCAGTTCCTACTAGACGCAGTGAACGGGTTCGCCAGCCGCCCTCTTGGTTACGTGATTTTGTATCGCACGTAAGTCTTTCATCTTCTGCCCTGAAGTCTGTACAGCATAGTTCTTCTCATACCCCAAATACGTTTCCTTTTATTATTAATCCTGATTTTAGCACACCATATGTTGATTTCTTGGCTAATATCTCTAGTATTTCTGAACCTACCTCTTATTGGCATGCTCGACAAGATCCTAATTGGGTTCAAGCTATGAACTCAGAGTTGGATGCTCTTGAACGTAATAACACATGGGTTCTTACTACTTTACCCGACGGGAAGAAAGCCATTGGTTCTAAGTGGGTTTACAAAGTTAAGTTGAAGCCTACTGGTGAGGTCGATCGGTTTAAAGCCCGATTAGTGGCTAAGGGATACAATCAGGTAGCAGGGGTTGATTACACTAAGTGTTTTTCACCGGTTGCTAAGGTGGTAACCGTGCGAGTTTTGTTTGCTCTTGTTGCTGCTAAAGATTGGCCGTTGTATCAACTCGATATCAATAACGCCTTTCTCCATGGTTCCTTGGACGAGGAGGTCTATATGCTTCCCCCTGAAGGTTATTCTAAGGCTGCTCCGCATGAAGTTTGCAAGTTGAAGAAGTCGTTGTACGGTCTTAAGCAGGCGTCTCGGCAGTGGAATGCTGAGTTGACTCACCAACTTCAGCGTTATGGCTTTCACCAGTCGCAGCATGATCATTGTCTCTTTACTTTCCAGAATGATTCTTGTTTTTTACTCATCTTGGTGTATGTTGACGATATGCTATTAACTGGTGATTCCGAGGAGGAAATTCGGAAGGTCAAGGAGTTTCTGGATACTACTTTCACTATTAAAGATCTTTGTTATGCTAAATATTTCTTGGGTTTAGAAATTGCACGCTCCACACATGGCATGTATATTAATTAACGAAAGTATGTGCTTGATTTGATTGAATCTGCTGGCTTATTAGGGTGTAAAACTGTGACTACTCCTTTACAAAAAGGTCTGATCTTGACGACGTCGGATGGTACTTTGCTTGCTGATCCACAGCCTTATCGCCAGTTGATTGGAAGGTTATTGTACCTAGGTTATACGCGCCCCGATATTACTTTTGCTGTTCACCAACTAAGTCAGTTTGTAAGTGCTCCTACGGAGAGTCATTGGCAGGCAGCTCTCCATGTCTTGCGCTACTTGAAGGGTTGTCCATCGTTGGGTTTATTCTACTCTGCTCATCAATCTTTTGAACTTCAAGCGTTTTGTGATGCCGATTGGGGGGCTTGCCGTGATACTCGCCGGTCAGTGTCTGGATATTGCATTTTTTTGGGTTCTTCTTTAATTTCTTGGAAGTCCAAGAAGCAGCCTACTGTCTCTAAGTCTTCGGCGGAGGCTGAGTATAGGAGTCTGGGTTCGGTGGTTTGTGAGCTTCTCTGGATTTCTTATATTTTGCGCGATTTTCAGATCTCTGTTTCTTTTCCCATTTCTGTGTTTTGTGATAATCAGGCGGCTCTCCATATTGCCGCTAATCCGGTCTTCCATGAGAGGACCAAACATTTGGACATCGATTGCCATATTGTCCGTGAACAACTGAAGCTGGGTTTTCTCTCTTTATTTCATACATCTTCTTCCACTCAGTTAGCTGATGTTTTCACTAAGTCTCTCTCTGCTCCAGCGTTTCATGGGTTCCTTGCCAAGTTGGGCTTGTGTGATTTCTTACAAGCTCCAACTTGAGGGGGGGCTGAAGGAATATTTATTTATCTTTTATCTTGATTATTTCTATTCGTTGTTTCTGGTTCATGTACAGTTAGTCTAGTCTAGTTCATCAGCAAGCTTACTGTATAGATAGTCTAGTTAGTTAAGAGCGGTTATTTTTTAGCTGTGTATATAAATCTGACGTTTTCTTCTTCCTTTGTGTATTAGTAATATACACAGAACGTTTCTATATTCTTTGTTTTTATATGATACAAAATTGTACAAATGCATACAATCATATGACCAGAAAATGGTTACTGTTAAACACGGACCCTGCCTAGAAACAAAGATTAGAAAATGAGGTACGAAGACAATCTTAAGTACCTGTAAATCGGTTCAAACCAAAACGCAGTTGCCTTAACATTGTACAGTTTCCCATATCTCTTGGTATGCTTCCCTGAAAATCATTGCCATAGAGAAACATGCGCTCCAGATTCGGCAGTCGACGGCAAAGATCCATTGGGAGAGTTCCATACATGCTGTTATTTGAAAATATAAACCTTTTTAAAGAAGATATGTTGAAGAGAGTGGAGGGGATTGAACCAGTTAAGTTGTTATCGTTCACATGAAATTCGACCAAGTTATTAAGATTGCCAAGCTCCCATGGTATTTCGCCTGCATTGAGCCAAAACCAAATGTGAAAGGGCAATCATTAGCTCCAAGAATGGAAAATGATAACTCTGTCCTGCTAATTCTTGTTGGTAAATTAGGATAAAAAAAGTATACAATCACAAATTAAGTCAAAGGTATTAGGAGGAAATTCTTGGTTAAAAATTTTAATTACTTTTAAAATATTTGTTTTAATATAAAGTTGAGAGTACTTTGACCCAATAACATAATGTAATTGAAAGCAAGGGTAATTGAGGTGTTTAATTCTGCTTTATTTTTTTTTGTGAGTTTTTATTTCTTAATTTTAGTTTATATTTTTAAAATAAAAATTTTAAATTTTAAATTTAATATTAATGTAATTATATTTCATTATTAACAATTAAAAGCATTAAATGAAGTTCAAATAAACTAATAATATAACTAATTTTATGTTAATATTTAATATAATATTCAGTGATAAATATTAATAGTAAATATTTTTTATTTTATTTAAAAACAATCAATTTACAAATTTATATTTTATTTACAAACTAATATTTATTTATTGATATAATTTGTAAAATTAATATTATTGTTTAGAGCTAAATATTTAACGATAAAATTTATTTCATATATAAATAAATTTCTAAAATATCAAATATAGTATCATATTTAAAAATATTTTGTTTTCCAAAAACAATTTTATTAAAATAATTAAGTTATTTTAAATCATAATTATTAGTAATTAATATCAAAAATTAAAATACATATTTAATCAACAAAAAATCATGTTATGTCAAAGAATGAATATTAATAATTAAAACCAAGTTATCCGATATTCATAAATAATGGAAACATATTAAACCTAAAAATAGAGGATCAACATTCAATTAAAAATTTTAAATTAAGACAAAAAATCAAAAATAAAGTGAAATAAAATTCAAACTAAAAATAAAAATGAATGAGTAACAATTTCTTTATGAATAATTTAGATAGATAAAATTGTATATAAAATTTTAATTAATTATAAGATAAATTAAATAATTAGATTACAAATCATAATTTCTTTACTAATTAATATTAAATAATTATGTGTTATTTTTAACAATTAGTTAATATAGGGACACCCACAAGTTGGGAAAAAACAAAATTTAGAAATATCGATTGGTTAAAACGTGAGTGGAATAGCCTTAACGATACTCTTCCTTCCTACCAGAAAACTTACCAACAGACTTTGAATATTACCTTGGAAGTAATTACGGCTAATATCGAACACCTCAAGCATGGTTACGTTGGCCAGCTCTCTTGGTATGTATCCTCCGATTTCGTTTACGCGTACTTTCAGGACTCTCAGCTTCTTGCACCTCTCTATGCTCGTCGGAATTTGGCCAGATAGTTTGTTAAATGGAATTACTAACTCTTCAAGCACTGGTAAGTTGTAGAATAGTTCCTGTGGGAGAATTCCTGACAGGTTATTTGATCCCAGAGAGATGGCCTTCAGCGAAGATATGTTGAAAACTGACGAGGGTATGGAACCTGTTAGCTTATTATCTCTCAGGTTCAACAACTGCAACTGGAATAGGGACCCGATCTCCTCAGGAATGTTTCCTCCGAATCCATTTCCTGCCAAGTTCATCCATTTCATTCGTCGCAAATCACCCAGTTCAGGTGGTAATTCTCCACGAAAGCTATTGTTGCTTATGTCCAAAGCTACGAGGAATGAGAGGTTTCCAAGATACGGTGTGAGAGACCCAGCGAGACCCATGTTGGGAAGATACAAGGCCGTGACTCTCCCATGGCGAGGACTGCAAGAGACGCCGAACCATTCCCAAAAGGAGGTGGCAGCGGACCAGTTAGTGGACAAGATGTTATCAGCACGACTTGTCTGAACTGCAGATTTAAACGCAAGGAGAGCTGTTTCATCTGTTTTCAGAGAAAGTCGGCTGACAATGGCGAGACAGAGAGAGCAATGGAATAGGAAAAGGAATGCTCTAAAGAGGCAATCATTTGGCATGGTGACGGCTCACGAGGGAAAGACTGTCTTAATTCAGAAAACTTCCGTTATTTATAATAGCTTAGGAGAATGTAAGTTCCATAGAGTTTCCTGCTGCTTGATAGTTGCTGGGAACGCGAAACATAGATTAAGCCGGCATTACTCATATTCATTATTGAACAAAGAGTTGAAAATGGTACAATAATTTAGGAAAAGTTAAATTATAATATATCTAGATCTCAGTCTCTATGTATGCAAAAAATAAACACAACTACTAGTGCAGAATCGGTGAAACATTCTTTTGTTGACATGGAGCAGCAAACTTAAAGAAAGAAGCGTTTCAATACAATACAATTCATAAGAATCGCAGAGTTTCTATATAAAAGAGGAAAAACGATTCTCGTTAATGCTTCATACCAATTCCTTAGTTAATGTCCAACAAACAAATATCGAAATCCATCTGTATACAGTTCACAACGTAAATTTTGCACTTTTTATGAGTCTGAGCTTTAAATATGTCAATTCGGATGGGCTTTGACTTCCAAGAATAAAGGATTTATTTATAAAATTCCAGGTTTGCCTGTTCACCAATAGAATCTCAGACCAACTTCATGTTTAATTCAAATAGGCTGGTTACTTGTGAGAAAAAGATTTTTTAAGTCTGATTGAATTCAATTCAATTTCATCTTTCCTTTTTTAATTAAATATAATGTTTTAAATGGACAAGAGAAGAAGGTGCTTTGTATATAGATTGTGAAGTGGACAATGTTGAAACTAATTTGGAAATTGAATTGTATTGCTTTTCTTAACAAGTAAACACAAACACGAATTGGTGATGGCAGCGCAATGTCACTTTTCACAATGATAACGACCCAGAGATAACTTGACTGGAAGATAGAAGTGTTCAAAGGAAAATTCCCCATGCTGATCAATGCAAGTGTTGTATTTTTTTTTAATCCCAAATGATAAAATCTAACTTGTTATCAACTTATTAGCTTTACTCTTCACATGGCCACAATAAGAGAGTGAACTGTCAAGCATGCGAAATTTATACATGCCTAATCCAAAAAACGCATAGTCGGTTAGTGATAATGTTTATAAGAGAAATTTCGAGAAGGGAATTAATTAAGATTTTGTATTCCATTGGCTTCGTGATCAAAATAATTAGAAATATTGCATATAGAACTTCGAACACATTATCACGAAAATTAGTTCACTCTATGCTATGTAGGATTCATTATATTTAGGTGATGTTCATTTTATGTAATCATCTTGTGTTGAACTAAGTTGTACTAAACTATATAAATTGTGTTCATTTATGTTGCCAAGTTTAATATTATTAATTTTCAGTAAATATGTCAAATACATTTTTTGACAATTTTACTTGAGTATGATAATTTAGAAACCAATCGTCAAACAAATGATGACAGAGAACATATATGATCTTTTTATTCGTAGGCAATTGAAATATGATTATTCATTATTTTATATGTATGATATGGCATTGACATGCATTTATGCTATTTCTTTCTTCCGATAGAAACTTACTGTTTCAATTATGGCTAATGTATCAAAGAGTATTGTTGATAAACTCAACAAGGGTGAGAAAGTAAATGGCAATAATTATGAAATTTAGAGCCTAAAATCCAACATGTACCAAAAAAGCAAGAGGTTATAGAACCATTAAACATAACCATTGACATTCTTGAGAAAGGCAATACGACCCGAATGCTTATGAAATATGGAGGAACAAGAACTAGTTATCTAATATTATGTTTATTTGCATCAACTAGTAATTCCAATAATGATGAAATTTTGTGGCATGCTAGACTATATCACATTGCTTAAAATTAAATAAATTGACTACCTAAAATAGGTCTCTTAGGTGATTTATATCAAGTGGATTTACTTATTTGTGAATATTATCTAACCGATAAAATGGCAAGAAAGTCATTTGAAAATGGAACACAAGCTTCCTATGCTTTGTAATTAATTCATTATGTCATATATGGTCCAATGAACGTGAGGGCACAACGTAGGGCTACTCAGTATGGTCAAGTATACTTAATTTCTCTAAAATCTAAAGCATTCAATTGTTTCATAAAGTATATAATTTTGGTTAAGGATTAATTAAATAAGAAAATAAAAACACTAAGATTGATTAAGGACAAGAATACTTGTTTGATAAGTTCAAGATGTTATGCAATAAAAAAGAAATAGAAAGACAATTAACTATTCCTTAAACCCCACATTAAAATGGTATTATGAAAAGATGTAATAGAAACCTATTAGAAATGGTTAGGTCTGAACTGACACAAGTAAATTTACTAATCAGAAATTGGAGTGATGCATTGCTTACAGCTACATATATACTTAATCGAGCACCCACAAAATCAGTTATGAACATTATTTATAAGTTGTGGATAGGTAGAAAACCTAACATGAAAAATCTAAGATCATATGGGTGTGATGCCGACATTCATAATTTATCTCACAAATATGGGGTATTAGGCCCAAAAGGATGTAAAGTGGTGATGTGATTTAGTTTTAACCGTAAGCGCATGGTGTAGCTATAGCTAGCACTGGTGGGTACGAGTTTATCCCACAAGGACTAAAATTACTGGTACATACCTTATTTCTATTATGTTGTCTAACAAATTATGGTGCTTATGATTAATCAAATTCAAAATTAAAACAATAAACTAAAATAAATCAACTCAATTGACTAACTAGAATGAAGATTAAACAAAGAAACAATCAAAGAAGACAATGGTACGTGGATTTCACAGTCCCATAAGACTTCTTAATCAATTATGATTTCATTACTCAATTTAATGTATAGTTTATTGGGCCATGAAAAGTCCCCAATTAGGATAATATCTTTCTCAAGATTCTTAACACCTAACCCTAAATCGATTAATTGAAATCTCTTTTTAATTAAAACTCTTAGAATTGCATTAATCAATTTATGAATTTCACTATCAGATTTGACACTAATCTCGATGATTTATGTCGACATGTTTTTAGGTTTGAATGCAACTTATTTCAACTATGCTAGATCTTTTCACACGTTGGATTTCTCAATCTCAATGGAATGAGATCATATATAAATCAACACGCTTGCAATATTAATTCAAGAATAATTAAGAAAGCATAACTGAATCTCAATAAAACTAAAGAATTATTAAAATAAAATAAAATCAATAAAAGGTCTATCTGTCGGTTCATCTAAGTGTCGATAAAGGTTTAGTTCCTAATCATAGAAGATATAACATCAAAATTAAAGGAAAACCAGAAAATCAAAAGAAATGTAATGAAATCCCTTTTAATCTTCATGAAATCTATTTTAGCTTGATGGTAATCAACCCCAAACATTTTTCTTTGCTTATTTTTCATTCTCTTTATCATCGTAGGTTGTTAATTTGTATTTTCTCAAGTCTCTTTTGAGCCTCTCTTTAGCCTCCCTCTTTTTCTCTTAGTTTGCCCTTTTATAGCTTAAAGCAAATCAATTTCATTACTCTCAACTTAATAAGAAACAAGCTAGGAAAAGCATTAAACAAATCAAAGCATCCATTAAGATTCCAAATTATTCATTCAAGTACAAAGTTCATTCAATTATTAAGCACTTAGTTACTTGTATTAAATTATAAATCAATCTATTTCGCTCCATAATTCTTTAAATTTCAACTTAATTCACACCATCCCACTTAATATATAAAGTAAATGTATAGAAGAAAAAAGGTAGGTGAATTTTTAGTAGAAATGAAGAATTTGAAGATAGGGAAGACGCTGGAGGTGATTGATTATCAACCAAGGCCTTATCCGGAAGAACCTCACATGGAGGAACCGCTTGTGCCACCAGAAGATCATAATTTTGTCACATGAATAAACATCGAGTCGAGCCAGTGACCCTAAACTAAGGCACTTCTTGGGAGGCAACCCAAAGGAAGTAAATTTCTTTTGTTTACATTTCTACATTACTTTTTATTTGCATGCGTGTTTCTATATTAGTTTGTTTCTTGCTTGTTTTTAAGTTTTCAATCAAAATAAGAGAAAGAATAAAACAAGTGAAACAAACATTTTCTAATTTTCTATTGCTTCTAGGATTATATAGTCATGATTAGAGAATGAATTAACTAGAGAATTTGATAGCAACTTTAGCATGTACTTTAGCTCTTGTGATTGGTCGATGTGCATTATCTTTAGAGGAGTAGTGACTAGTGGTTGACAAAGCCAGTGAGATTTTGAGTCTTATTAGACTGACACGTTCATATCAGTCTCATTGTCTTTTGATAATGTGTGACCTTCATGACATGTAAATCTTGATTTTGCATTGAATTTATATTTGAGACCACATTTTTATCACATACATTAACATAGATATGATTAAGCATTCTTTGCATTTCCGAACTACATTAGCTAAACAGTCTATCCCATTAACATGATTTTTCCCTTGTTAAGCCCCCTTTAAGCCTTATTAGCCTTTCTTTTGCATCAACCACATTACATGTTGTATACTTAACTAAATGTCCTACCCAAGTCATAAAGCTAGTGGAACACTTATGATTGTTAAGTTTGTGTATATACAAAATTCTAAATATAGGGGTGTACATATGTGTGGATTGGCTATAATGATTGGATGTTATTTTATGTATTATTAGTGCAATTCCTACGTTAATGTAGTTTCTTTTAATGTTTATAAAAAAGGGAAAAGAAAGAAAGAATAAAGAAAAGCACAAGAAAAGAAAAGAAAAAAAGAAAAAGAAAAAGAAAAAGAATGAAAAATGTTTAAATAAATGTATAAAGGAGAAAGTACATAAGTGGTTTGCAAGGTTATTCATACTCAATGCACCCCCCTAAAGTTATACTGAATGGGTTATTTGAGTATATTGAATATTAGGTAGATGTTGGCTTGGAAGGGTCTCTTTTTATGGTTTCAATGTATTGTCATCAATTGTATGAGTGATCACTTCGAATTGGTATATACTTCATGTGGTTTATGTATGAGAGCTCGAGTATGAGTTATAAAACTTGTATTTGCATTCATCATAGTTGATGTACACAATTGTGAGTGAAGTTGGTTTTTGCACTGGATAGTATATTGAGTATTACTTTTGTTTCACTAGCTTTGATGACTTTCATGCTACTTGACCTAAATACATCTCACCTTACCTTTTCCCACATTAAAACCTTAAAAATTCCTTTGATTCATGATTTTTCATGTGCACATTAGTGGTGGAGAAATGAAATGATATGCAGAGTTGTGAAATGACATGATCATGAATGGTGTTGAGTGTACCTATGGATATATTTTAGTTAAACACATTTTTTAAGTTTGCCATTAGGTTGCTCAATTTTTGAAAATGATAATTGTTGATTGATCATGAGTAAAAGCTTGGAATGTTGACTTCTTGCTATAATTTTTTAAAGTCATTTATCTTTGCTTATGATTATATATTCTTGGAACATATAGGAATTGAGTAAATATTTTTTGGGTCTTTGAGCTTAATTTTAATATTTTTCCCAAGGATCGCCAAAAGCTAAGTTTAGGGAAAATTGATAAGTGCTTAATTGATTATTAAATTATTCCATAATACTTAGCGATTAATGACATGAAATTCCTTAAGATACACACTTTGACTCATATGAGATTTTAGACATAATTTAGAAGTAAAGAAGTTAAAGTGAGTAGAAAGCATGATATTTGGGTCATCTTCTGAAGACTAATACTCACTTGTTTTCATGGAGCAAGAAAATGAAAATTAAAAGACAAAGAGAAAACAAGAAAAATAACAATAAAGTAGAAAACTTGAACAATCGTGCATGTTTTTGCATAGGTCGTGCTAAACATGAATTTGGAAGGTGGAGAATGCAAGCAGAAAGTAAGCAACATGGGTGTTTCAGTAGCAGATGAAGCAAAACGACAACCAGAGAAGCTTTACATGCCAATAGTAGCCAACATCCTAAAACGTAACGTAGTAGGAGAAGACAAGAAGAGCAACAAACGATGTAGCAGTGCAAATGGGAAGCAGCAGCAAACTAAAACGATAGCGTAGTGATGAATTGGGAAAAGGAAACACAAACCCGATTGTGTTTAATGCATTAATGCATATGTCTATGATATGAAACGCAAACATAGCATATGCAAAGAAGACCCTCTGTATGGGTTTTTAAAGGTGAATAGTAAAGTGGACTAAGAATTAAATTAGATAAATAGAGAGAGTAGCGATAGCCTGAGACAGATAGAAGGGAGGTGCTACAGGTGGGGAGTCTTCGACTGGGGTTATTCAATGGGGCTGAAGCATTTATTTTGGAGAGATTCATAAATGGCTAGACATCCCGATGTCTGTTCAAAGGTGACATCAACACCGGCGACTCGGGTTAAGTGTATTTTACTATTTTTATTGTTTCTTTCTCTCATTAGAAATTGATTATGTTATCTTATGTTAATTGATTTGGGTTTTGTGTATGAATAATCGTATTCTCATTATTGTTCGATTTTTGTATATGAACCTATTGAGTATTGTGAAAAGATAATTTTAATATATTCATTGAATCATTTATTTACAAATCCATTGCTAGAATTTCGATATAATCCGTAATTATTATATTGAAATTCATATGAAACAACTAATGATCCGTAATCATTATGATAACATAACCTAGGTTAAATGATGCATCGTATGTGGTTATTGCCTTAATTAATCAGTTTTCCTAATTCGTAATGCTACTAACTAATTATATCTAGAGATCGTATCCTAGGTTATTCGGTAGTTAGGTTTAATTAACGATCATATCTTGATTAGATACTATCTAAGGAAAAAACTCGAGTTAATTATTAATCCACGATTAATAATTGCTAAGAGAAGTTTGAGAACAACAAATCAATGAGATATGTTTAATTAGGGTGTAAGTCGATATTGAACCAAAGAATCGAGTCCATACCGAATTTTCCACTTTTATCATTTTCGTATGTTTTCTTTACAAAACACCAATTAAAATCACAAACAAAAACTAAACACTACACTCTGTAGCAATGGCATTAAAATTGACAGCGTGTCGTAATGCTAGTCAAAATAAAAACTAGACTATTACTATAACGGTGGTGAGTCTAGGTCGATCACACAGAGAGTGTGTGTAAAGTTGTTGAAATGAAATTAAGCGATGGTTAGGTTTATGGGGGTTTTGGAAATAAGAAAAGATTATTTTATAGTTTTAAAAATTATTTAAGATGATTTCTAATATCAACCGGTACTAATAACATGTTGTAATTTCGTACAATATTCATAACGTTAGTGTATACATTATACAATTCTCCACTTTAAGAAGTGTTTACGGTACTTAAAATGGGTCGGTGTTTTCTCCAGTTGTATCCATCTTCGGATCTTTTCTGCTCTCTAACAGACTGATACTTGTTTCAGAAGTGAAGCTCTGTATCGAGGAGTGTTCTTGATTAATCACACTTTTAGGTTCTTGGAAACTCCATGGTTGCTGTTATTCCGTGAAGAACATTAGAAAGGAACAAAGGACGATAAACAAAACATTACCAAAATCAGGAAAACCGAATGAGACACAAATAACAGCAGCATTTTACGCTATAATATGCACACGTACAGATTGAAAACTCTACTAGTTAAAAGTAAAGTTGTGTATTACTAGACCTTATCAAATCCCGCGTTACGCGAGATTTTTATTTAATTATTGTTGTTGTTGTTGTAATAATAATAATATTATAATCAACAATTTTCCATAAAAAACCTATTTATATTAAAGAAAAATTTAGAAGTAGATTGCTAAAATATATGTAGAGATATATTATTAAGTTTTATCATAACATAAATTAATATTTGAGTATTTAATAACTATAAATTCAACATATTAACTTATAATAATAAAGATAATAGAAAAATTAAAAAAATTAAGAATTCATGCATAGCTTTTACTTATTTATTTATTTTTTTTGGTTGCCCACGAGGTGTCCTAGGATGGTCCCAATTATAAGAAGGCACCTTTAAGTCATCCACACCCAGGAAATCCCACTCAACAATAGCAGAAGCTCTAGATAAATAACTCTGAACAGATTCAGAAGGATCCATTTGGAGTGTTTAAAAGGACTTATGGAGTGATTGAAGCTTTACCGTAATAACCTTTTTGGAGCCTTGGAACTCTATTTGTAGAATATAACAAGCTACCTTCGAAGTAGTTGTAGAGGAAATGTGGGAAAAAATCTCATCATTGACTGCTTATTGAAGGAAGAACAAAGCTTTTGCATCCCCCTTCTTATTGTCGTAAAGTTGTTGCTCATCATTTATGTCTTTATACCCAGACTCCACCAAATCCTATAGCTCTTAGGATATAAACAAAGTCCTCATCTTGATGCTCCAAAATTCATAATTTTCACCTTTGAAAAATGGAATCAAAGGTTGGGAGGAGGTTGTCGTATCGTTCATTGCCATGGATGTCGTATTTTTTATCTTCGTTTGTGGTCTGCGTAATTGATGTGGTGAAGGTTGTTAATGTCTTGTTTGTCGTGGGTGTGTGACTTATTGTGGTGAGGCTTCAGTAGATTATTGTGTGGAGGTTTATTTGTTGGATCTATCTTGCATGAAGTCCTTCTGCCACAGCTGTAAATTAGATTTGGAATGTGTATAAATCAGTCTATTTTGTGTGAACAACTTTCTGATCTATTTCAGAGGAGCTGAACCTATAGGAAAGTTGTTCTTGTCTATCTCAAATGTATTTAGTTTTTTGTTCTTTATTATTCTAATCATTTGAGTTATTTGTTTATTGTTCTTTCATTAAAAGATTGATTGAGAAAATCCTCTATTGAGGTTAGTACGAGGCGGTCGTACTATTGGATGTGAAATTCTTTCATGGGAAGTAAGGTTGAGAGATGGTGTCAAGGATTGAGTGGTGTCGGCTTAATAAAGTTTTGGGTAAATTTATTGTACTTCGGTGAAAGCGATTAAGCTGAGTAAGGGCCCTGCAGACATAGGCAAGGTATGCCGAAATGCGTTACCAAATTTTTGATGTTATTGTTTGTGTTAGAGACAAAGACGGTAAAATTGGAAAGTTTGCAAAACTACTATCTCCTTCGGTTTTTCATGTTGAATTGCAACAAGGTCTCCACACCAATGAATTCAAATGAAAATTTGCAATCTGAAGATGGAAGAGAAATGTGATCCCACCTATTTTTGGAGGTTGATTGGTGGATTAAATTATTTGACTCATACATGCCCTGACATTGCATTTTCTATTAATGTTTTATCCAGGTTTATGCATAATCCAACACATCATAACTTTGGAGCAGTTAAGAGAGTTTTGAGATATGTTGTTGGAACATCTAATTTTGGGATTTGATGCTCCAAAGTATCACATTTCAAATTATCTGGTTACACTAACAGTGATTGGGCAGGTTATTTGGATGATAGAAGGAGCACTTCGGGCTATATTTTTAGCTTGGGGTCAAGAGTTGTCTCATGGAGTTCAAAGAAGCAAGAAATTGTTGCATTGTCATCTTCAGAGACTAAATACATTGCTAAATACTTGCTGATTTGGGCTAAAAAACAAACTGTTGCAACTAAAATTTTGTGTGATAACAAAGCTACTATTACAATGACGAAGAATACAGACTTTCACAGCTGGACAAAGCATATAGACATTCAGCATCACTTCATTCGCAATCTAGTGGCAACCGGATAAATAGTGTTAGAGTTTTGTAACGCAAATGATCAAGTTGCTGACTTGTTTACTAAGTCTTTGTCACAGCTTAAGCATGATTATTTTCGACAACAACTTAGAGTATGTGATTTAGTTTACTGAGCCTTATATTTTCCGATAGCTTCGGTCAAGTCCATTGGTCAAATATGTCAAGGTTGTTTATTTTATTATTTTCCAGCAATGTAGTGGGTCATAATGGGTCTTTATTTTCGGTATTCAATTTTTATGTATAGCCTATAAAAGATTTTGTCTCCTGGCCAATAAAATGTTAGAAAAGTATTGTGCGTGTCTGTTCATTTTTTGGTTTGTCTCTTGCATACTTTTTAATGTTCTGGTTCTACTAACATATCACTTATCTTAGCAATCTTTCCAAGCTCACCGTCTTTGACTTGTCTTACAATAACATTTCTAAAAATATTCCATTCGAAATAGGCTCATTGGCTACTCTTAGCATATTTTCCATGGCTAAAAACCATAAACCATATCAATGATTCCATACCTCATGAAATTGGAACGATTACCTCACTTTCTCAAGTCTATTTGCAAGGTAATAACCTTTTAGGGTCAATCCTCGAATCGATTAGAGATTTGTTTATCGGTTCTTAACCTGAAAGGCAATCGACTCTCTGGTTCATTACCCCTAGAAGTTGGAAATATGAAGTCTCTCACTTTCCTTGATTTGTCAAATAACGAACTTGATGGTCCAATTTTAGCCTCCGTTGGAAACCTCACCAACTAGTTTGGTTTTACCTTGATTCCAGTGAATTCTCTGGATCTATTCCTAAAGAAATTGGAATGTTAAGATCTCTTATTGAACTTGGATTGTCAAATTGTAATCTCATTGGTGCTATCCTAGCTTTTATAGGAAACTTGACTAAGTTATCAAATCTTAACCTTTCTGATAACCACCTTGTCGGCTCCATACCTCAAGAAATTGGTAAACTGAGATATCTCACCAACCTTAGATTGCTTATAATCTTCTAAGAGGTTCAATACCCGCTTCTGTTGGAAACTTGACAAAGCTATCTGAAGTCTGCCTAGGAGTGAACGAGCAATCTGGAACTCTACCAATAGAGCTGAACAATCTTACCTCTTTGAAAAGCTTCAAATTACGTATGAACAAATTGGTCAGACAGTTACCAGAAGACATATGCGTTGGACGATCACTGATATATTTATCTACTCGGGAAAATCATTTTAGTGGTCGTGTGCTTACAAGCTTGAAAAACTGAAGTAGCTTATTAAGAATTAGGCTTGCAAGAAACCAGCTTTCAGGAAACATATATGAAGATTTTGGCATACATCCGCACTTGAGCTATGTGGACTTGAGCCACAATAAGTTCTATGGTGAATTCACTTTCTTTGAAATGGGAGCATTTTCACAATCTGTCCACTCTGAAAATATCAAATAATAACATCTCTGACAAAATACCGCATGAACTTCAAAAGGCAACACGACTACAAGTACTTGATCTGTCTTCTAATCACCTTATTGGTGAGATACCTAAGGAACTGGCAAACCTAAAACTTTTGGAAGTTATTCTCGACAATAACCAATTTTTAAGTTCCATCCCTGTAGGAATAGGATCGTTGTATGATATGAGCCGTCTTAACTTGGCAACAAACAATCTAACAAGATCAATCCCCAAACAGCTTAGGTAGTACATGAAGCTTTTGTTCTTGAATCTTAGTTGGAACAAATTTGCGCGAAGTATACCAGAGCAGATAGGCAATTTGCGGTCTTTAGGACATTTTGATTTGAGCCACAACTTGCTGATGGAAGAGATATCCCAATAGCTTGCTGGGTTACAAGTCTTGGAGACATTGATCATTTCCCATAACAAATTGTCCAGCTTAATTCCAATCACGTTTTATAACTTGATAAGCTTGAATAGTGTGGACATATCCTATTAGAAGGTCTCGTTCCTAACACTAAAGCATTCAATGAGGCTCCATTTGAGGCAATTAAAAGTAACAAAAGCCTTTGTGGCAATATCACCGGTCTAAACACTTGTGTTACTCGTAACAGAGACCGTGTTGGTTTTATAAAAAAGAAAACACAGACTCAAAGCAAGTCTTTAATTAAAAGAAGTAGAGATAGTATTGAAAAGACAGTAATGCAGAGACAAGCAAGAATACTTTTTGTAAAGGAATACATTTATTAATAAACAGTCTTTACATTTTATATTGTTTAAAATAACAATAAAGCATAAATTTTCGCCTAAATTAAAGCAATTCAAATAGTGTTATATAGCACGTCTAACACTTACTAACTTGCTAAAGAACAGGTCAAATTCTAACTACTTAAGAAAAGAAAATATGTAGAATAAAAAATTCAAAAGATAAATGAGAGTCACGTGAAGTCCAAAAGCATATATCTAACACTCCTCTTTGCTTTTGGAACTTCACGTTCCAATTTTTTGCCTTAGAAGCTTGAACTTGCTGACTAGAAGTGGCTTTGTAAATAGGTCAGCTAACTGATCTTCAGTTTTGAAGTAAATTAGAGTTTCATCTCCATTCTGCTGCACCTCCCTCAAGGAAAAAAAACTTAATGTTGAAGTGCTTTGTCTTTCCATAAAATATTGGATTATGAGAAATTGCAATGGCTGCCTGATTGTCAACAAAAATCTCTACATCATTCTTTTGCTCCATGTTCAAATCATAAAGAAGATTTTTCAACCATAAAGCTTGATTAATAGTTGTTATTGCTGCAACAAATTCAGCTTCTGCAGTAGATTATGCAACAATATCTTGCTTCTTCGAGCACCAAGAGAAAGCCCCTCAACCGAAACTGAAATAGTATCCTGAGGTACTTTTCATGTCATTAATGGAACCAGCCCAGTCACTATCCGAGAATCCACATAGCATGAAAATTTTGCAATTTTCAAACTTAATGCTATAATCAATTGTACATCTGATATACCTTAATACTCTTTTTCTGCAGTTAAATGCAACTCACTAGCACAATGCATAAAGCGAGATAAGAGACTTACAGCAAATAAGATGTCAGGCCTTATGACAATGAGATACATTAGGCATCCAACCAAACTTCTATAATAACCTTCATCAACTTTATCAACTCCATCTTCCTTGCTCAGCTTCTCTTTTTGATTCATGGAAGTGCTTACTGCTTTGCACTCCTCCATTTTAAATTTCTTCAAAATTTCTTTTGCACACTTCTTTTGACAAATGAACACTTCATTTTGGCTTTGTCTAATCTCCATCCCAAGAAAATAGTTCATGAGGCCAAGGTCTGTCATTTTGAAAACCTACTTCATTTCCTATTTAAACTCCTCAACTAGCAAAGCATTATTTCCTGTCACCAAGAGATCATCAACATAAAGAGAAACTATACTTATGTTTAACATAAAGAGTTGCCTCAGATAAGCTTTTTATAAAACCTAAGCTTTGCAAATGATCACCTAGTCTACTGTACCAAGCCCTAGGCACCTGCTTTAATCCGAAGAGAGCCTTCTTGAGCAAGTAGACTTTATCTTCTTTTCCCTGTACAACAAATCCAGCCGGCTAATCCATATATATTTCTTCCTGCATAACACCATTTAAAAAAGTAGATTTGACGTCTAATTGAAACACTTTCCAACCTTTTTGTGCTGAGATGGCTAGCAACATTCTAATTGTGTCCAATTGAGCAATAGGAGAAAAGGTGTTGGAGTAATCAACAGCAAAAATCTGGCCATAACCCTTAACGACAAGTCTGGCGTTGTATTTGTTGATAGAGTTATCTGCGTTAAGCTTCGTTTTGAAAACCCACCTCACTCCACTGATTTTTATGTCTACAGGTTTGTCAACTAATTCCCATGTTTATTCTTCTGAAGCATTGACATCTCCTCCTCCATAACTTTCTTCCATTTCGGATCTTTAAGAGCTTCTTCATGTCTAGTAGGTTCACATACTGCCACGTTACACCTCTGATATATTTCTGAGAGCAGTCTTGTTCCTCTAACTGGTGGATTATCTACCAATTCATTTAGACATTGTTCTTTGGCTTACTCTTTAGGAAAATTAAGCTCTTGTAGGAGTCTTAGTGAGTCATTCCAATCCCATTGCTCCTCTTCATTGAAGTGAACATGTTGGACCCCAGAAAATTTTTCTTTAAAAGTAAACATGACTTAAATTAATTTTGGAGTTTTGATAGATTTCATTTTGGAACTATACTTATGTCAAGGTTAGTAGGATTTGTTAAATTGGTAAGTGAAAATTAAAATGTTAATACAATAAGGATGTTCAAGGACATTTTGGGAGATTACTTTAGCATAAAAGAGCATAAGCTTATAAGAAAGGGTAAGATGGACTTTTGGGCTCATTAAAGGTACAAATGGGATAAGAATGTTTTGTTTGCTTGTGAAGAAGAGAAAAATCGTGAATTGAAGAGGGAGAAGAGAGAGAAAAAATGAAACTAAAAGAGAAAGGAGAAAGGTTTCGATGAAAGAAGGAAAGAAGACAAATCAAACGTGTTAAGGTAGGTAAACCATCTTTTCTTCTTGCTTTGTTAAAAGAAAAGAGTTAGTGTAGGGAATGAAAAAGTTTGTGCGGAAAGAAGATGGAGTAAGAGAACCCAATTGATTTTTAGGTTTCCTAATCTAGATCTGGGTTTTCTAACCTTGAGTTCATTTTGTGTTTGGTTCAAATCTCTGTAATGTTTGAAGTTTTTGAGTTTATTGGAAAGTTGTTTTAAATGGAACCTTTGTTATTGTAGGGAACAAAGGAAACCCTAACTAAGAGCAAAGGGAAAGGCAAGTTTGACTTGGTGTACGCAAGCTATTTAGGTGGGTAATTTATTTATAGTTTTTGTGTGACTGGGCAATTTCTTGTCTATGTGTGTGTGTGTGTGTGTGTGTGTGTGTGTGTGTGTGTGTGTATGTGTGTGTGTGTGTGTGTGTGTGTGTGTATGTGTGTGTGTGTGTGTATGTTTGATATTGACTTGTTGTAAATGTTGGAAATGCATGATGAAATATGTCTGTTGTTGCATCTTGATAGAAGCCATGATATTTGATATTGCATGAAAAATGAAAGAAAAGGTTTTAAAGGTATAAAAGCATTTTGATAAAAATGTTTCTAAGCATGATTATATACTTTTGTTTGGGCGAGAGCGGAACCATTCTGTCTTCACGTGCACATTGACAAGAGCCTTCTCCCAGCTGGCCGCTTGTGGCATATGAGCTCTGAAATGGACTTATTTTGTTCATGGGGTAAACTTCAGTTTCCTCATTTTGTTTCATGGGACCCTCGCGCCATTTGTTGTGCATTGCATTTTGATCGTTAAGTATGAAGCATACTAAGTGATATGTGTTCTGAGTTGTAACATGATGTTAATTAAATTTTTAAGAAATGTTTGAATTACTGATTGCAAGTCTACATTATATATATGTATATGTATATGTATATATATATCTATGCATATGCTTGAATTTGGGGCCAATTGCCAATGGCTATAAGTATATTAGTCACTGAGCTGTATTGCTCACCCCCATTATTCCCTCCTCAGGTGCATAACAGGAAAGTTAGCAAATCCTTGCAGCGCATCAGAAGCTCCAAGACATTAGAAATTTGTATCTAAGTTAGTTCAATCATTTTTGGACAGCTTTACAGCACATTAGAACATTAATCATCCTTATACGTTGTATTTTGTGTTAAGCTTTTATATTATTATTAACTGTAATTCAAGTTATGTATGACCTTTTGGTTGTATTGGCAAAAGAGTTAGAACTGAAAAGTTCCTCAAGTGTACGTGCATGTTTCTCTGTAATTATTCATTTCAAAATCCAAGTCTTTTTTAGGTGTAGAAATCGTGTGCCAACTTCAAGGGTAAATCTGGGCTTGATTGAGGCCAAAAATTTGTCAAAATTATTGTCTGAAAAGTGTAGCTTATTCTTTTAGCTTTCCAACGATATATAACATAGCCACTTTGGATTTTTAGGCGGAAAGTTATGGTCCTTATAAAGGAAGAAGTATCTTCTAACTTTTGTTTCTTCTTAGTCCTGCTTCTTCTGTGATGACATTATCTTCTTCTTTATGATGCCATCTTCTTCTTAGTTTTGCTTTGTTTGTCTTTTGCTTCTTCTTAGTTTTACTTCTTCTTAGTTTTGCTTCTTCTGTGATGACGTCATCTTCTTATGTATGACGTCATCTTCTTCTTAGTTTTGCTTCATCTATCTTTTGCTTCTTCTTAGTTTTACTTCTTCTGTCTTTTTCTTCTTCTTAGTTTTTCTTCTTTTATGATGACGTCATCTTCTTCTTAGTTTTACTTCGTCTGTCTTTTGCTTCTTCTGAGTTTTGTTTCTTCTTAGTTTTGCTTCTTCTGGGTTTTATTTCTTCTGTGATGACATCATCTTCTTCTATGTTTTGTTCGTTCCTTCTGTGTTTTGTATCGTCTGCCTTTTGTATCTTCTGCCTTTTATATCGTTTTCCTTTTGTATCTTCTGCCTTTTGTATCTTCTGTGTTTTCTATCGCCTGCCTTTTTATCTTCTGTGATTTGTTCCTTCTGAGTTTCACTTCTTCTGTGTTTTGCTGACGTGTCTTCTTCTATGTTTTGCTGATGCATCTTCTTCTGTGTTTTATTGACACATCTTCTTATGTGTTTTATTGACGCGTCTTCTTCTGTTTTTTGTTGACGTGTCTTCTTCTGTGTTTTGCCGACCCGTTTCTTTTGTCTTTTGTTTCTTCTGGGTTACTATTCATAAACTTCTTCTGGGTTACGGTTTATGAACTTCTTCTGTCTTTTGCTATCTTCTGTGTTTTGCTGACCCGCTTCTTCTATCTTTGGTTTCTTCTAGGTTACTGTTCATAAACTTCTTCTGGGTTATTATTTATGAACTTCTTCTGTCTTTTGTTATCTTCTGTGTTTTGCTGACCCGCTTCTTCTATCTTTCGTTTCTTCTATCTTATGTTATCTTCTGCCTTTTTGCCATCTTCCGTCTTCTGTTTCTTCTGTCTTTTCATTTCTTCTGTGTTTCGCCGACGTGTCTTCTTCTATGTTATGCTGACAGGTCCTCTGTCTTTTGCCTTCTCCTATCTTTTGTTCCACCTTTAGCCCTTCGAAAGATAGAATCTGTCTTTGAGGACAAGTACGGCTTCTGAATCTGATTCTGAATGCTGGACTTCAGAAGCGGGGTCCAGCATTGTTTGCTATCAGAGCTTAGGTTTTTCCTAGGCTTAGAATGCATAGTAGGATAAAGTGTTATGATATGTGGTTACGGGTTGCTTTGTAAATTGATTGAATTGCATTAAGTGACATGCATGTCATGCATACATGTAGAAATTAAGACTAAAATGAAAAGTAAGCTAATAGTTAATGTTTGCATTGAAGGAGTAAGATGCCACCTCGTAGAAGGACACGAGGAGTATTGCAAGGATCAATTGCACCGACTCTCCACAAGGGAGGAGAGTACTAATGAGTCTATAGCCCCAGGGAATGCTGAGGCTTCGGTAGACCTGGCAAAACGGGCGGGTCACCCGTTTACCCGCCCATACCCGCCCTAACAGTCCGGGTATGGGTTGGTATGTTTTTTTACCCGATTCATATTTACCCGTACCCGACCCACCCGTTGATTTTGCAGGTGGGTCGGGTCCAACTCGCGGGTACCCGTGGGTACCCGCAAAATTATTTAAAAATAAATATATATTTATTTATTTTTAATAGAAATTGACTTATCAAGTTAATGCAGTTTACTTTCCTAATTAAATTTCAATTTTGCTTATCTGTTGACACTCAGCTGTGCAGGCGCAGCTGTCTTGTGGTTTATAAAACCAAAAGAAGCTTTTTCCCTTCTCTTGCTGTTCTGCTGCCCGCCTCCATTAACGAGGTCCTCACTTCGTATCTCCAACTGTTCTACCGGCCTCTTCTTGTGGTCCTCTTTGCCTCTTCATCTCTCCACAAACAAGGTCTTTTTCTCTCTCTTTTCCTTTCTTCCTGCATACTGTACGTACTTGTTTTGTTTGGTTGCTAGAAAATGGTGATGCGGGTTTAATCATTTTGTATGTTATTTATGGTTTTGGAGATTCTAGGATCTGGGTTTCTAGGTTTCTCACTCTGATTTGCTCTTTCATAGTCGCACTCTCTTATCTTTCTTACCTCCTGTTTTTGTGTGATTTCATATCATCATATGGTTGTATTATATGAAGTAAACGCTTGCTTGACAGTTAACATTAGAGCACTTATAAATGGGTTTGACATTATCAAATGGAATTTGTAATGATTTTGGTTTCCATTTTTACGCATTATCACCTTTTTCAGCTAAGAGCATCACTAGGCTTGGTCATGTTGTTAGTTAATCATCACCTAGATTATTTTGTTTTATAAATAAAATAGGTTTGCATTCGTAAAGCATTTTCTTTGGCTGAAAAAGGAATAAGGATTTAATATAATTAATTCACAATACAAATGTTTGATTTATTTAATATATTGCTCTTTTTTTATTGTGTAGAGCATTTATTGACATGGAAGGGTGTTCGGATACGGTTGATATGATAGTAAGCGACCTTGGTAGTAAGGTAAAGAGACCTTGTCCTGATTCTAGTACTAATTCTACGAGTAAGCGTAGAACATCAGATGTTTGGAAGCAATTTAAAATAATTTTTGATGAGAATGGGAGTCAGAGGGTAAAGTGTATGCTTTGCCCCAAATCTTATGCATACGGTAGTTCTAGTCATGGGACTAAAAACATGTTGCGTCATATGTTAGATTGTCCTCCACGTCCACCTGAAACCAAGGATGTAAATCAAATGATGATTGATTATGAGAGTAAATTGAGACGCAAAAAGATTAGCCAAGAGATTTTTCGTGAGAAAATGGCAATAACAATTGTTAAACATAATTACCCATATTCAATGGTGGAGCATGAGGGGCTTAGGGATATCTTTTACTACTTGAATCCCGATGTGAAGTCTTATACTAGGAACACTGCTAAGATGGATTGCTTAAAGTTGTATAGAAAGGAGAAGGTTAAAACTAAGTTAGCTTTAGAGAGGGTTCATAGTAGAATATGTTTGACTTCAGATGTTTGGACTTCTTCTACATCCGAGGGGTACATATCTTTAACGTCTCATTATGTGGATGAAAATTGGGTGTTACAAAGTAAGATTATCAACTTTTGTCATATTCCTCCTCCACACTCAGGGAATGTTTTGTCTGAAAAAGTGTATGGGTTCATAAAAGAATGGGGAATTGAAAAGAAAATCTTCTCTCTTACATTAGACAATGCAAGCAATAATGACAAGATGGAAGACATTTTAAAGACCCAACTTTCTTTACAAGGTGTGTTGCTATGTGGTGGTGATTTTTTTCATGTGCGATGTTGTGCACATATCTTGAATCTTATTGTTCAAGAAGGGCTAAAAGTTGCTAGTGAAGCTTTACAAAAGATTCGAGAAAGTGTGAAATATATTAAAGGAAGCGAGGGTAAAAGAATCAAATTTGGAGAGCTTGCCGAACAATTTGGTGTGAGAACCGTGAAAGGACTACGATTGGATGTTTCCACTAGATGGAATTCCACTTTTTTGATGCTTGAAAGTGCCTTGATTTATCGTCTTGTGTTTGGTCATTTGGCTTTGATAGATCCCAATTACAAATACCATCCATCGGAGGAAGAGTGGGATAGGGCGGAGAAGATATGCAAGTTTTTAAAACCATTTTATGACATTACTACTCTTTTTTCAGGTTCCAAATATCCCACAGCAAACTTGTATCTTCAAAATGTATGGAAAATTCAATTGTGCTTAATTGAAGAGATGGAGAGTAGGGATGAAGTTGTTAGTAGCATGGCAAGACAAATGAAACCCAAGTTCGATAAATATTGGGATTCTTATAGTATTGTATTAGCAATTGCAGCTATTCTTGACCCTCGTTTCAAGTTTCCATTTGTGGAGTTTTGTTACAAAAGACTTGGTGCTCATTGGGATCCATATAGAAAGTTGGAGCTTGTTAGGAGAGAGATGTATAAGCTTTTTGAAGCTTATGAGGTTCAACACTCTTCTAAAGTAACCATGGCCCATTCATCCATTGAAAGTGGTCTCGATCCACATAGCCTTGCAACTAAAGATGTTATATCTGTAAGTTACTACTCATTATACTTTTTCAATTTTTATATATTTGTGATTAATAAAATATTGTTTCTTGTATAATTTT
>JAOSBK010000002.1:39356660-39367649 GCA_027568895.1 Erythroxylum shatona
TGAGGTTTGAAGTTATACTTAATGGGAATTAATCTTGTTTCATGTCAAGGTGTATTTTGGAACTAAATCGAAAGAACTATGACAATTTTGGGATAAAAAGAGCTGAATTAGATGTTGACCCTAATTAGACGTGGCCTCGTGCAACTATCAGAAACTAAAATGTAGCACTTGATGGGGAGTAAGAAAACGACAACGTCCAAAAATGCATGAACGCAGCGTTCCAAAGGGGTTGTGTGCATTTCATCCAAAACGTTACAGGAGCAGAGGGCGTGAATAAAACTTGGACCACCAAGTTAAATTGTCTAATCACGCTACAGTAAAGGGGCAGGAGAATTTGCAACCGAAATGTTGGTGTAAGTGAGAAGTAAGGCTAAGGGTTTTTTAAGTGGCTGGCGTGGAATAAAATATGGCTCTTAATTGGTAAAAAAAATCACGCATAGTATAGGCAAGAAGAGAAGGCTGCGTTAGAGAGTTAAAACAGGAGAGGGCGGCGGCAGATCGTAAAAGTGGAATCACGCAACAATAGAGAGGCTGAGAACGAAAGCTATGGCAAATAGAAAAGAAGAGAGCATATCCCATGACGGTCCCAACGCCAGTGATAGTCGGAATAGTTAGGAAAATCAGGATGTTAGGTAACTAAACTTTTATTTCTTGGTTTACGGAATCCTAGTTGTTGAACTTTGCATGTTGTCAGATTTTTGTTCTTTATTTCAATCGATTTATTATTCAAGTTTTAATTATTTTTCTGGGTCATTATTTGATTGTTTGATTTTACAGCTAGGTGCGTAACTAGTTTGTGATTTTTTTTCAATCAATTGCTAGATTAAACAGGTTGACGTTCAATTCCTTTAATCAAAAGTAGCGACTAGGATTTTTGTCTACTACGTTAGGGACATGATTCTAGGAATAATAATTGTCTAGGCTAAATATACATCGTATGTATGTTGTCTAGTTTGTCGATTTTCTTGATTCGTAAAGCCATTAATTAATTAAATCTAAGATCGTATCCAGGTTGTTAATTAATAAGAGTTAATTCAAATATATGTTTTGGTTAACTAAACATAAGATAAAATAGGTAAAGAAATTTACCACGATGAATGCTGAACTAATAAATTGGTTATTTTTAGTATCGATGATCAACGCAAGTTCAATAATGAAGGAGACCGGAAACCAAGATTTATTTCTATTGATTGTTAAATTCTCATTATTTTGTTTTCAGTTATTTTCAATTTCAATTTTTAATTAAATTCTGTTTAATTCACAATTACAAAACCCCCCCTTTTTATTGCGTAACTACTAACGTCTAAATTTCTCGTGAAAACGATTCCTACTTTCCACTTCTACATTAATTTGTGTTGCAGGAAGTAGGTCTCTTTTTATATTTGGTTACAGGCGACAGCATTCACCAAGTACCTTTGTGTTGAATTAGTGGCAATCAAAAGCTTAATTAAAAGAAGATTATGTGAGAAAAGAGAATATATATTCCATGTCTATTAAAAGCTGACCCTTCCTTTACTTATACAGTGCACGAAGGATAATAAAATAAAAACAAAGAAGCTCCTAGAATATCTATAGCTGGCATTTCTAACGGATACATAAGGGAGGATCATCCATTTTAGTTCTCTCAACCATATCGTACACGTGTCCATATTTGTTTTATTTTAACACTCCCTGGGTTCTTTTATTGTTGTTTTGCTTTGAATCGATTTTGTCTTGTCTTTTAACTCAAACTACTTTTGTCTTGTCTCTTCAAAATCTGTCTTGAGCACATAGTTTGGTCCCACTGCTTTTATTTATGTCTCCTCAAAAACAACTTCTTCTTTTCTTTTCCCGTAATAACTCTTTTCCTCTTTCACCATCTAGGGTTTCATCTTCTAAGTGCTTCATTCGGAACATCAAACGGTGGTGTGTGGATGAGCCGAGATGCTTTGTCAACAAATCTACTAGTTGCTCTTAAGAAGAGACATGCTTGAGTCAAACAAAGCCTTTCAGTACCTGATTCCTCATGACATAATAGTCGATCTTAAGGTTCTTTGTTCATTCGTGGAAAACCAGGTTTGCTATAATGTGTTCCGCTGCTTTGTTGTCACAACTTAGCGGGATAGGAAGCTAGAAATTGACTTAAAGGTTCTCAAGCAGGTACAATACCCACTGTAACTCTGATACTATTGCGAACATACTTCAGTACTCCGCCTCTGCTGATGACTTACTCACCGTTTTTTGCTTCTTCATTTTCCAGGAGACCAAGGCTGAGCCAAGGAAGATGCAGAAACCAGTGAGAGATCGTTGAGTCATTGGGTAGGAGGCCCAATTAGCATCACAAAATGCTTAGATCTGGAGGCTACTCCTTCTTGGGAAGAAGAGTCCTTGCTCGGAAAATTGCTTTAGGTATTTCACTAAGTGTAAGCTGCATTCAAATGTGTAGTCCGAGGATGTTGCATGAATTGGATTAAGTGTAGGATAGAGTAAGACAAGTCAGGTCTAGTGAAGTTTAGATAGAGCAGCCTGCCTATTAGCCTTCTGTACTGTTCAAGGTCGGATAAAATTGTGTCATTCTCTGTGTCTGGCTTTAGGCCAGTGGGAAGTGGAAAGTTCTTGCCCTTTGATTTAAGCAAATTGGTGTCTCTCAGTATATCTTGTATATATTTGTGTTGACTGATGTAGATATTTTCATTTGATCTAGCAATTTTGACCCTTAAGAAATAACGAGTCTGCCCTAGATCCTTTATGGTGAAAGCTTTGTGTAGGGCCTCTTTTACATCCTAAATGCCTGCTTCACTTTTGCCTGTTATTAGCAAATCGTCTACATACACAGTTAGGGCTATAAAGTCATCTCCTGTCCCTTTTGTAAATAAACACCGGTCTGCCTCAGATTGTTGAAACCGATTGAATGTAGTTTAGCACATAATTCCTTGTTCCATTGCCTTCTAGCCTACTTTAACCCATAAAGACTCTTGTTTAATCGACAGACCTGGTGTTTACTAGCTTTGTCATAGCCCTCGAGAGGTTTTAGGTATAACTCCTCGTCTACATATCTATGCAAATAAGCATTACTAATGTCGAGTTGATAGATAGGCCAATCTCTAGCTGCTGCAAAAGCAAGCAAATTTCTTATAGTAACCATCTTTGCCACAGGGGAAAAATTATCATGATGACCAATCCCGAATTCTTGATTGTATCCCTTAGCCACCAATCTTGCTTTGTACTTGTCCATGGTGCCATTACGGTTATATTTTAACCTTATAGACCCACTTGGTGTCAATAGTTCTTCTTTCTTTTGGTAATTAAGTTAGAACCCAAGTATTGTTTTCTTCTAGGGCAGCAAGTTCAGTATCCATTGCAGCCTTCCATTTTTCATTATTTCTGGCTTCATTGTATGATTTGGGTTCCTAGATAACAGACACGTTTGCAACAAAACTGACATAATTGTCATTAAATGCAGATACTTGAGCCATGAAGGGAGGTGTGATTTCTGTGGAATGTGGAGGAGTGTTGGGAGGAAAAATTACCGCAAGTTGAGAGATCTAACTCATGCTAGAGGGATGAGTATCTGCAGGACCTGTAGTAGCAAGAGTGATAAAGTCGTTCATCCAGAAGGGCCTAGTTTTTATACAAGTACTCTGCTGAGGTTCAGAAGGAGGTACATTAGACTTATGTATGACTTTTGTGCTACTGGTGTTTGACTGGTTAGGTTCTATGTTTGTAGGTTCTGATTATAGTAATGGTAAAGGTAGCCCATTAGTGCTCTGTGGGGTAAGATTAGTCTGATATAGGTATATGTTTTCGTGAAACTGGACATCTCTTGATATGACTGTTCGCTTGTTTATGAGATCATAAATTTTGTAGGTTTTGGTTCTAGGCTCATATCCAAGAAAAACACATTTAAAAGCACGTGGTCCGAATTTCTCTTTTTGTGGGAGGGTGTTTGTGGCAAAACACAAACACCCAAAGGTTTTCATATTTGAATAATTGGGTGGTTTGTTGTATAAGATCTCAAAAGTGGTTTTCCATTTCAGGATAGAACTAGGTAAGAGGCTTGTAATATGTATGGTCATAATAATAGATTCCCCCCAAAATATCTTTGGCATGTTGGATTGAAACATAAGGGCTCGGGCAACCTCAAGGAATGCTTATGTTTACGCGCTACAACTCCATTTTGTTGTGGAGTGTAGGCACAAGTTCTTTGATGAATGATGCCATTTTCTTGGAAACAATTTCTGCATGATAGGTTAACAAATTCGGTCCCATTATCTTTACAAATTTGTTTGAATGTTTCATGAAACTGAGTTTGTATTAGGGCATGGAAATGCTTAATAATGATGTTAACTCTAAATTTGTTTGAAAGTAAAAAGGTCCAAGTAATTATGGAAAAATCGTTGACAAAGGTCAAGAAATAAGAAGCTTTAGAATTAAAATGAATAGAGTAAGGACCCCATAAAATCAACATGTATTAAGTCGAAGGGTTCTAATGTGGTAATACGGCTTTTAAGGAAAGGTAAGCAATGTTGCTTTACCATAGGGCAGATCTCACATACATGTGTTTTTGTGGTGGCTACATGTTTTAAACTATAAATATAGGATAGCTTTTTCATTGAGGCATGCCTAAGCCTTCTATGCCATAAATCGGGATTATTTTCTTAGGTATAGCTTGCATATATTGTTTCTGGTTTAGTCTCATGGTCTAATATGTACAGGCCACCCATTATTGAACCTCTTACTATCACCTTACTAGTTGTCAAGTCCTGCAGAAGCCAATAATTTGGGAAAAAGGACACACAAGCATTTGATAGTTGAGCCAGTTTCTTAATAGAAATTAGATTGCAGGTATATGTAGGGATATATAACACATCATATAAGAGTAAATTTTCTATAATTTGGCCAATGCCGACATGAGTTGAGATTTTCACACTACTATCGGGTAAAGACACAGGTATGTTAGTTTTTAACTTGGTTAAATGGCTAAGTATTCTTGCATTATGACAAATGTGTGAAGTTGCTCTTGTGTCTACTATCTAGATTCCTTCACCATTAAATGAAAGTAGATTATTAGATGTAAAAGCCTTACCAAAAGGGCCAGCAAAACCTACTCACTTGACGGATTCCAGCGGAGTGCTCCCTTGGCTCCTCAAGTATTTGCCCACCTCCACTTGAATGATGTTGGTAAGTTCATTATTCCACTCTGTTTGTTTTGCCAGCTCTTTGCTATTTTCCATAGAACAATCCCTAGTGACTAGATTGGCTTTTGCTTGTTTTCGTTGTGCCTTTAGTTCAGTGAACCACTCTAGGTAGCCATAGAGTTTAAAATAGGTATTGAGGGTATGACCAGTGCCCTTTCAATGGGAGCTATCTGACCTTCTTTGTTCTTCTTTCGATCTAGTTCTTTGGTAGTTCCTTTTGAACCAGTATAAAGGGCAATGGCTGAGACATCAGATAAGCTCCATTGCACTTCTCTTTGTTTCTCGACACTTAATACCATTACTTATGCATGATTCACAGAAGGTAAAGGCTCTGTGATTAAGATCTAATTTCTCACATTCTCAAATGTGTCATTAAGTCCCATCAAAAATTGCATAAGGCTATCAGCATCCTCATTCTCATTGATTATATTAGCAGCATGATAGGTACACAGAAGGGTTGGCCTCAAACATCCCAACTCATCCCAAAGTTCTTCAATTTTGTGAAGTACTCCACAATCGACAGATCACCTTAAGTTATGGAGGTAATATCTCTTTTAATCTGGTTTAACAGAGGGCAATTACTCCCTCCATACCTTTCTTTTTACGTCTAACCAAAGTTTCCTTATAGACGGAGTGTACAAAAAGGCACTGGACAGTTCTTTAGACATCGAATTGAGTATCCAAGAACGGACCATGCTGTCCATTTTTTGCCATTTTTCATAATGTGCAGGGCCGCGGGTGGGTTCTTGGAGCCGACCATCAATCAAAGTAAGCTTATCCTTCGCTTGGAGGGGGATGATCATGGTTGTGCTCCATCCCAAGTAATTCTTTGGATACAATGGGTGGGTAACTAGTTGCATTCCTAGTTGGTCAGATGTCTGCAGAGATAGGGTTTCTTGAAGCAGATCTGGATCTGCCATGATTAAGGTCAAGTAAGTAGGTATTTAGACTGATTTAGGCTTTGGTAGGGTTAGGTAATTAGCATAGGTGCTCTGATACCATATTGAATCAGTGGTAATCAAAAGTTTAATTAAAAGAAGATTATGTGGGAAAAGAGAATATCTCTATTCCATGTCTATTAAAAGCTTACCCTTCCTTTACTTATACAGCGCAGGAAGGATAATAAAGCAAAAACAAAGAAGCTCCTAGAATATCTACAGCTGGCATTTCTAACGGAAACACAAGGGAGGATCATCCATTTTAGTTCTCTCAACCATGTCGTACACGTGTCCATATTTGTTTTATTTTAACACTTTGGTTACACAGCTCCAGGTGCATTCAACTTTCCTTTTTTTTGTTTAATTTTTTAGTCATCACCTCTATATAAGGAACCAAGCTTCAAGAAGCATTATTATCATTAAGGTACACAAGTAGCCTAGAAAATCTTCCTTTAAAATTAAGAACGGTTCCATGGACTTGTTCAATATTTAAATTAATCCATTTCTTCAAACTGCAAGATATGCACTTAACATCCCTAATAGAAAGAAGATAAGAATAACAAGCAAGTTTCTTTGTATTATCAACTCTTTAGATTATCTACGATAACAACTGATTATAACCCCTTACAAAGCCTAAACATCAAATGAAGACTATAGAAATTCATACAACAATAAATAATAGAATTCTAAACAACACAGTTAATTTTAACTATCCTTCACTAAAACAACCATAACTTTGTTAAATAGAAGTCCAAACAACTTGAAACTTTCACTAATTGATACTAGACTTAAAGAGCTTTAAATTTATAGGTTACACACCCAAAATCACCAACGTTTGTCTATTCAAATTCTCTCTTAAATCATTCTTAAATTTTATCCACAAACACTTTAACTATTGAACCATATTAAGTTTAGATTTCTAGCATCCCCCCTTAAACTTAATTATTTTCTTACTTGCATCCCGAGCAACTTCTTGAATTTGTTGAAGAGTTCAATCGGCAGTGGTTTTGTGAATATATTCGCCACTTGATCACGAATCACCACGTGAGTCATCTCCACATCACCATCCTTTACATGCTCCTATATGAAGTGCAAATGCACATCAATATGCTTGCTTTTTTTATGATGCACCGAGTTCTTTTCCAATTCAATTGTTGACTTATTATCGACTCAAATTTCTATTAGCTTCTCTTGAGCAAAGTTCATCTCTTTTAGTAAATTACGCAACCATAAGGAGTGACATATGCATAAAGATGTGGCAACATATTCTGCTTCACAGGTTGACAAAGTAACTATAGGTTGTTTCTTCAAAATCCATGTAAATGTCGTGCTTCCTTTGAAAAATACAAAACCCGTAGTGCTCTTTCTATCATCCATATCTCCACCCCAATCACTACCAAAATATCTAATAAGATCAAACTCATTAGTATGAGAGTAAAATAAGTCATAAGATAATGTACGTCTAATATAATAAAAAATTCGTTTTTATAGATTTCCAATGCTTCATTTTTGGCTCCTCTATGTATCATATTACTAAGTCAACTCCATATGGAATATCCGATCTTATGCATGTAAGATAATGCAAACTTCCAACCAAACTTCTATACAATGTTGCATCAACTGCCTTACCTTCTTCATGTCGAGACAATTTCGTACCACTCTCAACCGAGGTGCTTATGAGATTACAATCTTCCATTTTAAACTTCTTTAAAATCCCTTTTGCATATTGAGAAACAAAAAATCCAGATTTATCTTGTCTCATTTCTAATCCGAGAAAATAAGATGTGAATCTAAATCAGTCATCTCAAACTCCTTTGTCATTTCCAACTTAAACTTCTCAATCATTTCCTTATTATTTCTCATAAAAATTTAGTCATCCACGTACAAGGCCACCAATAAGATGTTATCTTTTTGTACCTTCACATATAACTCATATTTATATGGACATTGTACAAACTCGTGCTCCCTAAAATATGCATCTATTTGGGTGTTCTATGCTCTTGACGCTTGCTTCAACTCATACAACGCCTTCTTTAACTTCAACACCTTGTTCTCCTTACCAGCTTTTATATATCCAGGGGTTGTTCGATGTAGACCTCTTATTCAAGCACTCCATTTAGAAATGTTGACTTCACATCCATTTGAAAAATGTTCCATTTGTTTTGATCCATTAATGAAATTAGTAGTTGAATTATCTCCATTCTTGCAACCAGGGCAAACACCTCTTTATAATTAGTCCCAACCTTTTGCTTTTATCCCTTCGCCACTAGTCTCTCCTTGTATCTCTCAATTTCGCCTTGCGCATTCATCTTCTTCTTGTAAACCCACTTCACACCAATAGGCTTATAAGTCTCAGGTAATTTTGCAAGTTATCAAGTATCATTCTTCTCAATTGCTTTCATCTCCTCTTACATCACAATTTTCCATTTCTCATCTTTTATGGCTTGCACGAATGTGATGTCCTCCACATCTGCCAAAAGAGACACCAAGTGTAATTCATTTGTTGCCTCGTATAGGTCTCGCAAGCTTTTTATTTTTGGTATTCTTGGCTCATCTTCATCATTGGATAAAGTTGAAGACGGTCTAGTTTATGTTGTTGTCGATGTAGTTGTGTTTATTGGTGTTACTTCTTTCACTTCTTCATGAGCCATCTCTTCTATGGAACTCCAATTCCACACGCTTTCTTTATTGACCTGCACATCACAACTCACGGGTATTTTTTTTGTAAAGGTATCATAGAGATTAAATGCCTTAGACCTTTCATCATGGCTAATAAAAATCAGCTTCTTGCTTTTGTCATCAAGCTTTGTGCGCCTTTGATCCGAAATGTGAGCATAAGCCACACTTCCGAGAACCTTGAAATATGCCTCTAATGGTTTGAAACCACAACGTGCTTCTTGTGGGTTAACATTCTCTAAATTTGTCGTTGGATAACAATTTTGTAAATGCACCATATACATGTTTTACTTTTTAGCATGCTTCGAACCATGTCGAGTATAGTCCGATTCTTTCTCTCCGCTACTCCATTTTGTTGAGGTGAATAAGGATCTGTTAAGAATCTTCTAATGCCATTCTCTTCACAAAAATTTACAAACTCTTTTGATGTAAATTCATCGCCTCTATCGGACCTCAAAGACTTTATGCGCTCACCACTTAAGGTTGTGTTTGGTTGGGAGTTTATAAATGGAATGAAATGGAATATAATATTATTTCATCGTTTGAGATGAGAGTTTATAATGGAATAGAATGGAATGAGATGAAAAAGAAGGGTTTCATATTACATCTCATTCCATCCTAAACAGTAAAAATAAGAAACCTCCAATTTGAGAGACTTAGGATGGAATGTAAAATGATAAACAACTTTTCACTATATTACATTATAAACCCTTCTTCCAAACAACATTTCAGTATGTTACATTATAAATTCTTTCATCCCTCCCAAACAATAATTTTCCAATATTACATTCATTTACATTCCATTTCATTATATTAAAAATATTACATCCATCCAAATATAACCTAAGTTTTCAGCAAGCACATTAAATTTCTTAAAAACAGAAAATGCTTCCAATTTCTTTTTTAAAAAATAAACTCAAGTTTTCTGGGAATAATCACCAATAAAAATAATAAAGTAACGGTGCTTACCAAGAGAGTTAGGAGTTATTGAACCACAAATATCAATACGAACCAATTCAAGCACCTTCTTCACATGATATCTTGCTTCTTGTGGAAAAGAATTCCTTGGAATTTTTCCTAACACATAACCTTCACAAAATTTATCGTAGTGGTCTATGTTTGGTATACCATTTACCATTCTTTTATTTTCCAATTATTTCAACCACCAAAATTAAGCTGCTCAAATCGCAAATGCCACAACCAAGTTTTATCCTTTATACAAGCCTTTAAACATCTTGCTTGTACATTCACCAAATTCAACTTAAATATGCAATTTTTGGTAATTTTTACTTGGGCTAACAATTGATTATTTTGGCCCCTCAAGTAAAACATTTGATCTTTTTATAAAAATTGTATAACCACGTTCTAACAATTGACCCCAACTCGAAATATTACTCCTTATATTCGGGACATAATAAAAATTAGGAATAAACCTTTCATTTCTATCTTTACATTGAATAAAAATTTTACCTTGCCCTTTGACTTTCACTTTTGAGGCATCTCCAAATGATACATGGTCATCCACAATTTTTTCTATTTTAGTAAACATGTGCTTATAGCCACACATATGGTTGCTCGCACTGGTGTCCAAGTACCATACCGAATCATTATTAGGTTCAACCTCCTTGCTTGTTAGCAACACTACACCATCACCTCCATTTTCTTCCTTTTTCTCATTCTCATTTCTCTTCTCATTGAAATAACATTATGTTGCATAATGGCCATAATTTTTACAATTATAACTTTGAACATCGTACTTACTTGATCTTCCTCTTCCTCGACCTCGACTTCCATTGTACAAGTTTTGTTGATTCTTATCTTCCTTATTATCTTGCCATTCTTGTTCTCTACCACAGCCTCCGTCGCAACCCCTACTTCGCCCTTTATAACCACCACGACCTCCATTGACTTTGTCTGACTTCTCTTCTTTTAGTATCACCTTGGCTTGAAGTGCTTCCTCCAACACCTCCTGTTTCTTTTTCATCTTTTTCTGTTCATGAGCCTTCAGGAAATTTGAGAGCTCATCGATGGTCATTTCTGCCAAGTTTTTAGACTCTTCTATTACACACACCACATTCTCAAAATCATCAGTTAAGGATCTTAGTATTTTCTCTACTACTTGTGTAACACCCCACTCCCGAGTGACCCGAACCCGATATCGTTGGTGATATCCGAGTCCGTGCCCCGCGAGGGTGGCG
>JAOSBK010000002.1:39367749-39416892 GCA_027568895.1 Erythroxylum shatona
ACTAATTAATCCCTATCAATCCCATCCTATGACAAATTTACTATTTTACCCTTCCAGTAGGGGGTGGGATGTTACAACTTGATCATCACTCATCACCTTACCATTTCTTTTGAGTTGATTTACCACCATTTGTACCCTTGGAATATAATCAGACACACATTCCGACTCTTTCATTTTTAAAAATTCAAACTCACCCCTAAGTGTTTGTAGGCGAACTTGTTTAACTCAGTCCGCACCTTTGTATGCTTTTTCAAGAATCTCCCATACCTCTTTTGATGTTGTCGCGCTAGCAATCTTCTCAAAACTGAATTCATCAACTACTTGAAAAAGGAGGTAAAATGTGGTTTTATCTTTCATGAGGGTCTCTTTTAGCGTCTTTATTTGATGTGTCGACATATTACCCATTGTTGTTAGTTCATTGTAGCCATTCTTGACTACATCCGACACATCTTACGCACCAAGCAATGCCTTTATTTGTATACTCCAATTGTCATAGTTATTCTTTGTAAGGCGCGGTAATGAAACTTGTCCGATTGCCATCATGCTGCAGGTTGTCATGACTTTGATACCAATTTGTTAAAGTCTAATAGTGCATTAGACACTTTTAAAGTAGAATGAATAGAAGAATAACAAACAAGTTTCTTTGTATAATCAACTCTTTAGATTCTCTACAATAACAACTAATTACAACTCTTTACAAAGCCTAAACATCAAATGAAGACTCTAGAAATTCGTTTAATAATAAATGACGAAATTCTAAAAAACACAGTTAATTATGGCCATCCTTAACTAAAACAGCCATAACTTTTTAAAGAGAAGTTCAAATGAATTGAAACTTTTACTAACTGAAACTAAGGGGGCATTTGGTTTGAGGGTTTGGGAATGAAGAAACGGAATAATTGTGAAAAACAGTATTTGTTTTGGGGTTTTCAATTCCAGGGGAATGGATTTATTCCATTAAATTTAGAAATCTACTAAACCCACAAAGAGGGGTGGATATAGAGTTTTCATTTCAGTTTAAGTTTTTATCACATTTATTTTTTACTCTTTTATCCTCAGCCTTTGCCCTACCATCATCTTTACTTCCTTATCCTCTCAATTACTTACGATCTCCCATCTTACCTTATCGTGTCTTATAAACGAAGGAATTTTTTGTTTTAGGCCTCTAGGTATATTTTCTCAAATCCCTCGATTTAATCTGAAATCTCAATAAACATATGAAAGGCAAATTATTTTCATTTTTAGTGAGAGTAAAACTGGTATTATATTATCTTTAATTCTTATTGATGCAACAAACCAAACAATATTATTGGTATTAATACAGAAACTCAAGTTACAAATTAAATATCATTTTTTTATTTTTCATACCCATTCCTATCCTCTTCTACTATTATACTCATATCCATAGCTAACTCTGTGTTCAAACCAAACACCCCCTAAACTTAAAGAGTTATAAATCTATAGGTTACACACCCAAAATCACCAACGTTTGACCTTTCAAATTCTCTGTTAAATTAATCTTAAATTTTGTCCGCTGCAGAATTTTACCTACTGAACTCCACACTCGGTATGACCCAATAAAGGGTACATTACAAGCTTGCTCTCCCTCATAGGTTCATGTTTTTTGTCCTTGTGCTGAGGCCTCAGGACATCATAGCTTATCTGCTGCCAGTGACAGTCTCGTGGAATAGTTTCTATTATGGAATTCTGAAGAGGGTCATCAACGAACCACCAGTTTCATATTTTCTACTTTTATTCTGCTTAATTTATATCTTGTTATAAAATATCTTACTCTGGCTTTTGCGTGAAAAACCATTTGAAGTGAAAGTATTGCTACGAAGCTTCGAAGAAACCAAAGTAATAAACGACTTAACCTTTTGATTCTTTGGCATCTAGTAAAATTGCACAGTTACCTTCTAAATGACATTTTTAGAACGAAAAGAAAAAAGGGTACAGAGAATGGCAAAGAAACTGTACCTAAATTTCTTTTTCAACAGTAACTCATGTTCTCTGCATTGTTTACATGCCTAATGAAAAGCTATGAGTTGATATTTCACCTTTCTAGCTTTTCCTGGGCATACACCTAATTCTGAACCTAACATAGAAAATTGGAGTGCATGTCCCTGGCACATACTATTTCACTTTCCTGGCAAAGAACAAGTGTATAGTGATGGAACAACAATCAGAGGCCTAAAGAGGAGGCAAGGCAACCGGTCTAAATTTCCTTTCATTTTTCCTTTTAGGAGCCAAATAGATATGCATTGCATAGAGTCTTGAAACTACTCTTAGATGGAGTGATTGATACAGAGGCATAATCATGGTAGGTACTGGGATGGAAAATATATGGGCCTTTTTTATTCAAAAGGGTACATTAAAACAAGATTGAACTAAGCAAAAAGTTATTCGAATTACAGAATCACACATCATGATTATGATTACGTAGAATTCTCTTGGATACCTGACCTGCCATTACCTCGCTGATTGTTTAGTGGGTAACAGCAGCAGGTCGAATTCAACAGTGAGATAGGTGAATCAGGTTTTCCGCCTATGTCCACTAGGTAGCTCCCAGTTAGCTCCTAGTGGCTAAACATTCCTGTTGACTCTATCTGCGAGGGACTGGGAGATTCCCATCAAGTAAAATAGTAAATTCCGGTGCAGGCATGCCACAGGCACAAGGGGACAGATCATCTGTCTCCGTTTGTATGTATCAATTTTGTCTTATTTGATTCAAACTATCCATTTATATCAAGTAAAATAATAAATTCTAGTGCAGGCAGGTCATAAGCTTAAGGGGACAGATCATCTGTCTCTATTTGTGTGTACCAATTCTGTTTCATTACATAAATAAATGGTTTAAATTAAATGAGACAGGGTTGATACACACAAATATGTACAAAGGATTTCATGCCCAGGCTCAATTCAAATCCAGGATCGAAGAGTTTTTGGATTGTATAGAATCATCCATTAATGTTAAATACAAACTATTTAAATGAATTAGTTTCTGCCGCACCTCCAAATCAACTGCTTGCATTTGATACATTTCATTTTGAACAATGGGAAAAGGTGTTTTACAAGTCTTACTGACATGGGCAATGACACAATCCCAATCAACGGACCTCTCTTTCTGCCCACTCCAATCAGGAAACGTGTCGCCAGCTTGACGGTGATGCAAACTCAACTCTACATTAGTCAAGTCGGGGACCTGACAGCCGAGCTTGATCAAGCAATCAGAGTTCAGTAAGACCTGCCAGCACCTTATCCACCTTTGACTTTGACTAAGGACCCAAAGGCCTCGCCAATAAGACCAGCCGACATTGATGTGTTCAAAACCAGCAACTTAGTAAAAGATGGGAAATGCGAAACCTGGGATAAACCCTATTTTCACGCCTTGGTTTCTTGTCAAAAAGTCTCTATGCCCAAGAGAAAGTGACCGAAAGGTAAGATTTGGAGCAAAAACTACTTGTAGACATCTTTTTACTGTGCTTTGTACAAGCTTTTTCTTCAGAGGCCGTGAACCTAATACGCAATGCAAGTCCCTGAAATGCAATGCAAGTCCTTTTCAGGGGGCTGGACAGTGATATTTTATCCTCCTCCTAGCGAAAATGCAGCAGCAAATGAGCTATTCGTCTAAAAGTCTTCAAACAGCTTCCTCGACGATTTTTATCACCATACATGTACATAAATTACAATCGACACAAGAAGGAAATTGCTACAAAGGATCATGACATTATATATAGATATATAATGCGTCACACCGTCTCTACTATTGGTAATGGAGCCAACCAAAAAAGGAATGGTAATCTAGTTTCAATGTCCATCATGCAAGAGAAATAATTGAGTTCACATGCATGAGGAGGAGCCCTTACGTCACCCCAGAATTATCAACTACTTTTAAGCATACCGTCCGCCAACTCCAACGTTTCTTCTCATGCTTATTTCAAAAGGCAGCATGTCATCGTCGTAATCATAATCATCATCATCTTCCCAGTGTTCAAAAGTCATTCTACATATGCATACGAACTTGGAAAGAAAATCATGCTCATGCCGCCCAAAACGCCTTTCAGGCTTTTCCTTCTGCTCAAACAGAGATTAATGTGGGTGTAAATGATTTAAAGGTACTTTTCTATAGTCGAAATCCTCCTATGATATCTCGTGGGTAAAAAAAAGAAAAAAACTTTAATGAAAGTCAAGCTTCAAACGTTTTACTCCAAACCTACCCTAACTCACTTAACTTCATTCATAATTAGGTTATTTTGAGTTTATAATTTGAAGAGGTCTAATTTTATTTAAGAACAGAGCTAATAATTAATCAAAAAAGTACAAAAGAAGCCCCCCCAAGCCCATATTTATATTCATCCATTCAATTGGATATTTAATAGGTAATTAGACTCTACATGATTGAATTGAACAGATACCCAGTCCTTATCTCCTCGTGAATAAAAAGTCAGGCTCGCAAATGCTATTGCCTGTTTGCCTCTTGCTCCTCCTCCTCCTCCTGGACCACTATGCTTGTTTGTTTTCCTACCTCCTCCCCATTAAACCCTTTGCATTTTTATTTTATTTTATTTTATGAAATTTAACATTAATTCCTAAAGATACAAAAGCAAAAAAAAATAAAAAATAAATCGTGTTCAAAATGATTAATAAAATGTTAGAATTTGATAATTTAATATATATATTTGTTTTCATAAAAGCAAATTAATAACTCTTTAAGTTTATTGTGCAAAACTTTGATGTGATAATATTAATAAATAACTGAATTATCTAAAATAACAATAAATTAAATTCTAATGGACTTTAAATTTAAGGGTTTTTTTTTATCTAAATAGCTTCTATAATTAATTAATTAATTAATTAGTTTAAGTAAGTCTAACTTAAAAAAGTACGTAGGGTTTCTGTTTTACGTGGTTAACTATGTTATTAACATTAACGAAGATACTAATGTTGAGTTATAATTAAAAAATTGAACATTTAAGTATTTAATTAATAGTTTTAAGTTATAAAATTGAATATATTTTGATTTTTTAAATAATTAACCCATGATTTAAGGACCAGCAACTCATTATTATATTTGAATATTGAATACAATAATAAAGTTGTATTTTACAAGAAAATTACTAAATTCTTGTAAGAGTTGAGGCATTTATTCCTTGCAAGGTCTGATTGCTGTACTTTAATTTTCTGTAAATAAGAAAAGAGGAAATACAAAGGAGAGTAGCGTAACGGCAGATAAACGGAAAAGAAAACGGTGTGAGAGAGTAATCGACATACCGGTAATTCCGTACAAAAGACAAGGTCAATTTCGGCACATAAGAACACAACATAATTAGTGGGAAAAAGGCAAAGAGAACGGAAAGCAGAGAGAGAGAAGAAAAGACCAAAACCTCACATAAATAAAAAAACAAAAAAACAAACATTTATGTCTCTTTCTCTCTCTAGAAAACAAAAAGTTGAGAGAGGGAAGGGAAGGGTTGAAGGGTGGGGGTGAGAAGAGCTGGATTCACATGGCCTTGTTCTTCTTCTTGTCTCTCTCTTTCTTCTTTTTTCTCTCTCATTCTTAGTCTCTTTCTCTCTTTGTCTTCTGGGTCTCACCTATTCTTCTCCCATCTCCACACCCCATGATCTCTTTTGGTCTCTGAGTGCCTGAAGTATCTGCCTTTCTCGTCCTCTTCCCCCCTGTGTCCACCCATGGCTGACGATAAGGTTTGCCTTTCTTCAAGTTTTCACTGAAATCTCTTGCATTTTTGTGAAAAATATCTGCTTGCTTTTGGTGAAAGAGGTTTCCTCTTTTTTCCTGGTTGGGATTTATATGACTGGTGCTCAGTTCCGTGAGTTTCTTTTCTTTTTCACGAGATAAAGTTAGGGGGGCTTTACTTGCTTTCTGTTGCTGCAAATTTTCTGAGTTGCCAAAGGAGTTCTCTTTTCCCAGTGGGTTGGCTATGATTAGTGCAGTTTTATGGGAAGTTGGAAATTGGTGTTTTTTCTTCTACTCATATGCATGTTCTGAGCTTCCAAACATAGAACTGCTGGTGTTCTAGTTCTATCATGAGCGATCTTGCGGGACGAGGCCGTAGGAACCTGGGAAACTCGAATTTCCTGTCTGATCTAAGATCTTGCTCTTTCCCTTCGATCAACACTGTTTTTCCCTTTTTCCCCTCTTCTGTAGAGGAAGAGCTTAGTTGTCTATTTGGATTTTACTTTTTTTTTTTCACTTACAATATTCAAGCTTTGATCTCTGCTTTGAGCATTAGGAAAACTGATTCTAGATCAGAGGGCCATTTCCTTTTTAGCTTTTTCTTCATGGGTTGTGGAGGGATGCTAAACATTTTGATCTCAGTCTTGAGTTGACTTTTTATTGACATTACCTAACCTTACCTGCTTTATGGATGCTTTTAGATCACTAAATTAGGGTAAATCTTGTTTATGTAAGTTGATGGTGCTGGTATCCGTTATTCGTGGTCACGTTCTTTTTGTGTTACTCCTGCTTCTTACCTAATCTAATTTCTCTGGCGTTATTTTCTGAGCTAGTTTTGCCTCTTTGCTTTAATTGTTTTTCGACTTTAGTCTTTAGCTGATGACTTTTGTGCCTAATTTATCTTCCTATGCTTGCTATGTTTTGTATTTTTGCTTCCTGGTGCTTCCCCTGCTTTTTAAAAAATAAACTGTGATATACTTGATCTTATTACTTTGATTTGCAGGAAATGGCAGCCCGAGTTGTTGATGGGAATGATGCAGTCACTGGCCACATCATCTCCACCACTATTGGAGGTAAAAATGGAGAACCCAAACAGGTAACCTTCCTTGTGAATACTACCCTTGTCTTCTTACCACTGTATTTTTCTTTTTTATCTTTATAATTAACGGTAATCACAAGAAACAAGCATAATGTTGACCACTTATGAAGGCTTAGATGACTGAGGCTTTTTTTCGTGGACTTTTTCTCTCAGACTATAAGTTATATGGCAGAGCGTGTTGTGGGTACTGGATCATTTGGTATAGTTTTCCAGGTATGTTAATTTCTGTATGTTTATATATATATATATATTAATTTAGATTTGCTTCAACAGCTCATTTATATCGTATTCTAGGCAAAATGCTTGGAAACTGGGGAGACTGTGGCAATCAAGAAGGTTTTGCAGGACAAAAGATACAAGAATCGTGAATTGCAGTTAATGCGTGTGATGGACCATCCTAATGTCATCTCATTGAAGCATTGTTTCTTTTCCACAACAAATAACAATGAACTGTTTCTGAACTTGGTTATGGAATATGTGCCGGAAAGTATGTACCGGGTTTTGAAGCATTACAGTAATGCGAAGCAGACAATGCCTCTTATTTATGTGAAACTTTACATGTACCAGGTCTTTATAATAAATTATATATTTGATATTTGATCTGGATCACATGTTCTAATGCTAACTGTGAGAGTTACAGATATTCAGGGGTCTGGCATATATCCATACTGTTCCTGGAGTTTGTCACAGAGACTTGAAGCCTCAAAACATCCTGGTATTCCTCTGTGACTGTTATTTCCTGATGAAGCCATGGGTTCTTTAAGGACTGTGAAGATGAGTTTTCCTTTCTGCAGGTTGATCCTCTGACTCACCAGGTTAAGCTGTGCGATTTTGGGAGTGCGAAAGTGTTGGTAAGCTGAGTTCCCCTCCTTGTTTCTACTCATTTCTTGTTCCAACTTATGCAAGTGTCATTGATGAATTGAAGTATCAGAATATGTTTTTTCCACGAGCTCTTAGCTTTTATTTGGGTGAGATATTAAGAACTTGGATCATTAGATTTAACTATCACTATATGGTTAGCATGAAATTTATTAAATTTGTGTAATGTCATTGATCTGTTGACAGTTAACATAGTCTCCGCACGAGTGTTACCTTTCTAATAAGTATTTAGTACCTTCTATGTTAGTCTTTAGGTTGCATTTTACTTCAGCCTCTATTTTTTTACCTATTATTAATCAATTTTCATTTTTAAAAGTCTAATGGTGTATGAAGTTCTAATGCACTCTTTTTCCAACTTTTAAGCCTCAATTAAAAGAGTACTGCTCAGTTATACTATTACACCCCTTTTCTGTTTTTAATTCATTTCTTTGACAATGCATTTATCAGATCAAGGGTGAAGCAAACATATCATACATTTGTTCCCGGTTCTATCGAGCTCCAGAACTTATATTTGGTGCCACAGAGTACTCAACCTCGATTGATATATGGTCAGCTGGTTGTGTCCTGGCTGAGCTTCTTCTGGGCCAGGTTTGGATTTCTTGCTTATTTTGAGTTTGCTCTCTTTCCAAGTACAAAGTCATATTCTATTGTAGTGTTTCAGACTCCTTAGCATTTGGCAATTTTTGGCAGCCATTGTTTCCTGGAGAAAATGCAGTGGATCAGCTTGTTGAGATTATAAAGGTATATCCTACTTTGCAGTGTTTACTTGATTCATGCTATCATAAGCAATATACTTAAGTACTGTCTTCTCAGGTTCTTGGAACCCCAACCCGAGAGGAAATTCGCTGTATGAACCCAAATTACACTGATTTTCGGTTTCCGCAGATAAAAGCTCATCCTTGGCACAAGGTTGTTTTTTTAAATTTTAATGTTACTTTTCATTAATCATGAAATCATAGTTCACTTGATAGATAAGATGCTTATGATTCTTGTTATGATTAATGGGCTTAGATTTTCCACAAAAGGATGCCTCCAGAAGCAATTGACCTTGCCTCTCGTCTGCTGCAATACTCACCAAATTTTCGCTGCACAGCAGTGAGTTCAACTATTTAGTCTCCCTGACTATCTTTATTTTTGTTAATATCATTCTTTAATATGCTTTAGTAGTTTGGTATACTTGTTCACAACTTATTGTCAAGTTCGTAATCACTTTCAATTTATTTTACACCACATAGTCTTTTTATCTTAAACTATCCTTATTTGTTTTCCTTCAAGCAAGCAATCTTTTCTGACAAATGTTTACATTGTTTGTAGCTGGAAGCATGTGCTCATCCCTTCTTTGATGAACTTCGAGAGCCAAATTGCCGCCTGCCAAATGGCCGCTCTCTGCCACCTCTATTCAATTTTAAACAAGAAGTATGTAATACCTCTCAGATCTTATTGTATTGTTGAGTAAGAGATTTCTTTGGGTAAAAAAAAATCAAATGGGTTTTCTATAAAGTGTCAATAATCTAATTTTGAATGGTAGCTGTTCATTAGTTGAACGAGGTTTATCTTACACTCCATGTTCATATTTATAAATCTTGCAACTGTATGCCAACAAATGTTGGAGTACTGTGATTGCATTATTGCTTGCGATTTTATGAGACAACAATTTTGTTAGGACTGCTTGGTTATTTTTTTCGTTGATGTAATTATGCTTTTGACTTGTAGTTAAATGGTGCTTCTCCTGAGCTTGTCAACAAGTTGATACCTGATCACGTGAAACGGCAAATGGGTCTTAACATTTTGCATCTGGCCGGCACATGAAGCAAAAGGAGCTATGCAGGGTTTGATCAGTAATACAGAGATTAGTATCTGGCATTTGTTTTGTGATACTAAAGAACGGGGAAGGAAAAGGAGGATGAGGATGTGTTGTTATTTGCTTGATCATTATGGTCGAGGTCTGGCCAGCAAATATACTCGGTTAAAAGTTTGTAAAGATGAGGTCGCTGGAGAGCTGTACTTTCTTGGATGTTTTCTTCTCCACGTTTTCCTCTATCTCAGAATGCCTCTTATTTTTTCTTCTGTTTTTGTTTATGTACATGTCTCATAGTAAAGATAGCCTGGGTTGGACGTGATCTGATAGCAGCTAGTGGGAGGTAAAAGCTGGAGAAGTGTTATCTGTAGCTAGAAAAAAACGCTCCTTATAGAATGGCCCAAAGAAAATTAGTGGGCATGTTGTTTGATGTTGGCTTTTGGCTTACTTGCTGTGTCCTTTCATTTTTTTTGTTTCAACTTTCTCGTGACTTCTGGTGGCAAGACCTTTTAAGAACTACTGCAGACAATTGTCATTACTCAACTGTTTATGTGCAAAGTAAATCCTATCAGATGTTCTCTTGTAGTATAGTATTAGTAACACTTGTTCCACCCCTCTGCAACACTTCCAGACATTTTTGTGACTTGTACACTATCACATGGCTTGCACATTAAGATATGATTCAATTGGTCTCATGTATTGTGGTGGAATGGAACCTGTGCTTGTCAAGTTGAATGAATGAATATGCTTATAAATACATCCCATATTTCAGGATCTTTGCTAGCTTAAATCAGTCAGTTCTAGGCATAGTAATAACTTGATGGTCAAACAGGATACATGCATGCCGGTGGACACCATCATTGTACACCACATTATTGTTGAGCTGTCCCATTTCTTTCCTCCAAAATTGACCGCATAATGGTAGTAGGAGCGAAAGTTGTCGGCCGATCAAGCACTGACTGCATGTGTCCTCGTGCCAGAGGGGATCAAAGTTCAATTCTTTGACGTTGGTGGGGTCGAAAGTATGGTTTTTCAGCTCTTAGAAGCTAATCAAGCGTGGTAAAAAGAGGTCATTTTTATAGCCTAGGATACCACCATTACAGTAATGGCCTAATGACCAATTAACTAAGGCCATGCAACTTTATGGACAAAAGGTTAAGCAGAGAGAGAGAGAGAGCAACCATCTCTGTCAGGTTCGACTCTCGAGGTTTTTCATGTAATTACCCTAATCAGCTTTCTGGGTCTTTACTCTCCTGCCAGAAGCCGCAAACAAAGGAGGAAGAAAGTTGAGAAAAGTTAGATTTTTGCATTCAACTTCTTTATTCCTAGGTTCAAGAGAGCGTTGAAACAAAGAATTCAATATAACAATATATTCAACAATGCAAGATCATGGCGATTGAAGATGACAAGTTAACCATGCAACATGTGTTAATGGATGATGAAGATGACAAATTAATCATGCAATCTGTTAATTGATAATATATGACCCCCATAATCATAACTACCATTTCTTCCGTTTTTAGTGATAAAACTATTAACATTGTCTTGAACATGTATCAATCTTTTATCTTTCACAAACATGCAAGAAATAAAATACACCTTTTATTCTGTTAGTGAATATATAAAACTAATTAAGTTAGCTTATTGTGGTGAAACGGTCACTTAACATAGTATCAGAGCCTTTGTGACTAAGCAGTCGTGAGTTCAAATCTTACCACCGGCTTATTATTCAGTACAAGGTAGAATGAGCTTGTGCAAGTTTCAAACCTAAAAGGATTTTACTCGAGGGGATGTATTAGTGAATATATAAAACTAATTAAGTTGGCCTCACACAACAACTTAAACTATTGTGATGAAATGATTACTTAACATATAATACATTTATTTTATTTTGGTACCAAAATCTAGGCTAAAATTATTCATCAACATCTAAACTCTTTTCTTTTCAATCACTACTCTCACTATGTAACAAAAACATAATGAAGAATCTTTTACAGCTCGTGATCTTTGGATTGTTCTTAAGAGATATACAACAATGGTCCTTCCAAAGCTCTCTTCACTGAAAGCTTCATACCCTCAAAAACCAAACAACCTCCATCACTAACTTTTTAAATATTGTCTCGACCATTACTGAAGAGCTCGTAGTTATGGGAGATCATATCTTGGATGATGACCTTGTTTTGTTCATATTCAACTACCTCCCTATTGATTATGAATCTTTTATTATAACTATTAAACAATAGGACTCCATCATCACCTTTTCGGATCTTAGAGCCAAGCTCTTCATCTATAAGTATTGGCTAATGACGTATCACTCACCATATCTCTCTAAGACGACATTTGCTGCTTCTTACTCTGGTGGGAAGCAACAACAAACATTTACAAGGTGGGAGAAGTGGCTTTGGAGGATGACACAGCTCTGGCAACCAAAGAAACTTTACAAGATGAAGCCCTAATACTAATTGTCATCATTTTGACCATTAAAGGGCTGAGCTTTCTCATAGGCCGACAGTCCCTAATTCATCTTCACCAACTAGTTTTAAATTTTAATTACTAGCCCAATCCAGACCACATTTCCAGCACCAGTTGACCGGATTTTCCTACGTTCAATTCCCATTAACTCAAACTAACATACACACCTTATGCAACCACCTTTAATCCTCTCACCACAACGTTCTCTATCATGAATGTTCATGATCTTATGGATGTGCCACAATTCGTTACAATGAAAATGTTAAATGGTCATCTGACATTGGTGTTACTACTCACATGACATCTTATTCTCATCTTATGAAGTTCATAACTCTATATGAAGGTTTAAACTAAATGCTTGTTGATAATGGGCATATCCTTCCTATTTCCACTACAGTCACTTTAACTTTTTGTACTTTTATTTGTCTAATTCATCTTAATGAAATTTGAGTGATTTCACATCTTACTACTAACATGTTATCATAGCCAAATTTGTTATAAATAACTCCTGTCTCACTGAATTTATCATTTTGGTTATATTGTGAAGAATCTCTAAATCAAGATATTGCTTCTCGCAAGTTCTATTCACAATAATCTCTATCTAATGAAGATTTCTCTGCATTTTAAAACCTTTTTTGGATTCACAGTCACTCTAGCTTCGCTCATTTTGCAGCTTGCCTATCCATGTCGGTCCACACTTTTTAGATTATCTAGTTATTTATTTATCAAGTCTAATGTCATACCTCCTTATATCTCTTGTCTTCAAGAAAAGAGTGTCCACCTTTCTTTTCTATCATCTTCTCGTATTTCAAGAAAACCACCACTAAAAATCTTTTCTTCACCACTATCAAAATTTTCAATGCAATGAAATTCAAGAACTCATCAAAGATGTCTTTGCTCAAAATCTCACTACAAATGACATCATTTATAGTATCTTTTACCCCCATACTCCTCAACAAAATGATCCTGCTAAATTTAAAATTCATTACATTACTGAAATAGGTCTCATTCTTCTCCTCCATGCCTCTCCCTAAATTCTTTTGATTTGAAGCCTTTTCTATTACTGACTATCTCATCAACTTATTACCTACTCATGTTCTTCATCATAAGTCTCCTTGTGAACTACTCATATTCTCATAAAATCAAAGTGATTAGATTTAATAATGGAATTAAATACACTTATGAAAAATTCAACAAGTTTTGTAAAGATGAAGAGATTGAGCATTAATTGATACCTACGTACACTCCTCAATAAAATGGAGTAAGTAAGAGGAAGAACAAAACAATAATGAAGATGGTTAGGTGTTTGTTGTTTGAAAAGAAGATATTAGAGAATTTTTGGGTTGAGGATGTTAGCAATGGAGATTATTTCCTTAAAAGGTTGCCTAAAAAAAATTGAAGAACAAGGCACCATTCGAATAATGATTTGGTTATAAGCCTTTTGTGCATCAATTAAAAGTCTTTGGCATTATATGTTACACTTTCATTCCCAAGGAGAAAAGAGACAAGTTAGATTAGAAAGGAGGTCGACATTCTAATTGGCTATAGTACATCATCAAGGGCTACAAGGTTTATCAATCCTTGTTTGGAAAGGTGCTTGTTAGAAAAGAGATCAAATTTGATAAATCTTCATCTTAGAACTTAGACAAGTCTGAATTAGAGAGTAATGACTTACATTTTAATCTAATTTAGGAGGAGATTATGGACGAATCAGTAGATGATGTTCCTATAAGAGGTAGTAGATTGCTTTATGATATTTACCATAAATGTAATGTTGCTATGCTTGAGCTTGCAGGTTTTAAAGAAGCATCAAAAGATCCAAAATAGGTAGCTTCAATGGAGAAGTTAAGAATTATAGAAAAAAAATCATATATGGATTTCGGTAGATAGGCCAAGTTATACAAAACTACTTGGGTATTCAGGACAAAACTGAATGCAAATGGAACTATCAAGAAATAGAAAGCAAAATTGGTAGTTAAAGGGTATGTTCAATAGTTTGGAGTGGATTAACAATTGCATATATGGCTAGGCTTGATACAATCAGAATGTTGTTAGCATTTAAAGCTCAAGAAGAGTGGAGAGTTTTCAACTAGATGCCAAATTTGCCTTTCTTAATGACTATATGGGGGAGGAAATATTTGTAGAACAATATGAAGGCTTAAAAATAAAAGGGAAAGAAGAAAAAGTATGCTTATTTAGAAAGGCCTTACATGGTTTGAAACAAGCACCAAGAACCTTCTATAGTAGGATTGATCATTTCTTATTAAAATTTGGATTCAAGAAGAGTTTGAGTGAATCAACTTTATATGTAAAAAGTTATTTATGATGATATTGTTAGTGTCTCCATGTATGACGATGATTTGCTTGTTACAGGAAGCAATTTCATATGATGGAGGCATTTAATATAACAAACTTGAGCTAAGGAAAATAGCCAATCATAACAAAATATTTTCATTGGCCACAAAAATATGCAAAAGAAGTGTTAAAATAATTCAAAATGGACAGTTGTAAGCTAATAAGTACTCCTTTGGTGCAAAATGAGAAGTTAAACAAAGATGATGGGGTTGAAAAGATTGATGAATACCTCTATAGAAGTTTTGTAGGTTGTTTGATGTATTTAACTACAACAAGACTTGATATTACATAGTTTATGAGTTTATTGTCTAGGTTTATGCATTGTTGTAGTGAGTTGCATTACAAGGCTCTGCAAAAAAGGTGCTTAGATACAATAGAGGTATTATAGATTTTGAAGTTTTATTTGGAAATTTTGATAAGATGAGACTATTTGGGTATTCTAGAAGCGATTGGGAAGGATCTTGTGATGAAATGAAAAGTACTATTGGATATCTATTCAGTTTTGGTAAATGATTTTTTCATGGAATTCAAAAAAGCAAGATGTGGTTGCTTAGTCTACAATAGAACCTGAATATGTGGCATCCAGTGTTGCTATTAATCAAGCCTTGTGACAGTAGAAGTTGTCAAATTTGAAGCATCATTAGAAAGAAGCAACAAGAATTTATGTGGACAATCAAGCAGCTATAATAATCTCAAATAATGTAGTTTTTCGTAAAAAAACCAAACATTTCAAGATTAAAGTTCATTTTATTAAATAAGTCTAGAAGAATAAGGGGATTATTTTAGTATATTGCAAAACTAATGAACAAATTGTAGATATTATGACCAAGGCCTTATCTAAGGTTAGGTTTGAAGAACCAAAGAAGAAGAAAGGAATTTGTAGCAAAAACAGCAATGAGGAGTGTTGAGTTGTGCCGCCTTTTTTTACAGTTAATAACTTAAGATTTTACAATTAGTAACCTAAGATTCTGCAGTCAAATTGTACAGCCATTGACCAAGATTTTTACAGAATATTACTGCAATAAAATTTTTTATTTTTATTTGAATAACTTTGAAGCATTCAAATTAGTTTGAATTTGAGTTATTATTTTTTAATTTGTAGAAGAAAATTTGTGATTTTTTGTTGTTGATTTGCTTGTATAAATTCAAGATGAATTAATATAAATATGTGTGCACAAATTTCAGTGACCTACCGTGTTCTTTTTCTTGTTTCTAATAACACTCCCCTATTCATGATTCACACCACCTTCTCCTTTAAAGACTTGGGATCCCTTCATCACTTCTTTGTATCAAAGCTACTACTATACTTTTACTACGTCCAGTCGTCTTCTCACTACCCAAACTAAATACATTAAAAATCTCCTTCAGACTTATCTTTACAACTCTACATTTGCCAACATACCCATTATCATTAATGGTTGTTGAAATATAATACACCATTCATACTTTATCATTAATGGCTGTTGAAGATGACAAGTTAACCAACTTCATATCCATTTTTCCTTATAAATAAAACAAGAAAATGTAATCCATTGTTGCAGCAGGTGCCATCTTTTGACGAACGAATTGCTTGGAGCTTATTGATGTCTTATGACTTAAAGATACTATTAGACTTTGGGCTTTCACCAAGACAGAAACCGCTGTAAATCTACATTTTTGCATTTGTTGGCTCCTTTTCTCAGTTTCTGGTTCTTTCGGGATCATCTTTCTCAAGCCTCTGATACACTTCTTTCTCCTAAAGCCGAAGGCGTTAACTATGAATGGAGCAGCTTTCTAACAGTACATAAGTGTACAAGCATGAAGGTCTTACCTTCATTTTACTTGGAACCAGTACTCTATACGTTATTATATATTTAGGCAAAATGATTTTCCTTCTAATTCATGAACATATATGGCAATAAGTGTTCGGTTTGATGACACAGAAAAAAGAAATGATAGATGGGTTACTTACCTTCTCCTTAAAATAGTTTCTCTTGATATTCTACTTTCAGCCATGTCAATCTTTTAAATTAGTTCTCTATGTGTTTCCTTATTTTCTCAAACTTACATGGACATTTCAAAACCAATGAGGGTAAATACCTAAACCCATCAAGCAATTCTACTGTGAGTTGAGACAATCACCATCAATTAGGTGTTTAATATTTCCATAGGTGAGCCACAAATTTATAATCTCTTAGTGTTGTTGGCATGTGATAAGTATACTTTTGTAGGTAGAACTTATCAAAGAAGAGGTAAGAAGTTGGGTAACGGCTGATAATCTAGAGAAAGCTGGAGAATTTGGTTAGATAAGAGAAACAATGTAAGATTAAATTAGGATAGTATTTGGATTAGGATAGTAGCTTTTGAAAGATCCTTTTTGGTTCTTAATAGAGTTATACCATAATAGGAGTCGTAGTTGATGGGGTGTTATTTTCCTTTTCTGTCTATATAACAACAGAATTATCAATGAATAAAGGGGATCGAAATAATTAAAAAATAAATTGGTTACTTTAGCTGTAATTTTATTCAGCTAGTTCTGTCAAGAGCTAGCTAACATTCATTCAACATCTATTCTTCCTCCAAAGGGAAGAACAGTAATAAGGGAAGGAAGCTAGATTTTACCCTTAATTGTCCTGTGATAAGATCATACAATAGGGCCCTTACCAACTTGGTATCAGAGCTGATTGCCATGGATGATGCCAATAATTCCACTCAAGAGCTGACAACCCTATATCAACATATAGATAAGTGTTTTATGGAGATGCAGGAAAAGTTTGATGGCCTAGTTCGAATGATGGAGGGGTTCAGCCAGGAGAGGAGCAAGGAAGGACCAAGAGGAGTTGAGAGCAGCAGTAGGGCAACGCCATCTAGGGGAGAAGAAAGATATGAAGGAAGTTCAGGATCCTACACAGTGCCACGTTATTCCAAATTGAAATTTCCTACATACGATGGACCCGTTGGGATGGCTTCATATATGCGAGGAATTCCTTTTGGCCCAAAGGACTCCAACAGATGAGAAGGTTAGATTGGCAGCTTTCCACCTAATTAACTAGGCGCAATTGTGGTATTTTCAATTCGAACGAGAAGAGCCAATACTACATTGGGACATGTTTAAGAAACATTGTAACTTGAGATTTGGGCCCCATTTGAGCAACAATCCAGTTGGGGAGCTAGCAAATTTGAAACAAATGGGGAGTGTGGAGGAGTATAAAAATTAATTTTAGATTTTGTTAGCAAGGATAGTGGGCCTTCCTAAAGATCTTCAGGTTAATTTATTTACAGCTGGATTTATTAATGGACTAAGACTTGAAGTTGAAATGCAGAATCCTATCAATTCGGGGGGCTGCCATGAACTTGGCAAGAGCATACAAGAGGAAGATGCAATTTGACAAGGCATGGGAAGCAAGAAAACCACCACCTCATGGAACTCTTGGAAGCAACAGAGCTCCTTTGCTATACCGACAGCCTCCCAAGGCAGTAAGAGAAGTTCAGACAATAAAATACTATCTGTAAGTTTCAGCAACGTGACAACACCTCCTGTAAGGAGGCTTACCCTAGCTGAGATGGCAAAAAAAAAAGAAAGACCTATGTTATAATATTGATGAGATGTGCATAGCAAGACATAAGTGCAAAAGGCTATGTTAGATAGAAGTAGTACAAGAACAAAAGGAAACAATGAAGGAAGAAGAGGCTGATGAACCAGAAATTTCATTACATGCCATGTCAAGAATAAGAAGCTCTCGAGCAATGCAAGTTAAGGTTGAAATTGATGAGTGGCAACTGTTGGTACTTGTAGATTCGGGGAGTAATCATAATTTTATAGGAACAAAGGCGGTTCAGCAACTCAGGTTGGCTGTGAAAGGACGACAAGGGCTGAATGTGGCAGTAGCCAACGGAGAAAAAATACCAAGCCAAGGGATGTGCAAAGGGGTATCCTTTAAGGTTAATAATAAATTATTTTGTGTTGATTTTTATGTTATACCTTTGGCTGGATTTGATGTAGTTTTGGGAATTAAGTGGCTGCAAACACTTGGCCCTATTTTATGTGATTTTTTTGCACTTACTATGAATTTTAATGTGGAAGGGAGAAGTTTTCAATGGGAGGGGCAACAGCAACACACTAAGTCGGGATTGTACATGGTGTAGGGCCAATGACTAGAACAAGACATATTGCACCAACTTCTAGAGGAAAATTCTACCTTATTTCAAGACCCAACCAGCCTCCCTCCTATTCGAACTTGTGACCATTGAATCACTCTCATTCCAAGGGCAGAACCAGTGGTTGTGAGACTGTATATGTACTTTTTTTTGCAAAAGGAAGAGATTAAAAGACAATGTGATGAGATGCTGAAACATGGTATCATCTTGCCCAGTAGATCCCCATTCTCCTCACCTATACTGTTAGTCCGAAAGAAGGAAGGAACATGGAGATTTTGTGTTGACTATTGTGCATTGAATGATCAAACGGTGAAAGACAAATTTCCCATTCTAGTGGTGGACGAGTTACTGGATGAACTACATGGAGTGAAATTTTTCACAAAGTTAGACTTGAGGTCAGGCTACCAGTAAATTCGAATAGATAAAGAAGATGTGAAGAAGATCACATTTAGAACTCATCATGGTCACTTTGAGTTCTTGGTTAGGCCCTTCGATTTTACTAATGCTTCATCAACCTTTCAAGCTCTAATGAATGAGGCATTTCATTCTTATCTAAGGCGGTTCGTTTTGGTTTTTTTAATGACATTTTAATCTACAGTCGAACATGGGAAGAACATATGCAGCATAATCGAGTAGTTTTTGATTCACTGCTTGCCCACCATTTATTTTTGAAGAGATCAAAGTGTTCATTTGGGAAAAAACAAGTGGCATATTTGGGACATGTAATTCATGGTGCAGGTGTGTCCGCTGATGCTAGCAAGATCCAGGTAGTGGTGGATTGGCCTATATCACACTCAGTTAAAGCTGTAAGCATATTCTTAGGCTTAGCAAGATACTACGAGAAATTTATTCGAGAGTATGGGCTAGTAGCAACTCCCCTCACAAGGTTTTTGAAGAAGAATTCCTTCAATTGGAATGAAGAAGTCGAGACAACCTTTAATAATTTGAAGAAGGCTCTAGCAACTGCTCCAGTATTACAACTACCTAACTTTGAAGGTATATTTGTGGTGGAGTGTGACGCTTTTGGATGCAGAATTGGAGCATTACTTCAATAGAATGACCATCCTATTGCCTTCTTTATCCACAAGTTAGCCCCACTTCACTCCAAACTTGCTGCATATGAAAGAAAGCTAATTGGCCTCGCTAAGGCCATCTCACACTAGAGACCTTGCCTATGGGGGAGGGCATTTTTAATTAAGATTGATCATTACAATCTTAAATTTCTCTTAGAACAGAGATTAAAAACTTCTTCTCAACAACATTGGATGAGTAAATTATTAGGTTATGATTTCAGGGTGGAATACAAAGTAGGGAAACTTAATGTTGCCGCTAATGCATTATCTCGAAGAAATGAGGAAGAGGGATAGTTGAATGCCTTATCCTAGCCGAAAATTGCATTATTTGATGCAATTAAAGAGGAAGTTGCCATTGTGGCAAAACTGCAATACTTATATTAGCAGATTGCTGCAAGTCACGTAGAGGCTGAATGGAGAGAGGAAGATGACTAGATATTCTACATTGATCGAGTGTATTTACTGCCTCATTCACCCTTAATTCAGATGATCCTTAACCATTTTCACAATATCGCACACAAGGGGATTCAAAAGACATTAGAAAGAGTGGGGTGATTTTTTTTGGAAAGGGATGAAAGGTGTCGTGAAGGAATTTGTGCAGAAATGTGTATTCTGTCAACAAAATAAATGGGAGAACATTCACCCAACAGGTTTACTTCAGCTTCAGCCCCTACAAATCCCTAAGAGTGTCTAGGCGGATATTTTCATGGATTTCATAGATGGACTTCCAAAAGTGGGAGGTAAATCTATCTTACAGTAATCGTGGATAGATTCTCTAAATAGGCTCATTTTGTGCCTCTCGTTCATCCTTATTTTGCTCCTAGTATGGCTCATGTATTCTTTGAAAGTATTTTCTGCCTATATGGTCTTCCCGAATCTATTGTATTAGATAAGAATCCAGTTTTTACCAATTTATTTTGGCAAGAGCTTTTTCTTCTTTATGGTGCCAAGTTGTCCTTATCTTCTACTTATCACCCTTAAACTAACCCCTGAGGTGGTAAATAGAACAACTAAAATGTATTTGAGGTGTTTCATCAGGGATAAATCTTGGGTGGATTGGTTACCGTGGGCAAAGTATTGTTATAATACTTCCTACCATTCTTCACTTCATACGACTCCATTTAAAGTGGTTTACGGCAAGGAACCACCCCGTTTCTTGTCTTATGTGGAAGGAAGCACTAGAGTCAAGGCAATTGATTAAGCATTAAAGGAGCGAGATAACTTTTGGACCAAAGTTAGGTTTTGTTTAGTGCAAGCACAGCAGCGAATGAAGCATTATCATGATAATAAGCGATCTGAGTTGTCGTTTGAGCCAGGGACTTGGGTGTGGCTTAAGCTCCAACCCTATCGCCAACAAAGTGCTACAAAATGCAAGTACAACAAGCTTGCTTCTAAATTTTGTGTACCCTTCAAGATCTTGGCGAAAATAGGTGATGTCGCCTATCGATTGGAATTGCCTATAGAAAGTCGTATTTATGATGTCTTCCATATCTCTTTATTAAAGGACTTCAAAGGTAATCCTCCCATCTCCATTCCCTCCTTACCACCAGTGCAGGATGGCAAAATTGTGCCTCATCCACAACATTAAGTTGACAACTACAAAGAAAGTTACACTAAATCTTGCTTTTATCCTTTAAATTTAATCACCTACTGGATAATGGACCAAATATAGAAAAACATAACAAAATCTATATAAAACATATTATAAAGGTTAAAAATACCAAGGAAGCTAGTCCCAAATAATATATAAATTATTGATCTATCATTAAGAACTTATGAGCATTCTGTTTCACCTATGACAATTAAGCCTCTAATTGCTCATTTTTTACCTCGAAAAAGTTATAAGATTTTATGAATTTTCTAATGAACATACTAAAGTTAGTAACAAACTATATAGAAACTAAGATAACTTATGCTATAAAAAATATGCTTTTTTGGCTATGTTTTCCTTACATTTTTTAATTTGTAGCCAAAAGTCTATATATCTCGATAGTGTTTCTAAAGAAAACAACAAGACCTAAACCTGAAAAATATTTCATGAGCTTTCTGAAAGACTATTAGCTACAATTAAGTTATTCTCTACATTTGTTTTTATAGTGCAATATTATATTTTAGCTACAAATTATATTTTTTTATCTAAAATAATTTTAGTCAATGGGCTACATTTTATTTCATACCTAAAAATTATTAGCAACATTTTCATACAATAAAACATTGTTTGGACATAAAATAGGTGAAATCTACACAAACTTGCCTAAAAATAGAGGAAAGTTGTTGAGAAAAATAAATGAAGCCCCTTATTTCTTGTCTCACTTAAACCCTAGAGGTAACTACCCTCTTTATGATTCTCCCTCTCCAATTTCAGTTCGAAGTGTGAAGTAGATGAATTGGTTCTTGAGGGTTTGTTTGGAGATAACTATTTAGACTATGAAGCAAGGGAGATGTATATTTGTGCTTAATTGTTTTTCCTTTTTTTATTCATACTAAAACATTTCTGTTTCATTATAATTTTCCTTAAAGTTACTAACTTTTTCACCGAACCTATATTTGTTTACGTTTTTGGGGTTTTACGGGTTTTATACATGAATGTCTTTTAGTTCCTTTAGCTGGGTTCTTCACCACTTATTCATTGCTTTGATTTTTTTTTCTATTTTTTTGTTGGTTATGATACTGTCTTCTAGTTTTGAGAAAAGTTATTTTGGCTACTTTGAGCTTTTTAGTGTTCTACTTTTTCTGCTTTCATTTTCTCAAGAAACAAATTGTTGTATTTAGTTTTTTGATGGAGTTCTCTAGTTTTTTTTTAATGATTCAGGGTATTAAATATCTTTAAGGATATTTCATCTGAAAGTCTTTTATTGTGTATCTTCCAATTCTTACACAGTTTCAATTTCTTTGATTTTTTTAATTGCTTAAAAGTATATACAAAATAATTTAAAATGTGCTAAATTGTGCATTTTGCAAATTTCACGTTAGGAGGGGATTTCAAATGTATTTTCTATTTTCTTAATTATTTGAAGGGGAATTATAATGTATTTTCTTTTTTTTTTTCATTCTCTCTCTCACAGCTATGTTCTTTAAGGATGCCCAATGGAAATAAGTAAGAGCACGTGCATGAATTGTTTCGTGTAAAATGTTTTTTCTATATAAACTCATCTCTGTTTCTTCTTTCATTTTCTTTCTTTCTTGTAAGGGTTACTGTATCTCTCCTTTTTTTGTTTTAACAATTTTAAAGCACATTTAGGCTTTTGAAAGCCTGGAATGTGTAACATTTCCGGTATTTTGGTTGTTGCAAATGGAAAGTTCCTCCTTTTGTTAGGTATTTTATGTTGTTTTGGCTTATAAAATATATTGTGTATAAAATTGTTAAGGTTATATTGATTTTGACAACAATGACCCTTTTTAGCTAAATAAGAACATTATATTTCTCTAGAATAGCACCTGCAGGGACTTGATGATGTAGTAAGTTATTGAAAGATAATGTAAATGGGTTAATTCTCCTAGCTTATATATTGAGTTTTACATTAATTCATATTATGTGAATTGGTTTATGGTATATATTGAGTCATATGTAGTTTAGGGGCTTCAATATCTCTTAATGTACATTTGAGTTAGTTATATGTGGCTTAGAGGCTTCAATGCCTCTTAATGTTCATTTAAGCTCATTATGCTTATAATCCATTTCAATTCTATTAATATATTCTTTTTCAACTTTTTTAACAAAAGATGTTAAAAATATTATAATATGGATAATTCATTTTGGTATATGCATATTGTACATAGAACTATATATTTACTATACAGAGTAATGAAAGATCATTACTATAGCCATTCATATATTAAAGAATGAAATAAATTTATGTTCTGTCTCGATTTTGTAAATCCGTGTATTTATAATTGGAAGAACAAAACTATCTTGTTTGAAATATGTTAAGGACTTGAAGCAAGACTAGTTGCTTAAAAAAGCATTGGAAAAAGTTGTGGTAATTACTCAAAATCTTTAAATTTATGTAACATTGTTCAATAAATTTGAGATAAATTACATTTTTACTTATTGTTCACAGTTGAAATTGAATGTTGTGGATATTGAGAACCCAAAAGTTTCAAACTATATTGCTTTATTATTGAAACAAAGGATTAATGATAGTTGTTTCAAGTTGCATAAATATTATTAGTCTTGAATTACAGAAAGAATGAAGATGCAACTGACAAGTGACCATGTTGTGAATGGTAAAGCCATGTAGTTTTTGCTTTAATTTGAACCACATAAAATTTTCCATAGTAATTTTAGTTGACATGATCTAAGCTTGTTATTTGCTCGGACTATTATTTTGACTAGTAATAAATAATCACTTATTTATGTTATATTACTTCTGTTGTACAATTTGATGGATTTACCATATAAAGGATACATCGAAATGTGAATTAATAATGTTTCTCTATAACTTAATATTTATTTGCTTTATAGCACTTAACTCAATAATGACATTAAATAAATTTAATGATAAGCATCCAAAAATTATTTAGTATGGGATAATTTGATAATAATAAGAAAATAGTTCAAAGCAAAAAACATGTTGAGACATTATATGGAAAATGTCACAAATAGCTCAATACTACGAACTATGTAAAAAGTTGCAAAAGCTTTTAGCTATGCTTTCACACGTTTGTAGTTAAAAGATTATATTTACAAAATTATTAAAAAACACAATAAAACGTAGCCAAATAATGGTAGCTATATATTTCTATTGCCTATCATGTGGTGCCAATTTTTTCCCACCAACTTTAGCTTTTGCTTGATAAGTAGTTGTGTAATTATAGTGTTTTTGGTATAAAAATTCATAACTCATAATTTATCATGACTAAAATTCAAGAAAGTGTCACCTAGGGAATTGATGATATTTCCGATGATGATTTGAAAACTTAACGAATATAATGTGCGATGTTTTCTAACAAATTAGGTATGTTTTTAATTATTGTTTATAGCCTAGTTCATTGTAGTGTTAATATGAATGATTATGTATTTGGGTGATGAGAAATACTTTATTCTTATTATGATGAGGTGTCTTTCACATTTGTTATAAGACACATAAAGAGTCTAGTGGTTTAAGAATTTGGATCCTTCTAGATTTATCAATGTATGACTAATTATAAGCATACTACCCCAAAAGTACGGAATACATTGAATCACCCTTTATAATATTCTATGGGGGCAAAATGTATTCTTAATAAAATGGGTACTTGGTGGCCTAATGATGTGACAAGGGTCTAAGAGCAAGAATGAGAGTAGCTCGGATGATATGGAGAGAGGGGTTGTTAGTAAGGTTAACCACCTATGATCCCAAACACGGCTCTATAACATGCCTGTAGAAGTAGGAGTAATAAGCTACTCGACCATTTTGGTAGGGAGATTCTTCTTACTCTTCTTTTTAAGATAAGAGCTTGAAGATACTTATGAGACCTATTGGTCATCGTTATGAGTTTTTTTTAATCCAATGACATAATTGGATTACATGCAAAAGTATTGTTAATAATTTAACAAGAAAATAATTAATATATATATAGGTAAACAAATGCCTAAAATTGAATATGAAGAAATAATTTTCATAATAACACTTTATAAGGAGGAAAAGGAGTGTTAAAGTTTTGGAATATCACTTATGATTGTAAAAGTCTTAGGATGAAAGCTAACATTGTACCAACTCTCAACCTCTATTGTGGTTAGAATATAGCTAAACAAGTTGATAAAGGGGGCAACATTTCCTTGATGACGTTCAACTACAAATCTAAACAAAATGCACTATGCACATAGATGGGAACAACATTTTGTTTATGACATGCAACCATAAATCTAAATCAAATGTACCTTGTATAGGCATATGTTGGTTTTTGATTGACGGAGGACTAACAACGAAAATGAAGAAACTAAAAAGAACACAGGCTTTTATGTTTTATGAAAATAAACCACACATTTATTCAATACACTGCATAGTTTATATAGAGCTGAAAACATAAGCATCAAATAAAATTTGCTGATATCCAGCTACATCTCAACTAACTATTTTAAACAAGGAATAAAATACTAAAGATTTGGTCCATTGAGCAATTATTCTGTAGCAATTATAAGGCATATTTTCAATACTCCTTCTTGTCTTAATAATTGCAAAACTTTAATGTAAAAATAATTCATTCTCTTGATATTGCTCAGTTGCTACTTTTGCCTCTTCATTTTGTGACTTACAAATCTTCTTCATATGCCTAATTTGTCCACATTTTTTTGCAATGAGGGCATGGTGGATATGAATCATCATTATTTCTGTTGTGGTTGTTGTCGATCTTGTTGAAACCCTTGTTTTTGTCTCATCTTGAGTGGTTCCTTCTTCTCTCATCATCCTCCTTTGTTCTTATGTTTATAGTGCATTTACTAATTCTGCCAAAGATATGCTTGATAAATCATTAACTTTTTTCAATGCAGAAATTTTATATTCATATTTTTTAGGTAAAGTTACGCGAACTTTTTGCACTATTCGTTCCTTAGAAAAATCCTTACTTAATAACCTTACTTTGTTTACTATGTTGAGCAACTTGTCGGAGTATTCTTTAATAGTTTTTGACTCTTTTATCTTTAACATTTCAAATTCTCTGATCAAGTTGAGCACTAGTATGCTCTTTGTTCTTTTATTGCCTTGGTATTCCTTTTTTAGGTAATCTCAGATATCCTTTACCGACTCTAGATTCATAATTCTTGTGACTACGATGTTTAAAACATCAGAAAACAAACGAGTTTTAGCTTTAGACTTCCTATTTTTCCTTTCTTTGTACGTCATGATTTGAATCATTGTAGGACTTATTGGCAATGAAGGCACTTCATAATCTTCCTCTACTGCTTCCCAAACATCCATAACATTAAAATGAGTTTTCATTCGAACGGCCCAAACTTGATAGTTTTCACTATCAAAAATTGGTTGTGCACCTTGAGACAGTTGTGTTTCAATCTCCATTGCTTGAAGATGGTTGTAATTCTTGTTGTAATTTTGGGTTGTAATATTTTGGTTCTGATCATCTCATAAGTCCATCAAGACAAATGGTCTGATACCATTTTGTTGGTTTTTGATTGACGGAGGACTAATAACAAAAATGAAAAAACAAAAATGAACACACGCTTTAGCCTCTGTTTGGTTCAGCTTTTGGAGGATCCAAAAGCACTTTTGTCTACCGCAAAAGCTATTTTAAGGAAAAAGTTGGTGTTTGGTTGTAAATTTTAAAAGTACTTTTGATGTAGAAATAGCTTTTTTAAAAGCTCAAATATAGCTTTTTCAAAAGCTAAAATTTGGAGCTTTTCAGAAAAGCCCCAAATTTTAGCTTTTTTGGAAAGCTATTTTTTCGTAAGTTTTAATCACTTACGTAAATAAAAACATTCAATCTGCGTTGTTCAACGCAGACCACTTCTGCGTTGTTTCAACGCAGACGGTATCGTCTGCGTTGTTCATCAATGCAGACGCAGACCACGTCTGTGTTGTTTCAACGCAGATGGTATCGTCTGCGTTGTTTCAATGCAGACCTTGGTCTGCGTTGAAGGTCTGCGTTGTTCAACGCAGACCGTCTGTTTTGATGAACAACGCATAAGCGTCTTCGTCTATGTTGAAAAACACAGACTATTATTTAAAACATTTGAAGTCTTTTTTTTTTTTTGTATTTTATGTTATGAGGTTGAAAGAAGCTATTGTTGGTATCTTATGTTGTGACCTGTGAGGCTGACCAAAAAAATTTAAAAACAAATTTGCAGAATTACTTGTGAGGTTGAAAGAAGCGGAAGAAGCTTTTGTTGTTGTTAAGGTAAGCTCAATATTTTTCTTGTATTTTGAATTTTCTGAGCATATGTTGATATATTGGTCACTATTTATCTTTTAAGTCTTTATCTAGGATCCAAAAAAATATCAAAATCATTGGTTAGTATACTTTAAATATTATTTAGCATAAATAATTTTATTATAAAATAAAATATAGTTAAAATTAATAAAAGCGCTTTTTATTTTTATGTTACCAAACAGTCTACTGTATAAAGCTCTTTTAAAAAAAGTTGTTTTTTTAATTGACACCCAAACAGTCAACTGGCTTCTCAGAAAATCTCTTTTCAAAAAAGCTCTACAAACAAAAGCTCTACTAACATAAGCTCATCCAAACAGGCACTTAATGTTTTCTGGAAAAATTACACATCTATATAATGCAATGCATAGTTATATAGAGCTGAAAACATAAGAATCAGATAAAATTTGCTGATATCTAGCTACATCTCAACTAACTATTTTAAACAAGGAATAAAATATTAAAGATTTGTTCCATTGAACAATTATTCTGCATCAATTATAAGGCACGTTTTTAACAACACGTAACCTTAAAGCGTCTTTTTAGAAAGGGTTAAAAGGAAGCCTAAGACATTTGAAGCACTTTGTCAAATTTTCTATTTTCTCAAGTCCAGAGAAACACAACCTGAAGGAATGCGAATAGTAGTTGATTTGCAGTGATGAAACGATGGACCTTTCACGCCCTTCACTCGATGACTGCACATTGATCTGTTCTGAATTCAACTGTATAAAGTTGTTTATTTGATAGGGGTCTTTCTTTTGGAGCGAACAAAACTTTGTGGGATCCCTGTGGGCCTGAAGCAAATCGTAAACATTCTCTCTTTACATTCACATGAGGCTATTGAATATTAGCAGAAGAGCTCAATATCCACTGGGGATAATTTGAACTATCAATGAAAATGATTGCCATTTTTGCACGCTTAACCTGATGTAGTGTCTGTCCATGTTAACAGTGTATGGTTCTCACTTTGGAAACGTGGATACAGCTGATAAGTGTATTATTACGCAATAAACTACACATTCAAGTACAATTATTGAGGATTCTTTAGAAAGAGTTTGTTCTCTCATTCCCTAAAAATCAGGCCATTTGAATTACGCGTACAACCTGGCAGATATTTATATGGGAGAGTGTAGACCTTGGTTGTCTATGGGGATATTTTCATTACTTCGTCTTTCCTTGGTGTATTCAAGTAAAGAAAACATGAGAGTACGTATCTGTACTCAGAATCGTGAGTGAAGAAGATGACTTGTAACAATCAAGCTTATGACCACTAACTCCCCAATACCACTCACCTACTTCTTGTCCTAAACCTCAGGTCCTTTGCCATGGGTAAGGCCGTTTAATAGTGAAGAGCAGTAAAAGGCAAATAGCCAGGTTGCCATCTTTCCTTGTCCCATTGTGCACGGAACGCCTCGTGGGGCTGCCAAATGGTCAATGACAGAAAAACAATCAGTAATGGGCAAGCAACATTAGGCGAACTCACGAGGAGAATTTATTTGGTTCTACTTCGGATGTACCGTGAGAAGTATAATCCATGTTTACAGGTAACACGTAAAGACTCTTTATCTTTGGCTTAAAATGATGGGTTGATATAGACGAGAGACATGCCAAGAAAAGAATTTTCATGCTCAAACTACAAGAAAACTCAAAATTCACAGCCCACGAAAACACCACGACGGCTTCTTTGCTTTTCAGACCTTTTGAGATGTTCCCTTTTGTTACTGTCGTGTGTATAACAAGCCAAAGTTTCATGCTTTTCCCCTTCTAAACGTCACCGACAGAGACTTCCAAACTTGGGACTTGGGGAAGAGAAATCGCAAGTAAGAAAATGTAATGAAAATTTAAGTTAAAAAGATTTAAAATTCTGGCGTGTATCCAATTCTATACTTTGTTTCTTGGTTCAGAAAACTCTGATTTGCAGATTATGTGTTGACCATATGATCACGTAAACAAAACAAGAAGAGCTAATTATGTCTAATTATCAAAAGGGTAACATATCCACTCAAAAAAGTCTTGGCTCTCTTTGAAGCTGCGATATATATGTTCAATTCATTCAGAAACATAAAATTTGCCAATATATAGTGTGTATGGATTATGGAAGGAACACTTGCGGGGTTAAATTTGAGGGAGCCAACCTTGTGCCAACTTTCCATCTCTCTAGCTGCCCTGTCTGTCTGTTGCTTTCTCTAATCTTTCTTGCCTCTTGTCTTTGTGTCATTTCTTCTGTTTTTATTATGTTAAGTAAACTCTTGCTTCACAGTTAACAATTGGGGCATTCATAAGTGGGGTGGTTGAAGTTATCAAACGGGGTCGGTGACGACCTGGTTTCCAATTTTCCTCATTATCTCCTTTTTCAGCTAATAGCATCATTAGGCTTGGTCAAGTTGTTATTTAATCATTACCCAGATCTTTTTTTTAGATAATATAAATAAAATGGTTGTGCTTTCACAGGACATTTTCTTTGGCAGAAATGATTTGTCTGTGGTCTATCAAACGAAATAGATTAGGCAGGCTATGCGGAGTTGGTATGCGAACTCGTGCTTGCTGATTCGTAAGTATCATTGTTGAAGATTTTGGAATAGAGGATATTAGAATGGGAACAGTGATGGAGGAAGATACAGGCAAGAATAAGGGAATTCATTCAGGTTTAGCTCAACTTAATCAAGAACTGCATGGTAGCTCGGGTAAAACCTTGAGAAATTCTGGTAATGGGTGTGTGTTGGAGGCAGAAGTTGTTTTAAATTCAGGAGAGGTTGGGAGTGGTAAAGAGGAGAGAGGGATTTCGGATGCGAATGCTACCGGATTGGGCTCAAATGAAAAGGTGGAAAAGCAGGAAACAAGTGGTATGGGAGAGACTGGCCAATCATCAAATCAAGGGACTAGTAGAAATCCAGATGATTTTGTTATCGGGATTGTGCTTGAAGGTGTGACTGCTGTAAGTTCCAGGGATACTATGTCTATGAGTGTTAGTAGAGAAAAGAAGGATCTTGGAGAAAAATCTGACGAATTTGTTAGCACTTGTAGACTGAAAGAACAAGAAACATCCAGAGGGCCACAAAATGGCGAAACCATGGAACAAATTGAGCAGGGAGTTGTTGAGAATTTAAGTACATCGATTGATGGGGTTTCTCTTGAGACAGCTATTGCAATAGATTCAGCCGAAAATGCAGTTACAAATGACAGGAGATTAGAAACCAATAGCAATGAGCTCGGTTCAACCAAGGTGACAGGTGATAAATCCAAGGCAAAATCGCCCAAAGTTGAAAAACCTCGCGTGATTGATTTTGTTGGCAGAGGAGAATCTAAGGATAATCGGGATGGAGAAACAGTCTGTAGGATTTGCCACTTGAGTTCTGAAGTTGTACTGGAAAGTGGTGCTGCAATTGCAAGTACAGCAGCCTCTGCCTCTGCATCTGCCTCTGCCTCTACCATGGACTTAATTCAACTTGGTTGTGGATGTAAAAATGAGCTTGGTATTGCGCATTCCCATTGTGCTGAAGCTTGGTTTAAACTAAAACGAAACAGGTAGTTTTTCTGATTTTCAAGTTCAAAATTTTGATAAAAGTTTGAACTTTCCTGACATGATTCATCTGCTTATCCAACATTATTGATTGCCTAATCGTTATTGCCACATCATATCAGCTTCATATATTATAACAACGGTTGTTGACTTGTTGTAATCTTCCATTGGATCCTTTTCTGAAACTTCTGTCTGCAGTCACCAAATCCTAGCAATGTCTTATGACGGTAGAGCTCTTGGAACTTTTTCAACATGTAATTCTTTTGTCTTTTCAGTGAAATTCTAGGAAAACTGTTTTTTCTTCTCTGCTTCTGACATTCTTGTGATCATTGCTATTCTATCCAGACCAATTCTCTTCTTTAGGTTTATCTGTTTTTCTACTTATTCATCTTAAACACTCTGGTGCCTTGAATTGGGGAAGAGAGCAAACTCAATTACCTTTTCTTTGGAAATTATGAAGTTTCCTGAGCAGCTGGTTCATTATGTCAGGATTTCTATCTGATTCATTTTAAAGATATTGCCCAAACTTGGAATAAGAAGTTGTTCATCGACAATGAAGCTTCTATTGTTCAATTAGCCATTATGGGGGAACTTCTGAATTTCCACTTCCAAATCATAAATCAGAGTTAGCGACGATTGGTTCTTCAGGACATATCAAATTTGGGTTTGTAGTTTAGGAATGTTGATGGAAGTTTCTTATAAATGTTTGGATATATAGACTGTTGGTAACAATCCCTCCATTTCAACTTTACAATTCTACTGAAGTATCTTGCTTGTTTATACTTGGACTGAATTCAATTACGAAGTTGCAAGGATGTTCATGCTCTTGTCGCTGATGAATGACTTCAATTAGAAAATAAAGCTAACACTTAAAAGTATTTTCTAAAGCCAAAAACAGGAAGTTCCTCAAATTGTCAATGTGAATCAGGAACTTACTAGTGCATGAGCTTGTTAACCTTTGCTTTATTTTCTAATTGGTCATTCATCAGCAATCAATCTGTAATGGAATTGCTTCAACCTCATGCTGGCAGCTACTGATAATGGCGTGAATTTTGTTATTTGTTTACTTGTTTCCGTGCAGGATATGCGAAATTTGTGGGGAGATGGCAAAAAACGTCACTGATGTTGGTGACCACAGATTTGTGGAAGAGTGGAACCACGTGAGGCTTATGGTTAATGGAAACAGGTTTTCAGACCAGGGTGGAGGATGTTGGAGGGGGCAACCGTTTTGCAACTTCCTGATGGCGTGTTTGGTGGTAGCTTTCATTCTTCCATTGTTTTTCCGGGTGGATTTGTTTTAATTGTAAAAACTCAAGATAGTAACATTTTGTTCACATTCTTAGGCCTGCTGGAATATTAACACCTTACCTTGTCCTGAAAATATTCTCTTAGTTCTTTGTTGTTTAGAATTATGCAACTTGTACAACAACAACATCCAATGGAGTCTAGTTGAGACGCGAGCTTGGGAATTATGCAACTTGCACATTTCTGACAGAAAGGCTTTCAGACGATGTGTCAAATTGTCTGAACTCTTTTAGACAACTTCATTGAAGCTGACATTATAGTCAGTTATTACCAACTTACTTTTCTGTAAATGTGGCCATTTGGCCATTACATGAATATTGTACAAAATCAAGGTTGTGTAGTGTGTGAAGGCTTTGTAAGATTCCCAGCTCCAACGAGTTGTATAATGAGAAGTTTTAATAAAGTGAGTGTATATTTTGCTAACTAGTTCGTTTTAGGCAACTATAATTGCCAACATTTGGTATCTCAAGTAAATCAAGATTGCTTCGAGTTCAATAGCTGAAGTTCAACAAATACAACCGTCAAATTTCAAGTTTGATGGCAGAAACAATTTTGAGATGTGGAAAAACTTTATGGGGTTATATTTGAAAAGCAACAGGAATGGTGAAATTTTGGAGAAAGGATTAGTAGAAAAATAAAACTGGCAATTAAAGAATCATAACAATTGGTTTGTAACCGTTTATTAAATGAAAAAGGCCTTGTTTTTAATTTGTCAATTTGTTGAGTTGTCAATTTTTGAAAAAATATTTCATGCTAAAACAACAAGGGAGGCCTGCTATTTTCTGGTCAAAACGTATGAAAGAGCAAACATAGTTAAACGAACAAGACTACAAGATTTGAAAAGGCAATACGAGTTGATGGAACAAGGCAAAGATGAAAGTATGCATGATTATTTTTCATGAATTGAAAAATTGATCAGTGAGATAAAAAATAATGGTTCATGAAATTACGGAGAATGATAACGTGGAGAAGATCATGCGCTAGTTAATAAGTCAATTTGATTATGTTGCCACATCTATTGAAGAGTCTAAAGGTTTGGAGTCCATGACTTTCAATAATTTGCAAGCCTCGTTAGAGTCCCACGAAATGCGTATGAATGAAAGATCATCAAACACAATAGAGTAAGTTTTAAAAGCCTAAGCAAATTTGAGATATGAGAAGAAAACTGTAATAGGCAAAATAGAGCATACTCAAAGAAGTTCATATTTCAGAGGCAGAGGAGGCAAAATTTTCAGAACCAATTCTAGACCAGGAGCAAGGGGAGTAAAACTTCTCAGGATAAAAACCAATATTCAATACTATCAATATGAGTATAAGTCACATCTTCAATGTCATAATAATGGCTTTTAAATTTGGGTTGCAGCAATCGCTTAAGTGGAAGCAAGGAAGTTTTTGTCGAATTAAATGAATCATTTCATTTTTCAGTAAAGCTTGCTGATAACTACCAAATTCCAGTTTTGGGAAGAGGAAAGATTGTTATAAAATTGAAGAATTGAGATTTAAATTATATTTTTGATGTGTACTATGCTCTTACTCTTTACCAGAATCTATTAAGCGTTAGACAGCTATCAAAAAAGGCATATGATTTACACTTCAATAAAGATGGATGCATAGTGAGTGATAAAAAAGGACATGATTCTAAAGACGAGAATGACATCCAATCATCTATTTCCAACACATCTTAATTACAGTAGTACTTGTTGTTTCAATACTATGACTATTAATGATAATTGGCTATGACATATGCGACTTGGGCACTTGAATTTTAGAAGCATTAATTTTCTTGCAAACAAAGAGTAGGTTTCATGCTTGCCAACCATTTAAGTTCTTGAGTAGATTTGTAAGCCATGTGTAATGGGAAAAAAGCATAGAGATTCATTTCCTACGAAGCAAGCATGGACAACCAAATGTCTACAAATTAGCAAATCTATGTTATATGGAGGTTCCATCAAATAGAGGTAACAAATACTAGATTACGTCTGTTGATGATTATAGTAGAAAGGCATCAGTTTATTTTTTGAAGCAAAAATCTGAAATATGTGAAGTACTTAAGAATTTTATAGCGTATATTAAAAAATAAAGTGGTTATTATTTCAAGACTTTGAGAATGGATAGAGGCACATAATATATTGTTTGTGATGATTTCTTAAGAAAGCATGGAATTAAGCATCAGTTGTTAGAGTAGTGCCCTAAAGGCAATCGCCTTTAGCGCATTTTGTACAAAGTTGTGTACAGACTTTATGAATAAATAAAGAAAGGCATATTTCATTAATTTGATGTTCATTATTTATGAATTGATATTGATCTATAAGCAAATTAATGAAGTCCATGATATATGACATAGCATGAAGGAAATTATAATGTGATTATCTTACTGAGATTCCTATCATGTTCAATTATTTCAATATCTAAATCATCCCTAGTCATAGGATTAATGAGATTGGACATCGTTAATTTAGATAGACTAGCATATGTCAAACTCCTAGATTTGATCAAGCAATGGATCTCAGAAACTATAAAAATGAGATGTTTAGATTAAGATGTGGATGCTTACTAGAGGTAGTAAGTACATTGGATGACCTACCATGAGATCATCACATGTATGTCCTATTTTAATGTCAGTGATAATCTCATCATAGCAATGGTGCAAGTATCCTTAGACTTGAGATACTCAATGATATCTTAGATACTGATTCTGTGCTTTGGCTTCATTCCTTATTGCCTTGTAGAGGTTGCTCATAGGGTGATTGGGTATAACTTAAGGTATTCGAAGGTAATTAAGTAGTCAATAGATGATTCACCACTTTTGTGATAGTAGAAGATGATACCCACAGCCTCTTGTTAGGGCCATTGACGTATAAAGTAATGAGTTCCAGGATGAGAACTGATATCACTTGGGCTAGATTTGACGTAGTTAATCTAGTGAGAGTTAACACTTTGCCTATACTTATAACCAAATGGTTCATAGCACAGTAAAGGGACAAATTGTACATCAATTATCTATGAGAGGGTTTGGGAGATGGTACGTGATGAGTACGGGTTTATTTATCAAACCATTTACTTTCTGGTCAATTGGAGGTCATGATGTGTTGCTAGACGCTGCTCATAACTTGTTTAGATTAAGTATTAATCTATATGGCCAACATAACCGAGAACCTAATGGGTCATACGCACAAGAGTGACTTGGAGAATTCATAAAATGGTTTTAGATAGAGATCTATTATACGTAAAGCAATAGAACCAAATGAATACCGACGAGATCAGGGTATGTCCTGATGAGATCGCGATGTTGATATTACTGAAACAGTTCTTCGATGTTTTTCCACACCCGGAACTCGGTAAGACTGATCGTAGTGAGACTGTACCACCTATATATATAAAAGATATGAGTAACATGGAAAGGAAGATATACTTTGTTAAAGTTGCATTTAATGTCTTTAATTGATAAAAGACAAAAGACAAAAAGGCAATAGGCTAATTAGACGGATGAATCGTGAAAAACAAATTTAAAGAAACCCTTCTTCACAATTCTCCTAAGATTCATCATCTTTTTCCTCTCCTTCACGTTGCTTTCTATAGAAAAAAGGTGAGAGCTATCACTCTTGACTTTATTCTAGCCATTTCTAGATCAAAGAGTTTGATTCGGTTAGTTTCTCCGCTCTCTGCGTGGATACCATTGGAGACGGTCTATTTTGGTCATTGTAGTTTTCCATAACCCGACGAGTAGAAGATCAAAGAATGAAGGAGACTACACACAAGGTACATGGTTATTATAAGAATGATTAATTTATGTAAATGCCATGAGTTCCTATATATATATATATATATTATGAACATGTATGTGAATTGAGAATTTTCAGTTAGGTTTTATGGTATTTCCTTGTATAGGAACATAGATCCTAGAATTTATGACAATTTTTTTTGTTTTCTGCATAAATGATGCATGCACCAAGATTTTCATATAGTGGTATCAGAGCCACTTGTGTCCCGTATAAAGGAAAAACCACAATATGTGTGATGCTGCCGATTGGTTGTGACAGTTGTGCATTCTGATTGTGTTGAATTCGAAATCAGTATGATACTGTTTTCAAATTTTCTTAGCCATATTTTCTCATGATATGTTTTTGAATATATTTGTGAAAGAAAAAAATTTATCAATGTGATTTGATATGTTTTTGCTAATTAATTCCCTACTATTTTAGTTGTTGTGCTTATGCATATTACATGAACAGGCATGATTGCAAATTAGAGAATAAATTCTAGAAATTTTTTTTGGGATTTCCTTTAGCCAACGTCTTTCTAAGATGTTTATATATGTCTATGAAAATGGAAAAATGTTTTAGAGGTGATTGAATATTTATTTGAGAATTTCTTGTATGCTGTTGGGAATGTCTATGTTGAGGAACACATATTCTAAATTGGTTTGGTTGCTAAGGTTGGTTAAGTATTTCTTGGAAATAAATTCTGAAAAAATTCAACAAACATTTTGTGGATATTTTATAGCTTTTGTAATTTTCTCAGAATTTATTTAAATTTTTTCAATGACTTTTTCAAGCAAAAGACAGAGCTGGACAATTTTTAGAAAACTGCTAGTCCTGGTTTGTTTGAAATGTTCATTGTGTGTTTTTTGGTTTCAATGTCTCAAATCATTTTTTATGTGAACAGAAATATGTTACTTTGATTTTTTATGAATGCCAAACTGATTTCTTGAAATTGGGTTTCCAAAAATTTTTGGATGTCAAATATGTTACATTAGCCTCTAGTTGGTATATTTAGTTGTTTTGATTGTTTTGGCCGTCACAAGTTATGTGACAAGTGTCAAAGTAGTCTTGATGAAGTGAAGACTACCTAGAGATACTTAGGGTGATAGTTTGATGTTTTCAAATTATATGGTAATCTAAGAGAATAATATTGTATTAATCTATTTCGAGTATTTCGTGTCTAGTATGACTATATATGGCAAGCATGATACAATTAAAGTGTTTAATTGGTAAATCAGAGTAGAGGATATTACACTTGATATATTGGTATTTTCAATTGGAATTGAAAACATATGGATTGAGAAATTAGCCAATGCCAACATTAGAAAGGAATTCGGTTCAAAAGTTGAATCGAACGTCAAATCTTTAGATGCATAACATGTCACAACCTATATAGGAAAACTTTATGAGATGATTGCATTAAAGAATGCATGCTAGGGTTGGTTAGGTGGGATGATGGATGATTATGGATATAGATTCAATGTGATTGATAAAACGTCCTAAATCATTCCATATAGTCATTGTGACTATAATCCTACGACTTATATGACATTAGAGTATGAAATCCCTCACACATAATATGAAAGCTAACGCCTTCCATTAATGGGGAAGAATTAGAATTCTTTTAGAGTTAGGGTTATTGGGTAGACCCAAGCCTGCTCTACATGGATATGTTCAAACCATAGAAATAAGATTTTTGGATTAATGGGTTTCACTAAAAGCATTGATTTGTTGAGTAAACTCAAGGTCAACAAAGACAGAGGCGTAATTGGGTAGTGCACATCAGATGTATACACTTTAAGAGTTGATAACCCAATGTGTGTGCATACATCACGAGTTGATAGCACTAGATGATAGTTGCATCTATAATGTAATTGATATGACTCATACCTACAGATTGATCTAAGGTGGCTTGTTGGGTAAATCTAAGGTCATTCTTAGTAATGTCGAATATTGACCCATTAGGACACTTTTTCATAATATTTCTTGGATTATAGTGAGGGTTATGGATTCTTTAAAACTAGTGGGAGCCATATGCATGTCATGCAAGTCCTTATGATCATGCATGGATTAATATTCTAACATTATTTCTCTCTTCACATTTAGGTTGATTGAAGATGTCTTCTAGTGTGAATTTGCACTCACTTATGGATTCTAATAAATTAACTGGACCTAATTTTCTTGATTGGCTAAGAAATTTGAGAATTGTTCTCAAATATCAGGAGCTAGGTTATGTCCTAGATGTTCCCCTTCCTGATCCACCTGCTATTGATGCTTCTGATGAGGATTAAAAAGCATATCGTAAGCATCTCAAAAATAGTGACTTGGCTACTTGTATTATGCTAGCCTCTATGTCACCAGAGCTACAAAAGTAACATGAGTCTACGAATGCTAATACTATAGTGTTTCATTTTTTGCTAAGCAAGCTTGGTTTGAAAGGTTTCATGACTAAGATGACTCCAGAGACACCTATAGTGCAGTATGCACTGAAGATGAATGGTCATATTAAGAGGTTAGCCACCTTGGTTTTGTTATGGACTATGAATTAAGTGTTGACTTAATTCTGGTTAGATTGTTTGATAGTTATTCATAGTTTATGTTGAACTAACAAATGAACCAAATCTCTACGACAATCCCTGAGTTGATCAGTCTGCTCAAGACAGTAGAGCAAGCTATCAAGAAGGATAGCAAGCTAGTGCTAGTGGTGGACTCTTCTTCTTCTGGTTCAAGAAAAAAGAACCTAAAGAAGAAAAGGTGGAAGAAACCAAAAGGAATTTGTTTCCATTATGGCAAAACTAGCCACGAGAAGCGAAATTGTAAAGTCTATCTAGAGTCCTTGAAAAAGAAGTAAGCATCAGATGCCTCGGCTCCTTTAGGTATGTTTGTCATTGAGGTTAATGTTGTTTCTGACCATAACATATGGGTATTAGATACTTGTTATGGATCATAGATATGTAATGATATATAGGGCCTCAGGGACAGTAGACAACTCATAAAGGAAGAATTAGACCTACGCGTGGGCAACGGCGTAAGAGTTGCTGCATTAGCCATAGACACTTATCTTTTTTTACTCCCTAGTGGGATTGTATTTAAACTGGTTGATTGTTATTTTGTACCTGTTTTAACAAAGAACATATTGTCTGTTTCTTGTTTAAATAAAGCTAGTTTTCATTTGAATTTCAATAACAATGGTTGTTCTATTAGTTTGAATGGAATGCTTTATGATACTGGTACATTATGAAATGGAATCTACATATTAGATATGTCACATCCAATTATGAATGACAATGACATGAAAAGTCATAGACGAGATAATTTAAAATCAACTTACTTATGGTATTGTCAGCCATATAAATGAGAGACATATAGCTAACCTTCATAAGAGTGGTAGTTTAGGGTCATTTGATTATGAATCATATAACATATGTGAATTCTATTTATTAGGCAAGATGAACAAATTACCCTTTAAGGGAAAGGGTGAATAAGCGACTGAAGTATTAGACCTAATACATTCAGATATATGTGATCCAATGTCCATTCATACCAGAAGAGGTTTTCTTTACTTCATTACCTTTATCGATGACTATTTCGATATGGGTATCTGTATCTAATGAGATGCAAATATGACACATTTGAAAAGTTCAAACAATTTAGAAATGAAGTAGAAAACCAACTTGGGAAAGGTATTAAGACACTACGATTCGATCGAGGTGGGGAATAATTAGACCAAGAATTTTTAGATTATTTAAGAGATAATGGAATTTTATCTCAGTGAACTCCACCTTACACATCACAGCACAATGGTATGGTTGAAAGGAGAAACTGAACCTCGTTAGATATGGTACGATCGATGATAGGCTTTGCAAATTTACCAAAATGCTTTTGGGGATATGTACTCTAGACAACTATATATTTGTTAAATAGAGTTCCATAAAAAATAGTTGATGTTACTTTATATAAGATGTAGACAAACAAAAAATTCTATCTTTCTCATTTGAAAGTTTAGGGTTGTCCAGCTTATGTGAAGTGGATACAGTCAGATAAACTTGATGTGAAGTCTGACAAGTGTTTGTTCGTAAGATATCCTAAAGAAACAATAGGATATCAATTTTACCTTACTAAGGAACAAAAAGTGTTTCTTTCAAAGCATGCTATCTTTTTAGAGAAAGAGTTTCTTTTAAAAGAAGATAGTGGGAAATGCTTGAACAGATGCAGATCAACTACCTAAACCTGAGACTGTGACTCATATAGATGAAGTAATAGTTCAACTTCCTTTAACATAGGAAGTTCATAGATCATGTATGATACACTCTGTTCCCAAGAGTTATAGATTTCTCATGATTAAACATAATGACATATTACTCATAGAAGATAATGAGCCTACTACTTGTAAAGAAGTTCTGAAGAGTTTAGAGTCTGAGAAATCGCTTCACCATGAAAACAGAAATGGATTCCATGTATGAAAAGCAAGTATAGATTTTGATTAAAGCACTAAAGGAATAAAATTCACAGGATGTAAATGGGTTTTCAAAAAGAAAATCAACATGGATGGTAATCTGATTACCTATAAAGCAAGGCTTGTGGCCAAAGGTTTCCGTAAAAGACAATGAATTGACTACGATGAGACCTTCAGTCTAGTAGCAATGCTTAAATCTATTAAGATACTCCTAGCCATTGTCACTCATTGTAATTATGAGATATGGCAAATTAATATGAAGAAACCTTTCTTAAATGGAATTCTAGCTGAGGATATGTATATGACACAACCAAAGGGCTTCATCTCCTATGACGGAGAAAAGGTATGCAAGCTTCAAAAATCCATCTATGGATTGAAACAAGCATCTAGGAGTTAGAATATCTACTTTGATGAGATAATCAAAGAGTTTGGTTTCTCACAAAATTCGAATGAACCCTATGTGTATAAGAAGCTTAGTGAGAGTGTAATTGTATTCCTTGTACTATATATAGATCACATATTATTACTAGGAAACGATGTCTCTATGCTACAGTCTATGAAGATTTAGTTGTCCAAACAATTTGCTATGAAAGATCTCGGTGAAACAACTTATATCCTAGTAGATAAAGATTTATAGAGATAGATCGAAAAGGTTGCTTAGTCTTTCACAATCAACTTACATAAACAAGATACTAAAGAGGTTTAGCATGGAGCAGTCCAAGAGAGGGCATTTTCCTATGACTCATGGGATAACACTCTCGAAATCTATGTGTCCTAAGACACAAAATGAGAGGACATTATGAATATGATCCCGTATGCATCTGTAGTAGGATTTATCATGTACACAATGCTATGTATGAGACTTGATGTATCATATACTCTAAGTGTTACAAGTAGATACCAATCATATCCTGATGAGGGCCAGTGGGTAACTGTCAAGAACATTGTGAAGTACTTATGAAGGACTAAGGATGTTTTCTTGATATGTGGAGATGGAAATTTAAAAGTAAGTAGGCATATAGATTCTAGTTTTCAATCTGATAAGGATGATTCCAAATCCTAATCAGGTTATATATTCACATTAAATGGCGAGGAGGTTAGTTAGAAGAGTTCCAAATAAGGGATGACTATCGATTCAATATCTGAGGCAGAGTACATTGCTGCTTTAGATACAGGAAAGGAAGCAGTTTGGATCAAGAAGTTCATTACTAAACTGGGTATGGTTCTTAGTTATGATGGGCCCATATAGTTATATTGTGACAATAATGGGGCTCTTGCGTAAGCAAAGGAATCAAAGTCACATCAACGATCTAAGCACGTACTCTGCAGATATCATCTGATTAGGGAGATCATTGGTTGAGGTGATATACAGATAGAGATAATTCCCACCGAGTAGAATATTGCTGATCCATTGATGAAGCCATTGTCACAGAATAGCTTTGATTCTCATGTACTCGCTTATGGTATTAGATACTAAGGCGATTGGCTTTAGGTCAAGTGGGAGATTTATTAGAGTAGTGCCTTAAAGGCAATAGCCTTTAGCGTGTTTTGTACAAAGCTATATACAGACTTTATTTTCAATAATAAAGAAAGGCATATTTCATTAATTTGGTGTTCATTATTTATAAATTGATATTGATCTATAAGCAAATTAATGAAGTCCATGATATATGATATAGTATGAAGGAAATTATGATGTAATCATACTACTGAGATTCCTATCATGTGCAATTATGTCAATATCTAAATCATCCTTTGTCATAGGATTAATGAGATTGGACATTGTTAATCCAGATAGATTAGCGCATGTCAAACTCTTTGATTTGATCAAGCAGTGGATCTCAGAAACTGTAAACATTAGATGTTTAGAGTTAAGATGTGGATGCTTCTAGAGGTAGTAAGTATATTGGATGACCTACCATGAGATCATCACATGGATGTCCTATTCTAATGTCAGTGATAATCTCATCATAGCGATGGTGTAAGTATCCTTCGACTTGAGATACTCAAGGATATATTGGATATCGATTCTGTGCTTTGACTCCATTCCTTGTTATCTTGCAGAGGTTGCTCATAGGGTGGTGATTGGGTACAGCTTGGGGTATTCAACGGTAATTGAGTAGTCAATAGATGATTCACCACTTATGTGATAGTAGAAGATGATACCCATGGCCTCTTGTTGGGGTCATTATTTGGAAATCTTTGGCCAGAGTACATGTGTCATGAAGAATGTCTTTATTGATATATAGAGTAATGAGTCCCAGGATGAGAACTGATATCCCTTAGACTAGATTTGACGTAATCAGTCTACTGAGAGTTGACACTTTGCCCATACTCATAACCAAGTGGGGTATAGCACAGTGAAAGGATGAATTGCACAGCAATTATCTATGGGAGGGCTCGTGAGATGGTTAATGATGAGCACAGGTTCATTCATCAAACCACTTACTTTTCAGTCAATTGGGGGTCATGATGTGTTGTTAGACGCCGTTTATGACTTGCTTGGATTAAGCATTAATCTAAGTGGCCAACATTACCAGGAACCTAATGGGTCACATGCATAAGAGTGACTCAAAGAATTCATAAAATAGTTTTTGATAGAGATCTACTATATGGAGAGCAATAGAACCAAATGGATCCCGTTGAGATCGGGTTATGTCCCGATGAGATCGTGACATCAATATTGCTGAAATAGGTCTTTGGTATTTTTCCACACTCAGAACTCGATAAGACCAACTACAGTGTGACTGGACCACCTTATCTTTTATATATATATATATAAAGGAAGATAGACTTTTTTAAAGTTGCAATTAATGTCTTTAATTACTAAAAGACAAAAGCCATAAAGCACAAAAAGACAAAAGGCTAATAAGATGGATAAATCGTGAAAAACAATTTTGAAGAAACCCTTCTTCACAATTCTCCTAAGCTTCATCATCTTCTTCCTCTCCTTTAAGTTGCTCTCTATAGAATAAAGGTGAGAGTTAGCGCTCTTGTCTTTATTCTATCCATTTTTGGATTAAAGAGTTTGATTCGGTTATTTTCTCCGACTTTATTCTAGCCATTTTCGGATCAAAGAGTTTGATTCGATTGTTTTCTCTGATCTCTACATGGATTCCATTGGAGATGGTATGTTTTGATCGTTGTGGCAAATATATGTATGTGTTGGGAATTTTCAGCTAGGTTTTATGATATTTCCTTGTGTAGGCACATAGATCCTGGACTTTGGGAAAGTCCCGGAACAATTTTTTTGATTTCCATACCACATGTATATGATGCACACATAAGGATTTTCCTGCAGGTTAAGGGGTACAAGGCATTCTAACTTATGTCCAAGTTGAACAGGGTCAAGCTAGCTTTAAAAAATTTCTATAGTAGTCGGCAACGAAATATCTTATAGCCAAAAACTAACTGAAGCTGGCACAAGAGCACTATTATGCTCAACCAGATGACTTGCACTAGAGACTCACTGAGTTAGCTCTTTTGAGGGATTACCAAATGGAGTTAATGTTCCAACAGTCAATTTTAAGATAGAAGGAAAGAGTGAAGTGGCTTTTTGAGGGGATGCTAATACCAACTTCTTTCATGTGCCGATTTTAGCTAGACGTAATTGTAACCAAATTGTGGGTTTATTGGATAGTAATGATGTTATGCGGTATGAGCTTCATGGGATGTTGTAACTTGCATCTTTATACCTCTTGCAACTTTCTGGGATCTAAGCAGGTGGAGACTTCCTCGATGCATATGTTGGAGATCCTAAAAGGAGCAATTAGACATGAAATGAAGGTAGAATTAATAGCCTCATTCTCGAAGTAGGTTATACGGGAAACAATTTTCAATATGCACCCATCCAAATCTTCAGGTCCAGATGGTTTTATGAGGTGTTTCTTTCAATATACCTGGCATATTACTAGTTCTTTGGTGGTGGAGACTATCCAGGGATTTTTTCATAATTATACTATGTTGAAGGATCTTAATAACGCTTTTATTTGTTTGATACCGAAGAAGGTCCATCCAGTTGGGGGACTTCTGGCTAATTTTATGCTGTAACTTGGTCTATAAATCCATTGAAAAATTGTTAGCAAATCGAGTGAAAAGCATCTTGGCTGAATCTGTTCACCTCACCCAAGGAGTTTTAATCCCGAATAAACGCAATGGAGATAGCATACTCCTTGTTCAGGACCTCCTTAAAGAGTACTTGTCTAGAAAAAATATTAAGGGCTATATATTAAAGATTGATTTCTATAAAGCTTATGATTTTGTAGGCTAGGGTTTTCTAAGAATTTGTTTGGCCGCACTACATTTACCGGAGACATTAGTGAATTGGATTATAGAATGTGTCCAAATGCCCACTTTGAGTGTGTTAGTCAATGGTACTCCTTCTAAGCCTTTTAAGATTGCTTGAGGGATTTGTCAAGGGGACCCCTATCCCCATAACTATTTTCTATTATATTGGAAGGTTTGTCTAAACTTCTGAGGACAATCACAAGGGCTCATAGGCGTTTTAAATATCATCATAAATGTCAAGACTTGTAACTTTCAAGTCTTATGTTTGCGGATGACCTCCTTTTGTTTTGTGAGATGGATATTGCATCGGTTAACATCCTTATGAATGCTCTGTCTACCTTCTCTTGGTGGTTCGATCTCCAGATCAATTTGGAGAAAAGTAGTTTCATTTTATCTTCTAATATTCAAAATCCTCAGGATTTTCAAAGTGCTACTGGGCTCCTTCTCTAGCCGCCTTATATGCGTTACTTAGGAATGATGATCTCTCTTAAAAAGCTTAAGTATTCGGATTGTATTCCTATACTGGAGAGAATTAAAGATAGAGTTTATCATGGAAAAATGGCTTCCTATCTTATAGAGGGAAATTATCTTTAATCCTGTCGATACTTTCTAGGTTTCACATTCACTGACTTGCCCATACCATCCTTCCCTGTAAGCTTATTAGGTAGATTGACTGATTGCTTAAAAGGTTTTTATGGGTTGGGAGATGTGAAGCTGGTGGTGATGATAAAGTCAATTGGAGGGAGTAACTTGATCCAAGAAGGAGGAAGGACTTGGAATTAGGTCCTTGGTTACTTTGCAAAGGCTCCTTATCAGTAAGCAATTATGGCGGCTAATCACTGACAAGGAAGCCCTATGGACTAAGTGGGTTCACCACGACTATATCCAACAACACAATTTCTAGCAATTGAAGCCCTCCTTTAACTTTCCAGTGTTCTTCAATGAGGTGCTGAAACTTTGACCGTACCTTTACCCATTGATTAAATACTGTATCAATGGACGTAAAGAAACCTAGTTTTGGGTGGATAATTGGTGTGACTTGAGCCCTTTAGCCAGTAACCCAATTCTTTCCAATATTTGTAACTAGCTACGAGGGGACGCTAAGGTAACTGAACTTATTTCAGAAGGAGCATGGAGACTGCACTTCTGGGGATCAGAAACACTGGTTTCACACCTTTCCCCACTTGACGATGACACTCAATTGGATGCCATTTTCTGGTCTTTGCATTCTACTGGCGTGTTTTCTAATAAGACATGTTTCAGGGTAATTCGGCCTAATGTCAATCGGGTACCGTGGTATCACTTGATATGACAACTATCCTTGAGCTTGAGAGCATCCTTCATTGCTTAGTTGGCAATTAAAAATTGATTACATATGAAATGTCGTTGGTTTAATCTGGAAGATAAGGAGTGTATGTTGTGCCACGTAGTTGACGAAGATCATAACCATCTGTTCTTTTCTTGTGTGTATTCCTCAACAGTTTGGAGTAGTATCCAATATATGGTGGTCGTGGAGAATTTAGTGTATGACTAGAAAATCACGTTGAACTGGTATATTTATCAAACTCAACCAGATAAGGAAAATGCCTTATTGTTTAAAGCTGCTTTCATTCATTCTATCTATGATATTAGGAAAGAAAGGAACTCCAGATTGTGCACGCAGGTAGAAACGATAAATATCAGTTAGCGTAGAACATTCTGAACAAGATTAGAGTAAGCATTGTGGCTAGGAAAGAGGAGTATCGACTGACCCCAATTATGAGGGGTAGATGACATATATGACAATTGTACTTGATCCTTTTGTTTTTGCATTGTATACCTGATAGGTGATTTGTTTTGGATTGGCTTGGTGTATATAGGGCGATGATAGATGTGGTCTCGTCCCCCTTGTACATTTTTTTTGGTAACTCCCTTAATCAATTATTTCATATTTTAAAAAAAATGGCGAGAGGGCCAAAGACTCCACCAGAGAATGCATATAGATTATATACAAATGGCCAGTCGACTAGAGTGAGAAGTGGGAGAGACGATGTTGGCACTAGGCTGAGAGTGGGATGTTGGGCGGCTAGGGCTAGAGAGAGAGAGAGAGGAGAGAGAGAGTAACATCGAGAGAGAGAGGGGTAAAACAAAAACCAGCGGGGAGGCAGGTTTTGTTTTAAAATTTTATTTTTTAGATAAGTCCTTGGAAAATTTTAAAATTTACGATATTAACCATTATTTAGTATGTATTTTAAATATTGTCCGATACTGGCTGGTATTAGGCAAAATCTCCAGTACTGACCGGTACCAAACTTCTGAGTTTCATACCATTTTTCAGCGATACATTATGAATATTGTAAACGGTGATTCAATATGTAAAACACCAATCATCAATCATTAAATAACTCTCTTCTCTTGTTGTTATGTCCTTAACAACATATCAGTATGTTGATTCAAATCTAATTAAAGTTCAAGTTAAACATTATGAAAAAAATTTGTAAATTTATATATTTTAAAATGAATTTTATTTCAACTCCGATAGATAGTTATCAAAATTTGAATTTAAACCCTGTTTTATTTTTAGTTATTATACATAATAAATAAATTATTTAGTATTTTATTAAATAAAAATATTAAAATTAAATAAAATTTCTTAGAATAATGTAAAATTATAATCACAATTCTTAAATACATATAAAATATATAAATTTTGTAAGATCTAAATAATATAAAATCTATATAAATATTAAGTAATATAAAATAATTATTAGACAACAATCTTAGTTTACGGTAATTACAACTTATAAATTTTGGATCAAACTATTTTTTATTTTTGGTTTTTAATAATTAGATCTTGATCATTAAATATTTGGGTTTAATTTAAAGTTAAATCCAACTCATGAATTTATTTTTAACTCTTTAATTATTTTTGAGTTTAATCCACCATATCACATGCTAGATCAATTTGTATAGGTCTACTTAACATCATTACCGTCCAAATTGATAAAAGGTTGAAGCTCAAGCCTACTGGTGTCAAGTTTTTTTTTTGTTTTAGTTTATGACCTGCAGATATGTGATTTTGGCTTTTCATCCTTCTACAAAACATGAAGTTTGGCAATACAAGTTACACTTGAGAACAATAAAATGAAGGTCCACAGTAGAGATGGCAAAATCGTGCATCATACTATGCTCGAATTCTGGCTGCCTAAGCTTGGTCGAGCCCGTAAAAGTGACTTCGTTTTATATATAATAATGTTATAAAAGATAGAAATAATATAGTGTGCCACTAATTGTTAATGCACTTAGTACACCAAATGCACCACTTAATAGTTAGTGTACCACTCCTATTATCATAATAGTATTTTATTAGAAATTTTGTACTATAAATAGAAGGGTTAACTTGATGTAAGTGATACCAAGTTATAAGAAGAATTCTCCTCTCCCAAATATTCTTAAGTTTTAGTTTTGGTTTTATAACACGTTATCAGCACGAAGCTCTAATTTCTAAAATTCGGCTTATCAACTTCAAGCAATCGTAAGGTTCTTCCGTTTACGTACATCAAACAAACGTAAGTTCTTCCGTTTATTCTTCCATTTATCTACATTAATTCTACTTATGATATTATTAAAAAAAATTATAGACGACTCTCTATACCTTCCCTAAATTTTTACCTTCTCTTTAAATAATGAAAAGGTAATACCACCTCTAAATACTTAATTTATTGTATAGTATACATCGCAATTAGAAAATAAATAAATAAAATATATTCAAGACTATTATATTTATTATACTCTAATTAATTTTACTACATATATATTATTATCAATTATGTGTTTTAAATAAATAATTAAATAATATATATTATAACGGCTATAAATATAACGGCTAGTTAACGGTAAAATAATAATAATAATAATAATAATGAAAAATGATTCATTTTTATTCTATAAATAGATACCACTTCTACATAATTTACTTCATCCCTACACATTATTTCTTACCTCAAAATATAATTCAAATGTTGTCCGCTACATTATTTTTTTGTATAATTATTGTCATTATGTATCTTTGTTTCATTCTTAGTGTAGAGCTAAATGATTCAGATCGCAATTTTTTTCTCTTAGTAATAGCATTTTGTATGATCCCTTTGTTGCTTATTGGCATAGCATTTGAGCATGGCATGTAATTTATTTAATGTAATATCTATTTGAATAAATGTATTAATTATTTCTCTCTATTTTATAATAGTTGCCAACATGTCCAATCTTGCCAAAATTGAGTTCGCTGCTCTTGATGTTGCGGGCAATAATTATATGCCGTGGATGATTGATGTTGAAATGCATCTTGAATCAATGGATCTTTTAGATACCATTAAAGAAAATAATACAACATCAAAACAAAATAAAGCCAAAGCGATGATCTTCATTCGTCGTCATCTTGATGAGGGATTAAAAATAGAATAC
>JAOSBK010000002.1:39416992-39447856 GCA_027568895.1 Erythroxylum shatona
CCTTGTTCTAGCTATTCCCGGGTCAAAGGGTTTGCCCCGGTTAGGTTCTCCGATCTCTGCGTGGATACCGTTAGAGATGGTCTCCTTTGGTCGTTATGTTTGACTTTGTTATAAAGATACATAGATCCTGACTTTCGGGAAGGTCTAGGAATAAAAATTTTTGTTTTTCCGCACCGTGTACATGTGATGTACACACCGGGATTTTCCTACATCATTTCAAAGCTAAGTACACTGTTTAACAAAATGGAGTGATAGAAAGGAAAAACAAAACTATTATGGATATGGCGAGAAGTATGTTATTCTGTAAAAAGTTACCTAAAAGTTTCTGGCCAGAGGTCATGGCTTGTGCAGTCTACATTTTGAATAGGTGTCTTGTTAAAAATGTTTGTGATAAAACTTTATAAAAAACATGGAGAGGAAAAAAGCCTAATATTAGTCATATGAGAGTGTTTGGATGCATAACATATTCACATATGCCTAGTAAGTTGAGAAAAAAGCTAGATGACAAGGTAGACAAATGTATATTTCTCGGTTACAAGATAAAAACAAAAGGATGTAAGTTTTATAATCCAAAGACTTAAAACTGATAATCATTCAAAATGTTACTTTTAAAGAAGATGGAGTATAGGATTGGTCAGAAAAAGAAAAGAAATCATTGCTAGTATCGATGTTCATAAACATTGAATTGGAAATGACTAATCAAACTAGAGAGTCATCTTAACCTCCAGTTCCTGAAGAGCCAACTCATATTGATCCTAAAGCATCATCTCCTCCGACTTCACCTTCACTTAGGCACTCAGAATGAGAACGTCATCTACCCATTTATTTGAAAGATTATCAATTAAGTGATGATGACAATGACAATGAAATTGTGGCCCATTATGTTTTCTTTATAGATCGTGATCTAGTAATGTTCGAGGAAGTAGTGAATAATGGTCATTGGATTAAAGCAATAGATGAAGAAATATGTGTCATAGAAAATAATAAAACATGGGAGGTAACTACTTTGCTAAAAGTAATAAGACAAAGTATAAACCCAATGAAGGAGTGGAACACTTTAAAGCAAGATTAGTTGCAAAAAGATACAATCAAAAGTCGGGTATTGATTATTCCAAAGTATTTTCACCTGTTGCTGGAATGGATACTGTATATTTGATCACTTCACTTGTAACTCAAAGTAATTGGAAGATTTATTAGACAGATGTCAAATTAGTCTTTTTGAATGGTTTACTTGAAGAAAAAGTATACATTAGGCAATCACCAAGATATGTAAAGCAAGGAGAAGAAAATAAGGTTTATTATCTAAAGAAGGCGTTGTATGATCTTAAACAAGCACCAAAGTCATGGTATACTTGTATTGATACTTATTTCATTGAACATGATTTTCATAAGTGTCTATATGAACATATTTTTTATATCAAGATCAACAAGGAATGAGAGATTTTTATAGTTTGTCCTATGTAGATGAATTTATCTTTACTGGTAACAATTCAAGATTTTTGTTATAATTCAAGAAGGATATGGTTGCCCACTTTGAGATGATAAATATGAGATTAATGTCCTACTTTCTTAGTATAGAGGTAAAGTAAACAAATGAAGACATATTTATCTCATAGTGGAAACATACAAAAGATATTTTAAAGAAATTTAAGATCGATGTGTGCAAGTCAATTTTAACACTAATTGAAGAAAGGTTAAAGCTTCTGAATGTTGACAATGGTGATTTGGTTGATGCAACAAACTTCAGAAGGCTTATTGGAAGTTTGCGGTACCTAACTTCAACTAGGTTGGATATTGTTCACGGAGTGAGAATTGTGAGCAAATTTATAGATTCACCATGATACTTCATTTGCAAGTTGCAAAACAAAATTGAAGATATATTAAAGGTACAATTGATGATGGTATATTTTATTCAAACAATAAAAATATATGATTAGTTAGATATATAGATAATGATTAGGTTGGAGACGTTGAAAAGAAAATAAGCACTTCAGGTTATGTCTTTCATCTTGGTTCTGGAGCATTTTCTTGATTTTCGAAGAACAACAAATATATAGTTGCTCTTTCAATTGCAAAAATAGAGTATATAGCAGCACCAAATTGTGCTACTCAAGTGATTTGGCTACGAATGATGCTTAGCGAATTACAACACCAATAAGATGGTCCAATGACAATCTATTGCGATAAAAAACTAGCGATTGCCTTAAAAAAGAATCCAATATTCTATAGTCGAAGTAAGCATATTGATATTAAACATCGCTAAATTCAAGATTTGGTTAAAGATAGAGAAATTTATAGTTAACTATTGCACATCTAAACATCAAATGCCAGATATTTTCAAGAACCCTTTAAAAGCTGAACTATTTTACAGGTTAAAGAAGATGCTCGAAATGATTGAACCAAGTTTAAGGGAGGATGTTAGAAATTAAACTTGGTTTTGTATTTAACATTGGTCAAAATTTCAAGCTAAATTGCCTTTGAACTCTTATAGACAACTTTATTGAAGCTGACATTATAGTCGGTTATTATCGACTATACTTCTCTATAAATATGGCCATTACATGGGTATTGTCCAAAATCAAAAGAAAAGTGAGTGAAAAAGAAATTGTGTAGTGTGTAAAGATTTTGTAAGGTTCTCAACTTTAGCCAGTTATATGGTAAGAAATTTTAATAGAGTGAGTGTGTATTTTGTTAACTAGTTTATTTTAAGCAATTATAATTGCCAAAATGTCCTACTTTTAGCTAACCGAAACTGGGAAGTACTCATTCTCAACTTAAGCTGTTTCAGCTGGAACTGATGGAACATTCCTAATACAAACCAAAGACGATAATGAGTTCGTTTACATTTGCTTTTGTGAATTTAAAAAATATTCCTAGATTTGAGGTTTGAACTTTGACCTGTGACACCTTTCTAAAGAATGACCTACACCGTCAAAAGTAACCAAACGATGTTTGGAACTAAACTAAAAATATGGTTAGTATGCACCATCATCACGTCATCCGTTGTAGTCTAGTTGGTTAGGATATTCAGCTCTCACCCGAAAGACCCGGGTTCAAGTCCCGGCAACGGAATTTTATTTTGTTAAGCTCCCTTATAAACAAAATAAGGGCAATATAGTCTTTTTGGTCCAACGACAGTCTCCTAAAGATGTTGGTCATAAAACCCTAACCCTGGATCGCATTTATCTCATAAATATAAAAGCCAGCCTCTTGCCTCCAAAAGCTACCGTCTTCCTCAATCGCCACTTACAATGGTGATCTCCGCTCTTTGCATTTGCATCACAGTTTCTGTATATGTATGCTTATACAAGTTTGTGTGTACTTAACATGTTGTACGTCTTTGGTTTTTCAGGCTTCGGAGAAGAAGTTGTCCAACCCAATGAGGGAAATCAAAGTTCAGAAGCTTGTTCTTAACATCTCCGTCGGCGAAAGTGGAGATCGTCTCACTCGTGCTGCAAAGGTTTTGGCCTCACTTCTCTTTTCTTCTTCTTTTGTGTTTAATTTTGGTTTGTTTGTTTGTTCTGTCTGATTTGGATTGTTACTAATAGGTGCTCGAGCAACTCAGCGGTCAGTCCCCGGTCTTCTCCAAGGGTATGATTGCGATTTTCAGCTTCGAGATGCGTTTTTTTTACGTGCTATTTCGTTAGTTTTTGCACTAATATTGTGGGTTCCTGGTTTGGGTTGAGCAGCCAGGTACACTGTCAGGTCTTTTGGGATCAGGCGTAATGAAAAGATAGCTTGCTACGTGACTGTGAGGGGCGAGAAGGCTATGCAGCTGCTTGAGAGTGGTTTGAAGGTGAAAGAGTATGAGCTTTTGAGGAGGAACTTCAGTGAAACTGGTTGCTTTGGGTTTGGTATCCAGGAGCATATTGATCTTGGTATCAAGTGAGTGTTTGCTTGTTTCTTTGTTGAGTATTAAATGACTTGTCTTCTTGAAGTTAACTTAATTTGATGTGATTGGTTATTAACTGTATCAAAACGGTTTCCGTGTATATGTAATGAACTTCGAATGGATAGAATCATGGTTACTGTGTTGGTGTATAGGTTATGACCAATAGCTGTGTTCACATTGTTTTAACACTTGTATGGTCCGGTAGTAGCCCTGAAAGATTTATTTGCTGGTGTTGTGTGGAACTTGCTATACTTCTGATAATTTTATAGTTGTAATTGGGAGCCAGTTCTGCATCTTTTTCAAGATGCTGTCAGAACTGAGGACGTTCCCAGCTTCTTACAAGAACGTTTATATTATAACATGTTAAGACCGAAAAGATGCCTTTCTTTTCCTAGTTTAGCAGGAATTAGTTTTTTATAATACGTTTTCAGTTGCTTCGTTTTCTTGGTTCAGCTTTTTGAGATTGATTAAGTTGTGCTTACCTTGCTGAAATTATTCATTCTTATCTCTTGTATATATTGTGTGCTTAATTTCCAACTGATTTTCAAGATCGAATGGCATTGCCTTACTTGTCTACAAGCAATGTGGGTGTTCAATTGTACTGGAGTGATGTTTAGTATATTTCCTGTCAGTTGTTGGTTGTATTGTGTATTGGACTGTTCATGTAGATTTCCTTGCAACTGCAGGGGTTGAATGATTCCATGGGAGGTTGATTCATTATGGTTTCTTACACTTGGCCCCTTTCCTTTTAATTTTGAGCTGACTCTTAACCTTTTATCATCTCTTGTCAGATATGATCCCTCAACTGGTATCTATGGTATGGATTTCTATGTTGTTCTGGAGCGGCCCGGTTATCGTGTAGGTCGTCGTCGCAGATGCAAGTCACGTGTTGGAATTCAGCACAGGGTCACGAAAGAGGATGCAATGAAATGGTTTCAGGTCAAATATGAAGGAGTCATCCTTAACAAGGCTCAAAGTGGCCCATCTTAGATGTTACAAAATTGTTTTAGTTCAAATTTTGAGTCTTTACTTCAAGAAGGTTCATTTTATGTTGGAAAAATGTTGTCTTGAATAGACTATGAATTGGTAGGCACATATTACTGCTATGGATGTTTTCTTGTTTAATTTAACAGTAGTGCTTTTCTTGACGTGTGTTACTAAATACACAGTTATTTTGCGGTTAAGTCTTTTGCTTTTTACCCCCTTATTATGAGCTGCCGCTTTGGGAATGGCAGTCAAAAGAGTGACACACCCTAAAAACGTTACAGGGAAATTGATTTTCAAACGCCTTCTGAGAGATCATATGCAAGGAAGCAGGTTTCGGCTAAGGTATGATGCAATACATCTCCTATTTGTCTGAGTTATAACCTTGAAATCTATATATGGCAGTCTTCGTCTTGGGTAGTATTCTGAGTGAATTGAATATTAAGATTCTTTTGGAGACAACTGGTTGAAACGAAGGCGTTAAAGCCCAACAAAATGGCCTCAGTGAATGAGCACAAGATGAGTATGAAAGCAACACAGAAATGAAACAACATAAAAGGTTTTCGGGAAGCTTCTTGATTCTCTACACTCGTTAACTTGCAACCGCTTTTGTGTCTTTTAACTTCCAACAAGAACATTGACGATTTCAGGACTTGAGCAATTCCATAAGTTCACCTTTCTTCAGCTTTGAGTAACCTTTGATACCCCTAGACTTAGCTAGCTCCTTCAGCTGGGAGAGTTTCATTTCCTCTAGTCTTGGCAACTTCAACTCCGGGCTTCCCACCATGATTGCGGATGGTTCATCGGAGAGCTCAGCTGCTTGTCCTCTAGGCGCTGATGGTGATGGGATTGGTGATCTCTTCACAAAATTAGATGGAGGCCTCGTTAACTTGAAGTTTGTTTCCAAGAGTTGTTCATCATTTCCCATCTTCTTGTGCTTGTCAACACCTTGGTTCCTTATAAATGATTTGGTTCCACCTCTTTTGGTAGCTGTTCCTGCCAAAATTACAAACTAATCATACATGATAAGAGAGTTGATAGAGCAGATTGATTCTAAAGTTTCTAATTCGCAGTGAAAATAAAGTGTGCAAATGATATGTGATTGAACAACTGCTTAGATGATCGTTCTGAAGATTTCCCTTTTAAATTTATCAAGAAATGCACTGAAAACGAACAAAACAAGAGATCAGGTGACCTGTGCTAAAGCTTTCTTTGGTGTTCCAGTTTTCTTGCATAAGAAAAGAAGTTCAAATCTTACAATAACTGCAGCTTAAAATGCCACCGAAATACTAGTAAACTTGTTTCAATATTGGGAGAAGCATATCCGTGCTGTTATACCTTTTACTTGTTTTCTTGATTGGCGAAGAAACTCCAGGACAGAATCAGTAGGTGAAGTGTCCTCCGATGCTTTTCCAGTCCTCATCCCCGTATCGACCGACTCCCCTTTTGATATTGAAGACTGTATCCTTCTGAACAGAGCAAGAATTTCTTCCTGGCCAGATGACTTGGGGAGTTTACTATCAAAAGACTGGGATTTATTATTGTGATAGTCCATTCTTCTTCTTCCCAGTCTGGTGCTTTTCTGGGGAGGTCTACCTTTCCTATTTCCATCAGAGTGTGTGCTGGAATATCTTGATTGCAGAGTGTCATTCAATGAAGAAAAAAGTGAAGGCCCATCTGCAATCTCAGCCAAATTTAACAAGCTGCATCAAAAACGACCCTTCAGTTTGAAGTTCAGACTTACAGACATATCAATGGTACCTAAAGAATGTTTTGATAAACACTGCAGACTGATCATGCAAGTTCATCATGCGCATATAAGACTACAGAGGGAAACTTTAACCTTATAAAAGGAAAAGTAGATAGCTTCTTCAGAGAGTGAAATCAATAACATATGTCATTTTCACACCTACATAACCTTCAGAAACTGAAACGTTGAAAGGGGACTGAACCGAAAAAAGATCTAAGAACCTAATTGAGAAGAAGAGTGGTAGCACACATTTCAACCTCAAAGTGAAACTGCAAAACCTTACAACTTTAATCATCACACAAACCACATATTTCACAGACTAAGTAGGTCAAATTTTACATGTTACAGCATCAAGTTAGAATTGAATAACGGATACCCAACCTACATACCAAAGGCTTCCTTATTACTGTAAATTTTATCCATCCACTGGAAATAACTAAAGGGAAGTCTTTTGACAAATTTGCAATACAACATAGATTAATCTCATCAACAGTTCAGTGGGCCATATTGCAAAGGTTTCCATGTCATCAATGGTTCAATGGAAATGATGCAGAGCTTGGTCCATAGACTTGGAAATGGCTGCCAAGGCGGTGATCATGAAGGAAAAGAGAATCATAAGGTGGTAGCCCATATCAAAGGAGCTAGGTCCCCATCCAGATTCCTAACACCCATATTTGAGGCAGTGGAAGAAAAAGCTCTCACTCAAATGTAGCCCTACCGTGGAGGGCGGCGCGTAAAGCACAAAAACAGGTTCATCATTCATATGACAGCGGAACCACACAAAAAGAGAGAAAAGAAATACAGAACCATTATCTTTTACTTGAGTAGATTTATGTACAGAAAACATCAATCCTGCCGTACAATTCCATTTCAATCTGTTAAAAAACAAGTTCAACCCAGGACCATAACTCATTCAGGGAAGCTCATGAAGATGGATACTACTGAAGGATAACGATAATACCTTTGAAAGAAACAATGGGCTTTCCAATCTTGAGCTGATTAGTAAATGAGGAACAAGAGGGCCAATTCAAAACAGAGTGAGGATAGAAAACAACATCCATATCCAACAATTAGACCTGTGGATTCTGAATCTGCATTTGGATTAGATTCACACGTTCTGTACTTTATATGGGCACATGTGGTAGTCTTTTATCGTTGACAAAAGGTCACAACTTTATTTCAGCGCGTGGACACCAAATTCCTCTTTTTCTTTTCTTTTCTTTATTTCGGCGCGTGATCAGCTGATCGGCTTTCCTTCTTTTCTTATTGTTATTCTGATTACAATGATGAACTCAATTCTCAAAAAAGAAACTTTCCTTGATTGTTTTTCTAGTTTACGTTCCGCCCCACCTTCATGTGCGTCTTCATGGCCAAAACTACATCAACGAGCTTCTTCAGCTTCATGCCTAACAGAAACACTACCCAAGACTCCATCAAATTTCAAAATGGGTTCTTTCTGAGCGGACCAGTAAACGCATTTTCTCTTTCATCATCACAATTGCGGTGTTATTATGCTTCGATTCCCATCTCAGTACCCCTCACCAAATGTAAAGATTACGAATTTATTAGTCTTGATGAGAAAATTTGTGAATTCTGCGAGAAGGGTAATCTTAAAAAAGCAATGGAATTCCTTCTGATGCCTGAAAAACCCCAAGTAGCTTCAAGTACTTATTGTTCTGTATTGCAACTCTGTGCTGAGCTTAAATCTCTAGAAGATGGTCAAAAAGTACATTCCATCATTCGCTCCAGTGGGGTTTCAATTGATGGCGTTCTGGGATCAAAACTGGTGTTTATGTATGTGACTTGCGGGAATTTGAGAGAGGGGAGGCTGGTGTTTGATAAGATTGCTAATGAAAAGACTTTCCTTTGGAATTTGATGATAAACGGGTATGCAAAGATTGGTAATTTTAAGGAGAGTGTGTTTATATTTGAGAAGATGTTGAGGTCTGGGATTGAAGTGAACTCTCACACATTTTCTTGTGTTTTGAAATGTTTTGCAGCTTTGGGAAGTGTAAAAGATGGTGAATGGGTTCATGGATATTTATTGAAACTGGGTTTCAATTCATATAGTGCTGTTAATAATTCTCTTATTTCGTTTTATTTCAAGATCAGAGATGTTCAGAGCGCACATAAGTTGTTTGATGATTTGACTGACCGAGATGTTATTTCATGGAATTCTATGATAAGTGGATATGTGGCAAGTGGTCTTTGTGAAAAAGGACTAGAGTTATTGATAGAGATGCTAAAATCGGGAGCTGACACGGATTTGGCAACAATTGTTTGTGCTCTTGCAGGTTGTGCAAATTGTCGTGATGTTTCTTTGGGTAGAGCACTTCATGCTTTTGCAATAAAAGCCAGATTTGACAGGAAAGCTATCTTCAATAACACAGTAATGGATATGTATTCAAAATGCCGTGACTTGAATGGTGCAATACAAGTTTTTGCAAAGATGGCTGATAAAAGTGTTGTATCCTGGACTGCCTTGATTGCCGGTTATGTTCGAGAAGGGCTTGCTGATAAAGCTATTGGAATGTTCCATGAAATGGAAAGAGGGGGTGTTGTACCAGATACTTTTGCTATCACAGCTATTCTTCATGCCTGCGCTTGTAATGGGTCACTCGAAAGTGGCAAACATATACATAACTACATCAGGGAAAATGATATGCAGTCAAATATCTTTGTATGTAACGCTCTCATGGACATGTATGCAAAATGTGGAAGCATGGAAGATGCTAAGTCAGTGTTTCTGGAGATGCCTGTGAAGGATATTGTCTCATGGAATACCATGATTGGAGGCTACTCAAAAAATGGTCTTCCTAATGAAGCTCTCAGTCTTTTTGTCACAATGATAAAAGAGTTGGAACCTGATGGTAGAACTATGGCATGTGTGCTTCCAGCTTGTGCCAGCCTTGCAGCCTTGGATAAAGGTAAAGAGATCCACGGTTACATATTACGAAATGGATGCTTATATGATCAACATGTTGCCAATGCTCTTGTTGACATGTATGCAAAATGTGGGATGCTAGTTCTTGCTCGATTCCTGTTCGATATGATTCCTACAAAGGATTTGGTCTCATGGACAGTGATGATTGCTGGATATGGCATGCATGGGTTGGGAAATGAAGCAATTTCTGCCTTCAATGGAATGAGGCATGCAGGCCTTATGCCAGATGAAGTTTGCTTCATCTCTATATTATATGCTTGCAGCCATTCTGGATTAATTAATGAAGGATGGAAGTTTTTCAATTTAATGCAGAACGAGTGCAATATAAAGCCACAACTAGAGCATTATGCTTGTGTTGTGGATCTTCTTTCCCGTACTGGGAAGCTATCGATGGCATACAAATTCATACAGAAAATGCCAATTGAACCTGATGCAACGATCTGGGGATCTCTGCTTTGTGGGTGCAGAATTCACCATGATGTCAAATTAGCAGAGAAAGTTGCAGAACATGTCTTTGAGCTAGAACCTGAGAACACAGGTTACTATGTACTTTTGGCAAATATCTATGCAGAGGCAGAAAGGTGGGAACAAGTAAAGAAAATGAGAGAAAAGATCGGTACGCGTGGTTTAAAGAAGAATCCAGGGTGCAGTTGGACAGAGGCCAAGGGCAAGGTACATATCTTTGTCGCCGCCGATCATTCACACCCACAAACCAATAACATTGAAGCTCTAGTGAACAAATATAGATCAATGATGAAGAAAGAAGGTCATCGTCCTAAATTGAGATACGCTTTAATTAATGCAGATGAAATGGAGAAGGAAATGGCCCTTTGTGGACACAGTGAGAAATTAGCCATGGCTTTTGGAATATTAAACTTGCCACCTGGCCAAACAATACGGGTAACTAAGAACCTAAGAGTATGCGGTGACTGTCATGAGATGGCCAAGTTCATGTCCAGCAAAACCAAGAGGGAGATTGTTTTGAGAGATTCTAATCGGTTTCACCATTTCAAGGATGGCATTTGTTCTTGCAGAGGTTTCTGGTAAATTAATTCACGGGGAAGTCTGAATGTAAGAGCGCAAGCTAAGCCATTTATGGTGAGTGAAAGTTAATGATAGTTAAGTTAGACATTTATCATACGTGAATATTGAATTGGGATCTCCCTCCGACTGATGTAAATGTTGATCTCAGACAATTGAATCCTCTAGCTTGAAGCCATGGACAACGATTCCAGGAAGACGAGTAACCTTTTCGGAGACTAAATGTCGGTCCATGGCTCATCATCTGGCATGTTTTGTTTATGCTAATCACTCATTGTCTCCAACAACTAAGTCGCTTTAATTCTCAAAAACTTGTGTGCTCATGAGGAGTTGTAGCTATGATTTGAGTGACAGGGAATAAATCCAAGACTGCACTCAAAGACAAGGGGACAATTGTAATCATCATCCTCCAGCTATCATTCAGCATCCACCCAACCCCATATAATGTAACACCTTTATTTTCTCTTAAATCGTAATTGCTGATTTCGTCCAAAGTACGCAATGGAGGTATGCTTTCAAAGTTGAAACTCAGGATGGTAGTTGCTTAGAGGTTTATTGCGGCAGAGTGCACAGGATGTTCTGTCATTGATCTACAGAGTTACTAACCTCAACAGAGCGAGGAAGCCTAGCTTGAAGACATCTGAATGTGATCAGTTGTTCATCCTATCATATCTCAAACTTGGATTTTAATGCCTGGAGACGTCTCAGTGAAGCGCTCCAGCGCTTAACCAACATGGTGTCTAGTCCACTGAAGAGTTGCCCACTCCAGACTCATGTTATGCCTAAAACTATCCAATTTAACAGCTCGACCGGTTGTTAGATTCCTTATTGTTTTGGTAATCCAAACAAGAGCATGCCAACCATATTGGTTAAGCTTCTCTGATGAAACCTTAAATTGAAAAAAGGAGGCTTGATTTTAGAAGGTAACATATACCAAACGAAAACAAAGACAAATGATCAATAATATGGGTCGAGGCTTTGATGGAAGTGATACAGTAGAATGTTGGTAGCTCATGAGAATGACAAACTTGATGATACAAATAAGCAAAGTAGAAAAGAAGATAAATCGCACACCCGAAACAATGATTTCTCCTCCCCTTTTTTCATTTTTGTCCACTCTGCAACTACTCTCATTAGTAATGAAGTGTATAATAAATAAATCAAACAATAATTTCATGAAATAATCCCTATTCTATGCAAACTCACCTTCTGACTAACAACATTTTCTCGAGAGAAGGACCATGAAAACTATGAGGAATACTATGGAAGCAATTGCTATGGCAATACCAAGAGCAACCTTATTAGGCCCATGATGATGTTCCTTTCTACTGGAATTGTCTCCTTCACCGTCATCATAGTCCGATGAGTCATCACTCGCTGAAGCTTCTTTTGACGGTGGTGGCGACATTGGTAACCCATGCTTATCACAAGGAGCTATCCCAAGCTTCAATTTTGATGATAATCGTGTATGGTTGTAGCACAAATTGCTATTCTCACCAACCTTCAGCACAGCCAACTTCTTCATAAAACTAAGATTAAACGGCAAAACACCATGGAACGCATTTTTCTCAAGATTCAAGTACTTCAAGTGCTTCATTTCTGCAAGAAACCTCGGTATCGTCCCATTGAACTGATTCGAACTCAGATCAACATGAATTAAACCAGGAATTGCTGACAAAGAATCCGGGACAGACCCAGATAACGAATTAGACCTCAAAGACAGATTTTTTAGCGAGATCAAGTCACCAAAATTCGAGGGCAATTCCCCAGTAAGCGAGTTAGAAGAAAGATCGAGACTTTCAAGGTTTTCCAGGACTGCAATAGAACCAGGAATAGTCCCCTTGAGCTTGTTACCTGAAAAATCCACATGGGTAAGATTGGAATGGAGATGCCGTGGTATGTATCCGGTAACATTAGCATTTGAGATAGTAACGGACCTCAACTTGCGCATATTACCAAGAACAACATAGAGGCCACTACCGTTAACAGGCACATCACTGACAGTAAGATCAGTTAGATTGACAAAGTGAGAGAGCCCTACACCAGTGAGGTGCTTAAGAGAGTGAATGCAAGTGAAGGAATGGAGAGACAAAGCAAGATCTGAAGGAAAACGACCAGGACTTGCAGGACAGTTGGTAAAAGTCAGAGACCGGAGTGTAGAAAGAGACTTGAGAGCAGTGTAGGAGAGGTCGAGGTCAGAGGAGCAGTTGGAGAGATTTAGTGAGATGAGGAAGCGAAAGGGAGAGGAAGCGTCGCAGACGGTAGCGTTGTGTGGAGATGGTTGAATACAAGGATCTTTGGCAGTGGGGATGTCAAGAGATTGGAGGGCCGTGAGTTGTTTGGGGTCTAAGGTGGAGTGTCCAGACGGGGAGGGTCTAGTGGTAGGAGAGGAAATTGGGGAGGGTCTAGTAGTCGGAGAGGGTCTAGTGGTCGGAGAGGAGATGGGGGAGTGTCTAGTAGTCGGAGAAGGTCTAGTAGTCGGAGAGGAGATTGGGGAGGGTGAAGGGGGGAGTGTGGCTGCTTCGGCCGCCGTGAAGAGGAGGAGGAGAATGAAGAAGAGTACAAGCGGTGGTTTTGGTGGCGGCGACATCGGTGGAAGTGAAACTTGGGAGGGTTGAACAGAAATATGTGGAGTGCGGAGCGATGTTGTTTCCAAGTGAAATGTTCAAGTGAGCTTAGGAAGTAGCACAGTCTACAGTCTACAACCAGAAGAAAGTCACATTTGGGCAACCGTACAGATAATCAATTAGTACTGTTATGCCCTCGTAGTTCAACGTATTTACAGAATCATGCTCTATACTTTTTCTTTTATAATTTTTTAACACCGACCAACGGGCAACGGGTCTTTATTAAACAAGTAAAGAACTAATACTAATGAGACGAGAGCTGTGGTGGAGCAGCACGAGCTCCTGCATTCTTAATCTGAGCTCTACCAATGTAATATAGACCCACATCCTCGGCCACTGCAGGAGGCTTTTTTCGCGATGCCGAAGGCAGCTGGTTAGGAGACTTCATTTAGAACATAGGTTGGTGCTCATCGCTGAATGTAAAACTTTAGGAAGTCTACACTGGCCTTACCTTCACCTGGACTATGGGTTACTGCTAAGTTGAACTTAAAATAGGTTCGGCGGCTATGATCAGTCTCCTTTCTTCCGCAGTCAATAGAGCTCAGGCCCACAACTCTATCGATATGGGCATCAACGAATTGTTTCAGCGTAATTAGATTGTTGTTCATCGACATATCTATCGAGAAAGTAACAGTTGCGCTGATTGGTTGACACACTACGCTGAACATGTAAATGTTAGAGCCACATATTTTGACACTGTACCAATCGAGTGCCATTTTTTTCTCACAGATAATATCTTGGAGACCCGTTTTCCTAAATTCGTAATATAATTTTCGTTTCCTTCCCTTAAAAAAATGTAATTTGATGGATTTTTTTAGCCTCTTGTCAAAGGCAAACGAAACCTTTATGGAATAATGTTGCTGTACAACTAATCAATCCAACAGTACTGCAGAAGTAGTCTGCTCTTACCTTTTTACTCTAGGCAGGACCAAATTAACAAGCCAGATTGGGTGTATCTACTTAGGAAAGTTGAGTCCAACTTGTTGGGATGGCTTAATTGGCGGAACAAATTTGCAATAATATTTTTGTGAAAGCAATGAGGAAGTAAAAAATATAAAAATTTACATAATTCGATCAATTATTTGGCCTATGTCTTTAAATAAAGAGATAAATTTATTATAACGAAGATGATATAAAAAGAAATATGACAATAACAATATATAATTTTGTAAAATTTTTCTTCAAATGTTTTCTCTAAAGGCTTAACATGCAAAATTTTTATCAAATTATTTATAAATAATGGTTACTTATAAGAAGTACAACTATAGTAAAATTTTAGTATCATAGAAACTTAAGAATTAACAAAAATTTAAGGTCACAGAAACTCTATTTCCATAGATGCCTAATGACACTGAAACCTTGCTTCACTAGAAGTCTAAGGTTATTAAAATTCTAGTTCACTATAATTTAGCCCATATCTTACAATTCTTTGTCTCGCCTTGAATTCTCTAATGTCTAATCAAGAATTACTGCCTACTTATATAAGCCTTCAAGGATTTCAATTTATGTGAGCATTCATAAAGTCTAAGCTATACTTAACATTTTTTCGAGTAATGACTTTATCAACAGGTCAGTTGTATCCTCCAAAATGTGAACCTTTTCTACTAGATAAGATGCAATTAAATTCTCATCTTGTGAAATCTTTCATCCTTTATTGTAGCTCCCATCAGTTTATCTTTCTCTTGACTTTATAATCTCTAAAAAATAGTTACATCGCCATCATTGATAGTCAAAGTATAGGCAATCAAGTCTCCCAACCATATCTCCTTGATTGCCTAAGTCCTTCTTACTATATATTTAGCTATATTGTATTGATGCTCTCTTTTTAACAATATTTTATCTCTTAAACTAAAATTTTCAACCCCTATAGCAACTATTGTAGGCTATTTTAGTATCATCTTTGAATCAATACTACTCATTATTGACCTTAGCAAGACCTTTCCATATGTTTTCCTTAACATATATCACTCCTCAAATACTAAATCTTTGAAGGTTCCTCTGGACTTTTTACCAAGCACACGAAGCTTATAAAAGTCTACCTTCTTGTATTTGACATCTTTTAATAAGCTCCCTTTATCATCACCAGACGATACGTCATCACCAAATGAAACGTCCTCATCAGACGATCCGTCCCCACCAGACGATATGTCCTCACTAGACGAAGCATCCTCACCAGACGATACGTCCTCACCAGACGAAGTGTCCTCACCAGACGATCCGTCATTACCAGACGATACGTCCTCACCAGACGATGCGTCATCAACAGATGATACGTCATCACCAGACAATACATCGTCACCAGATGATACGTCCTCACCAGACGACACATCATTATAAGACGATACGGCATTACCAGACAATACGTCCTATACTCTTAAGCATCTCCACTTATAAGGACCATAACTTTTAACTTCGATATCTAAAAATTTCATATTTTATAGTATTGGAAAGCTAGGAAGACAAACTACAACTTTTATGAAGACAACTTGCCAAATTCATTCTAGATCAATTCAGATCTTGTCCTAAAGTCAGAACACGAATTTTTTCCCTTATAGAAGACTTGAAATTTTGCACTATGCAAACTTGGAATGTTCTCAGTATAACCATTCAGCTACCAATGTGATTTCATTAAACTCTCAAATCTCAACTCATTTCTCTCATCACCTTCAACTACATCTGATTAGTCATAATTCCTATCTTCCTTTCCATGACATCTTACTTATGTATAAATATATATCAACGAATTATGTTCCAAAATCATCAACTCAAGTCGATTACTTCTTCACGTATGTCTAATTTCAACTCACATCATCCATGCACCATTCACATTTCATTAACATCAAATGAATAAAGTTTTATAAATCTTTAATGACATTCTAAGCCACATTACATCATCGTCTCAAAATCTCAAATTACAAAAGGTCCTTGAATAAACAAACTTCTTGCTTTCCTAAAATCAACTCAAACTACAACATAAGCAAATTTGGAGAAATGCCCTTAGGCTCTTGATCACTTGGTCTTTTAGCTATCACCTGAAGATGGGATAAAAGGTGAGTTTCAAAGCTCGTGGGTAACAAGTTTATAACAAAGAATAAGCAAAATCGTTGAAATGTTTCTTGTCTTATAAAAGTTATAGTGAATTTATAAAATGCTTTGTTCTCAAATTTTCAATCAAATTCACCAATCTTGCTTAAAACTCATAGTTAAAGTATCATCACATCAACATAGTAGAACACTCAAATTATGCAACAAACTTGACAATTCAAAGATGTAATGTACAAACAACTGGCTCGAGAGTTCCTTGGAACACAACGGAGAAATCGAAGTTTACACCGTGAGAAAAATAAGTCAGATTTCTTAGGATCTCGTGGCCTCAAGTAGGCAGCCGGGAGAAGGCTATGGGTCAACATACACGTGACTAATGAAACAGGTTCCTCTCTTGCCCAAACAAAAGTACATATTCATGCTCAAATCATTTGCTTATATGTTCATACTTTTATGCTTTCACATCTTTTCATTCATACAAAATGCCATGACATGTTTCAAGGCATAACATGAATATTTCAAGACCGTTTTCCATTTTAAAATCAAAATTATTGCAACAACATGTAGCAATTTCTCAAATCACTCAAAACATTAAAAGCAACATTTATGAAGTAATTGAAATCATTTTACTTTTTGATTTGTAAAAACATTAATGGCTAATAACTCTATTATAAACATGTAACCCACCATGATTTCCTTGCTTAGAGACTTGCTCAAAATGCCTCTTCTATTGTTCTTCTTGCCTCTTTGATCCCCTTTATACAATAACTAAAAAATCCCACTCAATAGGGATTTCAATTAAAAATCTCATAAAGCACAATCACTAAAATTAGTGTTAGAATATTTAAACCCATAGATTTTCTAAACTTCATGAACTAAAATCCTTCCAAAAATTTCAAAAGATTTAGGTGATCTTACCTTGATTCTTCATCAAATAAAGAGATCTTTAGCTCAAATGGAAGTTCTTCTCTTCCTTTACCTTTTTATCTTCTTGAACCACTTCAAAATTTCTCTCAAAGGTTAAGAAAATTAAAACCCTAGCTTTTTTTCTCTTCTTTTCTTGTCCTTCAAAAAATACCCCTCCTCTCCTTTGGACTTCCCATTTTACCCCTTCTTTCATTTACCTCCTAACTCCTTTAATCTTCTTAAACACCATATTAACTCTAACTTAATTCAAATATTTCCATCTAATTTCAAATCTCTATTTATGCCCATCAAATTTATGACTCAATTCTAAAAATAATGAAACAAATAAATCAATAATAATTAAAAAATTTGGGGTCCAATAATTCTCCTCCTAAAAGAATTTCGTCCTCGAAATTCTCACCTAACTGATCTAGCGGAAAGGGTATGATTCCTCTTGTGCTTCTCCATTTTCCATTTAACTCCATCACTCCAATAATTTTCTTTCTAATCATCCTAGTTAACGAATTCAATCAATCCTTCTATGACTTATTCAAATATCACACTATCTTAACTGTTCTCTCAATATATTTTAGATTACTCACAATGTTCGGCTTCCTATATCGATAACATCAATATCATATCATATCATTATTTCTTAACATACTCACATATATCACATTACGAATCTAACACATCTTTCATTAGTAGCACTTCTCATAACTATTTCATATGACTTATTCATGTCAGGCTTAGCTAATCCTTTTTCCTAACTTGAGCACACCTTGGCACAGTGATACTCTTATAAATAATTTAACTTTCACTTAATAATTCACATCAGTGTAGTGTTAATACACTTAACTCTTATGTCTGTCTCACTATATTCCATGCCCTGGGTGTTGATCCACCTAATTCATTCATCTTTCTTGAATCACTTAATTTCTTATATTGATCAATTTCACCTATCAGTAACATCTCCAATTCTGGCCTTCAACCATTTTTAGGCCTTAATCATCACAATGCAAGAGCTAACGACTCTTTATGTCATCTAATTCCTCATACAGTATTACAATGAAATCACTATGACAATGATTATGATGCTTAAAGTCAAGTAGGACTACACATTGATCTCATGTTCCTATGAACTCCAAACTATATGCCTTAAGCATATCTTTGATAGTTAAGACCATTGGCAAATCAAACATTCACTCACTTAATTCGACATTCTCAGTCGCTAAATGATGTTTCGACATATTCCTACTAGGATGTTAACTTACGTTACCATTTGTACTTTTCTAATAATATCTTTGCTCAATCATCTTTATCGGTATATATACTTCTTATTTCAATCTCAATTTGTCATTCTTCCTACTTGATCCCAAAATTCAGATATGTTTTCTATCTCTCAATAAGATTCACAATTTCTGAATCCTCAATTTAGGTTTGGTTAATCCTTTCATGTGAAACTGATCTTTAATTCCATAGCAAATAGTACTTTGATTTGCCCAAAATTTAACTCCACATTTTATGTTCCTTTTTCCACTAGATCTGATAACCTCAATATTGAATTTCTGCTTAATGTATCAGATATAACACTAACTTTACTTGGAATTACTCATTTGTACAATCATAGTCTTTCAGTGCTTATTTCCATTATCTCAGTCTCGTATTCAATTTTGCTCAACTCAATAACTTCCTCAAACTTTTATGATCTGTACATGTATATATATATCCAAGATGTTCCTGCATATACTATCTCCAAACTTTCAGAGCAATTACTAGTATAGCAGCTCTAAATCATGTATCAAATAGTCAACTCATAGGCCTTTAGTTGTCTCCATACATATGAAATCACTTTATTATGCTGCATGGGATTTTATCCAAATCTCTTATACAACATCATTGTATACTATAAAATCTCCAAATCCATATAATTTAATTAATATCAGTATAACTCCTCAAAATTCTCTTTACTTTCATTACTCATATGCTTTATGCGTTTTTCTTTGCGCATTCAAACTATTCTTCTCAACTATTCGAATACCTTTAATACATTATCAAATTTTTGCTTGGATCGTTTTAATCTTCAATACCATAGTACTGTTGGGGCAATTGCTAACTTCAAACAATTATTATCAAGCTCCATATGCCCATAATTAGTTCTCATAATTCCTTAAATAACTAATTCCTTAATGAGGCAACATTGTCCCACGTTATTTTCAATTTTCCAATTGACTTCCTTTCTCAAATGATTTTCTCAATTCATTCGATTCCTCTAATTTCACATTGAATTTTTATACTATCTACTCATTCATACTAGTTTCTCCACACATTTCAATTTATTTTCAATCTTAACTTTGAGTGTTTGTAATACCTTCATAAGGTCAAATTTGTATCTCTTGAACATGTTTACACAGAATATAACATAGACCTATATACTCCTCATATTAGTAATTAATGTCTCCTCAAATTCAAGAATCCAATCCTATAGTTGGATACATTACATTAAACATAATAGATACACTCTCTATAGCATATTATAACAATTGAGAGGTCACTTAAGACCAAATAATATGACAAAACTAGACCAGGACAGTGGACAACAAACATAGACAGAAGGGAGAAAGGATACATCTCTAATAGTGAGGTAGAAAATGAAACAAAGGGACCTAACCTAGACCCAAAGGGAGCCAAGACCGATCAGTGGAAGTGAATGACAGAAGGTGCAAAAATATAAAAATAGCAACACAGGTAAGGTTGTGATGACATCTAACAGCGAAATGATTAAAGGTGATAATGTGAATGCCAAAGTGGGGGTAAATAATGAAGTGAAGGAAAAGTGTACTACCGAAGAAACAAAGAGACTAGGAGGGGAGAGACCCTTTCAAATTAGAAAATGAAGATGTTGTGCTGGAATGTCTGAGGCCTCAACAAGGCCTCAAGACAACATAGTGTTGTTAACCTCTTCAACAACACAATTGTAAATCAGTTTTCTTTCTCAAAACAAAATTATCTTTAGATGTTTCAGGGTATTATGATGAAAAATAAGTTCCAAGGATGGGACTATAGTCACAATTTTGATTCTATTATAAAAGGACGAATAATTATTGCTTGGAACTCTTCCTTTATATCAATTCCATATGTTAGAGGTTGGAGAACAATTTGTTCATTATAGTGTACAATGTCGAACATCTCAAGTGCAGTTTCTGGTGACGTTTGTGTATAGGTTATATAGCGTGACAAAAAGAAGGGAGTTATGGCAGTATCTAATAGACCAGGGTTCAGATCCCCTAATGCCATGGATAATAATGGGGGATTTCAATTGTGTTTGTGTTGCTAGTGAAAGGCTAGGCTATCAACCACCTATTACCTACTTGCTTAAAGACATAAGATTTCTGAATGACTTTGGGATTAGAAGATACTCCATACTGAAGGGAGTTCTTCACATGGCATAAAAACAATCTCTGGGTAAAATTGGATAGGGTTCTCATAAATCCTGCATGGGGAGCATTGGGTTTGAATTGTTTAGTATACTTCTAACATATGATGGTAGCCTCTAATCATTGCCCTATTATAGTGGACTTCAAACAATAGGAATTCCAAGGAAACAAACTTTTCAAATTCTTTAAAATGTGGCTCAATCATCCTAGCTTTCAAGACATAGTTAGCAATACTTGGGACTTGGAAGTAAAGGGGTTTGCACAATATATTTTGTGTGCGAAATTGAAGGCTCTTAAGACACCCCCCTGAAATTCTTGAACTCTGAAGTTTATGGCCACATCTCAAGCAAAGTCAAGAAGGCTCAAGAGGATTTCCAAGCTACATATAAGGTTGCACTAAGTAGACCAATGATGAAGAGTTGCAACAAGAGGTGAATATTAGAGGGAAGTAGGTGGGGTTCATGCAAGATGCAGAGAGGCAATTTTACAAGAAAAAAGCAAAATACAAACACTTGATAGAAGCCGTTAAAAGCACTAAATATTTCATGCAGTGGTTTGAAAGAGAGGTAGGCAAAATGCAATTTCCCATCTCATAAAGGAGGATAGAGTAGAAATAACATCAATAGAAGAAGTAGCCAAGTGTGTTGTAAGCTATTATCAAGGACTCCTTAGGACTTCATCCACCCGAGAAAGACTAGACTTTGATGTGGTTAGAAATGGTATGATATTGGGCTTGGAAACTCAGGAACCATTGGCTACCCCGATCATAGATAATGAGATCAAGCGGGCATTGTTTGACATAGGGGATGACAAAGCCCCAAGGCCGGACAGATATACAGCTGCTTTCTTTAAAAAATAATGGGATCAAGTGGGATCAGTTTTAATTGCAACCGTGAAGGAATTCTTTGTAAATGGTCAAATGCTAAAGCAGATTAACCACACAATTATCACTCTAATTCCAAAAAAAAAATAGCACCAAGAGTAACTGACTTTAGACCTATAGCTTGCTTGAATGTCACTTACAAGGTGATCACAAAGATTTTGAGTGAGCGAATGGTGAAGGTTGTGGGGAAACTCGTTGATCTAGCTCAAGTAGCTTTTGTGTCGGGGAGAAACATGCTTGACAATGTCTTTTTAGTATAGGAACTAGTAAGGGGATATACTAGGAAGAGGATCTCACTGAGATGTATGATCAAACTTGATATTACGAAAGCTTATGACACAATTGCATGTGAGTTCCATGAGGACATAATGAAAAGTTTGGGGTTTCCAACAATGTTTATTCGTTGAATTATGGAATATGTTTAAACGCCTTCCTCCTTGATTTCAATAAATGGATCATTGCACGGGATGTTCAAAGTTAGAAGGGGCCTGAGGCAAGGTGATCCAATGTCACCCACTTTATTCTTACTTGGTATGGAGTACCTATCTCAGTTATTGAAAAGTAGAACAAGGAGCCCTCAATTTCACTTCCACCCAAAGTGTAAACTGCTTGGAATCACATATTTTCCTTTTGCGAATGAACTTATGCTATTCTCAAGAGGAGATCCAATTTCCATAGGCATTCTAGTACAAGTGATGGAGAAATTGAATCAGGTGATAGGGCTGAAGGTAAATGTGTCAAAATCAAGCATATACCTAGCAGGGGTACGCAGATATGAGAGGGAGAGTATTTTACAAATGGTGGAGCATGTAACAGGTGACTTTCCTCTCAGATATTTGGGTGTCCCTTTGGCACCATTGAAAGTTTTAAAAGCACGTCTTAAAAGCAAAGCACTAGAGCACGTCTTAAAAGCAAAGCCACTAGACTTGCATTCATGTGTACCATATACATGATATGGAACACCAGGAATGTTATATAGCTAGAGTCTGCTTCTGTCACGAGCTTAGATGTAGTTCTAAAAACTAAAACAGTTATGTATAGAATCTTATATAGATTGTATCCCATGGATTTTATTACATTTTGACACTTCGGCTGTATGAGGGATTTTGATGTAATTTGCTTATAGCCTCTTTTTGGATGTAGTGGGGGATATGGAGTTTATATTGGTTGATGTATTTTTGTGTCTAGCCTCTTTTCGGGTGTATTGGGAAATTGGGAGTATCTTTATTTATAGCCTCACTTTAGGTGTAATGGGGAAGTGGTCGTAATTAGGGGTGAGCATTATTCGGGCCGGCCCGATTACCCAGCCCTGCCTGAATTAATTCGGGTAAGTAAATGCTAAATTTCAGGTAATTCGGGCCAGCCCAGGTATTACCCGAATTATTTTCGGGCCGGGACGGGTAACTCCGAAAAAATTCGGGCCGGCCTGATTACCCGAATTAGGTTTAAAAGAATTATGAAATAGGGTAATTAGGATAATTCGGGTAAATCGGGCCGGGATAATTCGGGTAAATCGGGTAAATCGGGCAGGGTAAATAGGTAATTTGGGTAAATCGGGCCGGGTAAGTTCGAAAAATTCAAAGTTCGGGTTCGAGCCGGGTAAGGAAAAAAAAATTTCGGGTAATTTGGGCCGGGCCCGAACAGTGAAAATTGGGCCCGAATTACCTTAATGCTCACCCTTAGTCGTAATTGATGTAGTTTTTTTTAATAACACAATGATTGGGGTAATGCCCCAAAGATCTATGTACATATACTTTTGATGCAATATACCATTTACCTTGTATTAAAAAAACAAAGAGACAAAGTCTTTAAGTCCACATTTATTAGTAGGTAATTCTCTAGAGTTAAGCTCCGGAGTGGTCGGGAAGAAAATGAGTCTTAAATCATAAATTAAATAAAATTGGACATGGACCCTCTCAGGATAGTTTAATAATAATTCCTAAAGGCCTCTCTCTGTTGGAGAAAATTACTACAACCTCAACAACAATAATAGCAAAAGAAATAAAGTGTAAGAAATTAAATCAACCCACACGTAATTTACATAAAAAAAAACTCCTCTTAACTAAGGGAAAAATCACGATTTGGGTCTCCACAAACGAAAATCACTCCACTATAATAATCAAGAGTACAATTAGTAACCAATAATAATAATCTGAACGACAAGTACAATTATTTTTAAGTTCTAATACAAATTGAAAACCCCAATCAATTTCGTACTCTCTACAAACCTAAGAGATACTACACACTAAATATCTATCGATGATGATCCACTTCCTCTTGATTATCTCACCAAATAGTTTTAGTCCTACACGCCAAAACAATATAGTAGACCTCTTCTTTTCTCCTCCCTGTTCTAGTTTTTATGACAATCCCACTCACGATCGAAAAAGGGTAAACTTTATTTTATCTTATCATAAATTGACTTCTCCAATAAGCTACTAAAACCTACTACTTATAAGTTAATCAAAGAACTCTTTATTTAGTAGGCCACTATTTGTAAAAAAAAGTCCACCTTTACAAAAACTCATATACCTAATATTTAGGATTTGCGAGGATACCCAACAGGTGAAGGAAACAGTTATTCATTTTATTGAATTAGATGCATATCGTAAAAATTTATAAATTGTAGGCCATCATAAGCTTCCAAATTAAGCAACTTGAACCTTGGTGGATGTGATCCACCTAATATGTCGAACGTACGCAAAAGGGTTATTGTGTATCATATTTACCTACTCTAACTATAGATTAGAGGGAGTGGGGACATCTTTGTGGCCCTCATTGATTTGAGTCAATGACAAGAAGATTTACCTCTCGACCTCTATCAATTGAACTTAGCAATGTGGTTGGCCAGTTACATGGACAAGTCATATTGCACTAGCCATAAAACATGTATTCTTAACTCCTTGATCTACTCTTGTAAGCTTAGAAATATAGACAGTGTTGGTCTTTCAATAGTGTTGGCACATATATGTTCGTAAATAAGCAATATGTTCGTAAATAAGGCTACGTAGAGAATGTCGAATGATGCTTTCTCAACTCTTAATTGTCCTTGTACACTATTTCCTCTTTAATCAAACTAGAATTTGGGCTTTCTAATAGACTTCTCACAATCATACAAAACAAAATCAAAGTTTATCTAGTAAACACCTCGATACTAAAGGTAGATTTAGGTTCAGGAGTTTTTATAGGATAATTATAAGTAACATACCTCTCTAAATACGTGGACATACACTTATATAGAGGGGAAAACATTAGTACAGAAAGAAATAGTACACCAATACTAGGGACCATAATGACCTGTTCCCAAAATTGTTGCTCCCTTTGTTCCCTTTATATCCAACCCATTTATTAACTGAGCAATTTTAGGAATAGGTGAATACATCCTAGATCTCTAGAATCTGTGGTTATGGGCATGGTAAAGAAATTTAGGGTTAGGTAAGGAAGTAGGTAGGGATATTGATGAGATCTTGATATAGTTTCCTTAAGTTTTCATGATGCCTTATCGTCCCTTTTACATTTTAATTTTCATCATCAAAATTAGCAAGATATAAAAGCCATTTCAACAAAACAAGATGAAACCATCACAAGATAAAGGCAACAACCTTAATAATGTGAAGGCTTAAACACTAACATAGTCTACTAAAACAACAACACATCAGTAAGTTCATAATAATACATTGTTTTATCTCAAGCTACTAACACAACACGACATTATTCAATATTAACCTACCTCGACTATTAGGGTAAAACTACCCACATCTTTCTCGCTACTTCGAATGGTTTCCAAAATTTAGATGAGTGATTGTTTGTGGCTGCGTCTGGTAATAAGGAGAGGCTCTGAAGGTGGTGTTAACTCTAGCGATTGTCAAGGTCTTCAATCGACTTCTAAACGATTCTTCTTCACAGGTAATCATCTTCTCTCCCGTTCATTATTTAGGAATTAGGGTTTTCTTTGAGACATTTATTCATTTCCAAGAGACTCTTCATGACTTCCAGGCGGTTCCAATGGCCATTTTGTTTTCTAATCTTCTTAACCGATTGCATTCCTCAGGTAGATATCTCCTTCTCTTTTTTAGAGATTAGAGTTGAATCTCTAAAAAATTTCTTTCTGGAATAGGAGTTCTATGTGGGCTTCTTGTTGGAGACAGTTTGAAGAGTGAAAAGATGATTCAGGTCAGATCCTTCTATTTCTTCTTCCTATTATCGAATCTGGTATTCCTAAACTGATTTCTCTATTCTTGATTTGCACCCCTATAGGAATACAAGGGCTTTAACAACCTTCTCAAAAAGAGGATGGGCTAACCCTACCCAAGTATTTGTTTAAAATCTCTCATGTTTCTCCTTGCTTTCCATTGAGTAGAATTGAACTATGTACCTCATACTGTTTTCATCACTCAGAAGAGGAATGAGCTAGTCTGTTTAGTGCCTAAAAATCTTTTGTGAACTATGGTTGTGGTTCTGTGGTTGTAATCTAGTTTCTGCATAGTTGATTGAGTGGATTGAGTAGCTCTTCTTTAAGTAGAGACCAGATATGGCTATATCCTCCATACATAAGCCATTCCCCCCATTACAATGTAGATTTAACTGATTTATAATCAATTGCTTCCTGATGCTTGTAGTGGTGACCTTTATAAGAGAGGTTATTAAGGTAGTCTGGTCTTTGAACCTTCTCTTATTCCTCCCATTCCAGATCACTTGGAAACATGTGGCCACTAAGAGTAGCGTTATTGCCTTGTCATATTTTGACATGTTCAAATTAGGAAGCTCTTGTATGATGTTAATAAGTCTACAAACATTGAATTCTAGGGCACACAAAGCAAAGATTCTTGACCATATTTCTCTAGAGAAGCCACACTCGAAGAAGAGGTGGTCTCTAGATTCTTCCACTAGATTACAAAAAATGCATAGTTTAGGGGAGGTTAGGAATTTCAATCTGTCCATAGTGCTCAGCCTATTCCACATAGCCAACCATAATAGAAAACTCACATTAGGTCTTAGAATCTTATTCCATATCAGAGCATCCCACCTTATTACTCTATTTTTTAGCCTTCCCTTTAGCTTCCTTACTTCCTTTGCAGTAATCTACGAGATAGGGATACCCCTCCATAAGTAGTTATCTCTCTCTCCCTGTCTTATGAGTTGAGGAATATGTAGATTTGTAATTTCATCTGAAGATAGGGTCCATTCTTCATTTCTTATTATTGCTTGGAGTTTAGCATCCTTGGGGATTTGACTTAATAGGGTATTGGCCATCTGATTTTGTGTTAGGGGTCCATTTCCTAACCAATTATCATACCATAATAAGAGTCTATCCCCCTCCCCTATTTAGCAGGTGATGTGTTAGTAAATCTCTTCCTTCATACTAAGAATTTGGTTAAAAAACTAGGTATAACTAACCTTGGTTTTTAGAGCCCAAAGACTCCTTCCTCTTGGCATATAAGTATGCATCCACTTAGTCCACATTGATTCCTGATCACTGAGCAATCTACAAATCCTCTTAGACATTAAGAATCTGCTTTTTAATAACAATTGACTTAATTCCCAACCCCCCTTCATCTTTAGGTTGACAGATTGTCTTCCAACCTACTTTGGCCATACCTTTCTCTCCATACCTTTCCCCCATAGAAACTGTTTCATCAATCTTTCTATTGTTTTAATCAGTCCAGTAAGTGTTCATGGACAGGATTACTAATTTGAGTAGTTGTAGTTTACCCCCATAGGAAAGAGCTCTATTGGTCCATGATCTCAATTTTTTCTAGATCTTTTCTATCAAAGGGAGACATTCAAGAATCTAAGCCACCTAGATGAGATAGGAATCCCCAAGTAGTTTAGAGGAGGATCTTTAACTTCCATACCCGTAGCTTAAGCTAAGATATTTGAGAGGTGAGAGGCACTCTTAAAGAGTAGAATAAAACTCTTACAGAGATTTACATATAGTCCCGACATCTCCTTAAAATGAGTGAGAGTTTTCATCAGTACAGAGACCCGCTGCACATTTTCCTTGCTTAGGAGAATAAATTTATCTGTAAAACATAAATTAGTTAGAGAAATTTCTTTGCATTTTGAGTGATATCTGAAGTTTGGTTCATTTGAAACATTGTGCTTGAGCAGCTGAGCGAGGACTTCCATACAGATTAGGAATAGGTAAAGGGAGAAAGGATCCCCCCTTGTCTAAGACCTTTTTTCTCGTTAAACAATCCAATAGGACTCCCATTTATCATAATCCCATTAATTCTTTAAAAAAAACCTTGATAGTGTATATATACACCAGATTAATCGATGTCTGCAATCAGCATAGCATCTTCTTGACAAGCAACACATTTTAATAAAAAAGCGACGCTTCTTACATGAATAGTGTTAACATATTTAAACGACTACTGTGAAGAAGCTTCGCAAGAAGTCATACAATTCTACATAATATCCACAAAGATATGTGCTTTACTACATGTGCAAGCTTGATTAGGGCTTTTACATGAATGTCTGTAGTCCCAAACACTATGACACTTTCTTAATGATTCAAAGTCTTATTCTAATCCAGATTCACATAACCCATAAGATTACGTGTGTGTAATTGATCCTTCAAAAATACTTCAACGTAACTCAGCAAACACAAGCACGAAAGTCACCAGAGAAAAGTAAAGGAAAGTATATAATCCAAAAATGCAATTTTACATAGTAATTATGGATACAAAATATATTTTAAAAAAGTAAAAAAGAAAGAATTAAACAACACAATTTCCTAATAAAAGGTTAAAATAAGAAAAAGTAAACAGAGTTACTAGAAATTGAACAAGATTTGCAAAGTATGGATATGTATAATGCATAAAACTAAGAAAAGAAGAAATTAAAAAAGTACCCATTTATTAAAATGATTAAAGGAGAAAAAAATGTCAAATTGAAATTTAAATAGTTTCTAAGAGATTGAGGTCTGTCTAAGACACTAAAAATCATTGAACTAAATATGGTTTGTTTTGTTGTCATGTCCTAAACTAAGTTATAAACATACTTTCATCATCTAAATATGATTTAGGGTCTTTTAAAAGTTAATATTAAAAATTATGAAAAAAACTAATAATAACTCTCATCTTATTGTAGTTGTTGCTAAAACACATACAATTTCTTGAAAAATTGCTTTCATTATTATGAATATTCAAAAATGGTCCCGTTATTCCTAATAATATTACTCAGTAAGAGATTACTTCTTCCAAAGCACATCCGCTCAAAATAATTCAATTCATTTTTCAAAAGAAAAACATTCAACACTTTTAATTTTAAATAATTAAATAATTGAAAGTTGTATCATTATTACTAAAACTTACCTTTTCATGACTAATAATTGCTTCTTACAATCACACCATATATCTAGAATCTTCATAATTAAATATCACTAGGGATATTCTTAATTTTTCACAATCTTTAATATTACTTTTTTCTAAAGATCTTGAATTATAATTTAGAAGGCCAATAACACTTTTTTCAAGTAACAATAACCTTTTTATTAATTAATTTAGGATAAATGCCCTTAAACTTAATTACTCCTTACTTAGAACAAAGTGGTAAATTTTGAATCGACTTCTTGCTTTCTCTTTTCTCAGACCACACATTCTAAAAGAATGTACTAGATCTTCCATATTCTTTCAAGTCGATGGTCGGTTAGGGTGGAATAAGTCTTCAGTGTCTGTGTAAGCTTTTCTTGTTGCAACGGTCTACGGTCTATCAGCCTTCCTTCTTGCTGTTAGCTCTATCGGGGACTAGCATCGCATAGTTTTCTACATCTTTCATATTCTATTCACTTCATAGAAGATCATTTTGCATCGAAAGACAGAAGCCGACGAGGTGGATTAGATTATACTGATCCTCTTATTGCAAGTTGGAAACAGAGAGTCGATAGTGATTACCATTCCTTTAGTTAAATCGCAGAGTGGAGTTCACCATGGCCAACCCCGTGCCGGAGGCGCAAATATCTAAGAAGGTATGCATCCGTAAACAGGAAGTGGAACCTATACCTGGAGCAAAACATTCGCACAGTGCAGTGGTCCTAGGATTCTCCTCAAAGGACAGTGCAACGAAAAATCAACCCTGGCCACCAGAGGAATTCATTGAGGTTGCTGAAGGTGATATAATCCAGGAGCCAGAGGAAGCTGGGGCGGAGTCTTCTTATCCTCTTCCTTCCACTATAAATTGGACCAACAGTGGAACAAATCCGTGATTGTGAAACTAATCGGACACAACATCGACTACCGCCTACTCTGCATGCGGCTGAAATCAATGTGGAACCCGACTGGTCCCTGAAGATAGTCGACCTTGACTTTGATTTTTCCTGGTGAAGTTTGCTAAGGACGATGACTTCATGCACGCCTTGACGGACGGCCCTTGGAGCATTTTTGGCCACGCCTTGTCGGTTCAGCAACGGAGGCTCGACTTCCGTCCATCCCAAGGTAAGGTCTCTCATGTGGTGGTCTGGATACAGTTCCTTGAGCTTTCCATCGCATGATATCACCCGCAAATCCTAACTGCACTAGACAATATTGTGGGGAGAACCCTAAAGATTGACGACACGACGCTGTTTTCCCAGTGAGGGCGGTTTGCGCGGGTGGTCGTGGACCTTGATTTAAGCATCCCTCTCTGGCACTCGGTGGCACTGGATGGATAAGTGATACTGGTTGCTTACGAAGGCCTCCCCACCATCTGCTTCAGTTGTGGGATGGTTAGGCATGAGACCACCAAATGCGCGCAACATCCCTAGCATTCACCGGTAGCTGCAACCTCCCCAACCAAACGCGACGTTACTACTACAATGCACCAAGATGTTAGAGGCGATGAGTCTGCTCGTGCAGCAGTCGACTCTTCCAATGATACTGAGTATTGGCAGGTCGTCCAACGCAGGGTGAGGAAACCCCTAGTGATCTAGCAAGCCCAATGCCTTTCGAACTGACCCCCGACGAATCATGAGGTTAGTGGCTCAAGATTTTCCCCTCTGACAAAGCTGGCGATGATGGAGGACGCAGGTACTGGCAAGACGGTGGAACCTGTATGTAATGTCTCTCCAGGAAGCGGCTTCCGTTTTAATGTAATGGACCTAATTGGAGTTGGGCTTGCGCCTTCTGCTGGGCCAAGGAAGTTTCCACGAGCTGGTGCCAAAGGAAAGCCCAAAATTGGGCCTAGGCCTGTTCTGCAAACTAAGGCCCTAATGGGTGGCCCTTCCGAGGCAAGATCTAAGTGAAGTGAATCACACGTTAATATATTGATACAATAAGATCAAGATACACAAGAAGGGGGGGGGGGTTGAATTGTGATAAACTTTTTGTTAATCCCTTCAATAACAATTACTTGTTCTTTCAGAAACTTATCGTAA
>JAOSBK010000002.1:39487303-39526737 GCA_027568895.1 Erythroxylum shatona
CTAAATCAATTTATACACTCCCCAAATCAATTTTCAACATATAAAAATCACATTTCTCAATATACTCACATTTATAACAATTATACCCGAAATTTGTCGATGAATACATGTACAATTATTTTTATGTGCAAAGATCACTATTCACGTCTATGTGCATATCATGAAATGCATGAGCATGAGATATGTTTCCAAATTTCTCAGTAATCTCTCACATTTACTAGTTTAGCCTTAATATGGGTAACGGGATGTTACACATTTAATTGATCATCGAATGGAAATATAAATTTTCTTTTCAAATGAAATGGTTATGAGTATTAATAATTTCTAATACTTTTCTTTTCCTTAACTGTAATTTAAATGGAAATTGATCCATAAATAAATCTTGTTTATCAATCAATCCCAAATTAGCTTTTAGGATTTAGATTGTAAACAGCTTTAAAGATTAGAAAAGCCACCATTTTCACCCAATAATACTTGAATTGGTTTATTTAAGGTGAGTTGAATTTTCCACAAATGCAATTCCAATGATTTAATTTCATCGAATTCATTGGATTTCTACTTTATTGGATCTAATAAACATGAATGAGTTTAAAGATCCAAATAAAAGTATTTATTTGATATAAATAAGACGTCAATATTTAAACCAAATAAAATATCAGGAATACTAGAAATATTCAAACATTCAAGAACAGAAAAAACAATTGAAGAACAATTCTCACAATTTTATTGAATCAAACTTTGATAATCTTGACTAGAAGAAAGATTTTAGCCTAAAGCTAAAAGGATGCCTAAACTAGTGAAAAGTTCTCTTATTTATAGGAAAGGAGGAAGTAAAGTAAAGCCCTATGCTAAAATGGGAAACAAATTCCATAAATTTAAATACAAAGATCTTATCAAATTCACAATCTTAGAAATATGTCTTCTCGTTTTGTGCAGATTTTTTGGGATTATCAAGAATCATTCACATTAATGTGGTCCGTATGAAGATAACCTCCTTCCATTTGTCTTAGGTATCAACTTCCTTTATTTTTGCACCGGTTATTTTCAAAATTTTAGGATATGGCATCTTCTCATCTCAATAGTAAGCAACATTTATGTACATATTTTCACTTAGAAGCTTCAATTTCCTTGATTTTGACTAAATCTTTACCAAATTCTTGATTTTGCACCAAAAAAATAATCATGAAATTAATACCCGAAAATCAATTAAAAATGGGAAAGATATTATGTCAAAATAATGAAAATACAACTTTATCATTTCTCAAAATTTTTATACCATAAATTAAGAAAGATAAACACCATAATTTTTTTTGTTATAAGCTAACACTTGAAAAGATGTGACGCCATGTTGCTTCACATCGTGGATATTTGGATTATTATGAGTCTTATTAAAATATTATATCCTTCATTTTTTACATTAAATAACACTTTTAATAACTCATATGCCTCTACCTTAAAACTAATAATACTACTAATTTTGTTAATATTACTAACATTCAACAACCTTACAGTTAATATTTTAATTAAATTAGAGAAAATTGTCGTTAAATTTTGTTTCTCCCTTTCTCTTTCTTATACTCCTATTATTTATACCAACCACCTCTTTTGGAAACTCTTCTAAATGCAAGACTTTAATTATACAACACATACTTCAACTGCTAATAGGTCCAATACATAAATGGACATGTTTTTAGTATTAATATGAAGTAAAAGGGAGAAATATGTAAATTTGAGAAAGAGATGTAGATGTGAAGTCAATAGTCAATATGGAAGCAATCAAATGAAAAACCATGCATCACTGTTTCCCTTTTTTCTCAAATTTTGTCTAATTTATAACTGTTTATATATTCTTGAGCATAAAAATGAGCAGTTCTGTTTTTTTTTTTGCCGAAGTAATTTTTATTTTCTTGCTATGATGAAATTAAAATTTTAATATAGAAAACATATGAATGTATAATTAGAAACACGTTGAATTAAGACAAACTTAGGAAGAAAACGTATATACTTAAATTAGAGATATATAGGTTATTTTGAATATAAAACAATAAGATTTTAATTTAAAAAATCAGATATAATGATATGTCAACAACGATCAACAAAAGTTAGAAACATTGATAGACATATATAAACTCCTAAAAGTAGTGCTATTTAATATTAAAAATTAAAATTAAAATACTTTTGATGAATCAATAAACATAATAATGTTGGGTATAATTGACTCTATTTTTAATTATCACATCTTGTCATTTAATTGAGGAGCACATTAAGATTTCTCTTTTAGTTATGTAATTCAATTATTTTTGAGGTCTCAAGTCTTCTCAAACCATATAGGATGAAGGATCATTTACATGTATAACCTGTTTTTATAAGAAAGGAATCTCAGAAGTATTCCGGAGGAAATGCCGAGTCGCCGGCTTACTTCTCGTAACTTAAGCCTGAACTTTCTGTTGTTAGTACTATTGTGGGCTTTTGTGCGGGTTTGTCCCATAGATATGATCAATGAAAATTATTAGGAGGATGATATAGTATAGCAGATCTTATGAAACAAAACGAAAGACAAAAGATTAGAGGATGAGCAAAATATAAGTAAAGAGAATAACTTGACATTCACAATTAATAAGTAATAGGGGAGAGATATTAATTTGGCAAAGATAAGACTGTAATCAAAGAGACTGCAGACATAAATGATCTAGTACATGAAGCTTTTCTTTCTCCCAAAAAAAATGGAACACAAGTATGCGACAAATGTTAGCTAGAAAACATGTTTCCAAGGATGCTGTTACCTTTGTTGGTCGCTGCAATGGTAGGTCTATTATGATGGCTCAAAGCAATAAATTGTAGAGCTAAATTACGGGGCAAATCTCCTTTGGCAGTCAGCTTACTTCCTAACCTGGATAAACTAATTAGGACAAGTCAGAAATAGGCAACTGCCAAAGGAGTCATTGCCCAGTAATGCAACTATACACTCGAGACCTCTGGTCGATTGATGAACAGTCTCTCGGCCTAAATACACATATATAGAAGATGAGAAAAGTGTTACTTTTCCATGCAAAAAGCATATTCGGAGCACATCCAACCCCTATAATGCAAGTGGTCAAGAACTTGAAATGTGGTCCTGTAGATTTTATTCTGCTAGTACTACTCATGTTATCTCTTTCACGTGAATGCTTTGAAGCTGAGCGGGCGGCGTTTTGGCACATAAGCGATATAAGATCATGACAGGTATAACATGAAATCGTAGTTGTCTTTAATGATCGAAATAGTCTATAACCTAAATAGTCTACATGCTAAGGTTAATCTAAAAAACAGTGCATGTCCTTATGAATGCGAAACTCTTGACGTCCCATTAATGAACAAAATATCTTCATGGTCTAAGTGAGTTTGTTCTTATTAATCGATCTCGAGGGAGCATTTCTTTGATGTTTCAACTTTAGTTAAGGTTTAGAGGAAAATTTTGTTCTCTATAAAAAGGTGAAAACTTTTAAGATAATTCTTTACTATATAACATTATTTTAAATAGTACTTTAAGTCTTTATAATAAATCGGTTGGTAGCAGTTAATATATAATATTATTAATTTATTTAATAAAAATAATTTTGTTTTTACGTATTTTATTTAGTATATTTAGTGCTTAATATTAAATCCATGTAATAATTACTATGTAATTCAAATTATATTTATATATTATTCTCAAATTATTCTTAATTATGATTTTATTAAGACAATATATTAATAAAAATTTAAAACAAGAACACATTATACTTTTTTTAAAAAAGGTAATTAGCCTTATAAATTAAATCTTGGAGATACTTAAATAAATGTATAGATACTTTCAAAACTTAAATTCATTGAACTGACCTGATTATGGATATTCTGAATGAAACATTGCTTGTATTTGTTGAAGCTGCAGATTATTATCCAAATATTTTAGTTGCTTATCGAATTCTATTTACTATATTTGTGACCGTAGCATCAGTAGAAAGAAGTTTTTCAAAGTTAAAATTAGTAAAAACCTACTTGAGATCATCAATGTCATAAGAAATGATGAATGGTTTAGCTATCTTATGCATTAAGAAGGATATGTTAGACAATATTAATCTTGATACTATTATTAATGATTTTGTATATAGAAATGTGCAGAGAAATTATTTTTCATGATCATCTGTGTGCTTATTAGTGCATTTCTCTTATTATAATAATTGATCATTTGACTTGAGATCTCCAAAGTATTTCATATAAGAATCACTATGTTTTGATACTACTTATGACTTATTTTTGTTAAGGATAACTTAATCAGTAGTCATTAAATATAATATGAACTATATGAAGGTAATTGAGTGAGCAACATAAGATTCATCTTTTTAAATTGATTAGGGAGAATTTTCCTTTGTTCTTAATTGATATTGATTAGAGAAATCTTTGGCTAAGGTAAAATGATATTTTGGAAATAGCTTTCAAATGTTATTAATAAAATCAATTACTAATGGTAGAGAACTAATATGGTTAGATTCAAGCAAAGTAGACATTAATTTTATACTCTATATCTAGTTGAAATATTTTGTGATAAAATGATTGAATTATATAAAAAAATCATGCATGGAAAGGTTGGTTAAATCTCCTTGATATTCCTAAAACTTAAATGATCATGATGAGTTGTTAGACGTAAATCTTAAATTATGAATATAAATTGCTTAATTAGATAATTAAAGATAAATTGAAGGAGTTTAATTTATCTAATCCTAATATAATTTAGGGTTTTCCAATATGTTTTAGAACCTAATGGGTCACATAAAAAATAGTTAAAGAAATAAAAATATAAATTAATCAAATTGTACTTAATTGTAAAGATTAAAAAATTAAACATTAAATATGAGATATTTAACAAATAAAGATTAATATGAGATATTGGATCTCATTTGGTCCCTATTGATATTTAATTATGTTTAAATATAATTTAAATACAGATTAATTGAAACTATAATTATACGTCAAATAAATCAAAAGGTTAAGGTCTTATTATAAATAGGTATAAGCTTTAAAAGAGTTAGTACTTCTTGCTGCCCCTTTTCTATATCACTTATAGAGTTTTCTCTGACTTATTTGTATGGATACTATTAGAGGCTGATGTATAGCTACAGTAGTTGTAATGAACCATTTTTAGGAATTGGTTAAGGAGAAATTACAACAAAAAGGATCAAGCAATACAATAAGGTACAACTTATGTTTATATTTTATTATGTTCATGCATCAATTGGGTTATAAAATTTAAAATAATCTAGATTTTAAGATATTATACAATAAAAAGTTTCATGTCATCTAGCATGTGTTATATTTCTTCCTTATAATGAAAGTAATTGATTTCTTAAACTAGAGTATACAGATACTTAAACAAATATATATGTATTTGTTAGATAACAAGTTTGGTAAGCTAAATATGATAATGTCATTTGAAACATTACTTATATTTCTACAAAAATTATCATTATCATGATTGTATAAGTGATCTTTTAATATGAAATCTTCAAAGTATATCTTATAAGGATTGCTATATTTTAATATTATTAATGACCTATCTTTAACAATGGTAGCTTAGTCACTAGTCATTAGATATAACATAAATTATATGGAGGTAATTAAGTAATCAATGTAGGATTAATTACCTTAGAGTGACTAGAAAGAATGTTCTATTATTCTTAATTAATATTGATTAAAAAAATTCTTAACTAAGGTGGAATGACACATTAAAAATAATTTTCATATGTCATTAAGAGAATAACTTACTAATGATGGAGAACTAATATAATTATATTTAAGAGTATATATTAATTTCATACTCTATATTTAATTGAAACATTATATGATGAAAAAATTTAAGTATACAAGAAATTCATAAAAAATGATTAGTTAAAATCATTTTAACATTCATAATATTTAGGTGGTAGTAATGTGCTTTTAGATACCAATCTTGTTATTTTGGATATAAACTGTTTAATTTGAAAATTTAAGATAAACTTAAGGAGTTTAATTTATCTAATCTTAAATACATGATTATAATTTATATTCATTGTTAACATATTTCGGAACTAATGAATCATACACGAAGAACGATTCAAGAAAGAAAAAGGTAATTTAATTAAATTAGAGTTGATTATAAAGTTTGAGAAACTTTAAAGTTTAAATATGATATATTTAATAAATAATTACCAATATAAAATATTGAATCTTATTTAGATTCAATTGATATTTAATCAGAATTAATTATAATTCTATGTAAAGGCTAATTGATATTAGAATTATGTTTCAACTAAATTAGTAAAAGGTTTAAGTCCAGCTATAAATAGGTATAAACTCTAAAGTAGATAATACTTCTTGCTTACCTCTCTTTGTACCACTTTTAGAGTTCTTTCAATTTGTTTATTTAGATATATAGCAGCTATGATAGTTGCGATAAGCTAATTTCACAAATGGTTTGGAGAAAATTGTAAAAAAGAAATCAAATGTACGATTTAAGTTTACAGTTTATTATGTTCATGCATAAACCATGTTAAAGAATTTAAGGTATATTAAATTTCAAGAAATCAATTAAAAAAGTTTCATATTTTTGTGCTTAGGATTGTATCCTACCCTAATTTCCCAACAATATATTTATTTTTATTAGAGATTTTTTCAATTTTGAAACTTCTTTAAAGAAACAGTGGCAAAGGAGTTTGATTATAAATTAGAGCTTTATGTTATTTATTACAAATAAATAAAATTTCTTGATTTGATAAATAATTTGGAGCAAAAGGTACAAATTGTTCCCTAACATTTTTTAAAAAGTTTAAGTTAATCATTACTATTATCTCTAACATGACATTACACCTTAATATTTTTAAAATAGTAATGATAGAAATTTAGATCCTAAAAAAGTTAAGTTTTTGCAGTTTTTAGTATTTGAGTCATCAATTTAGACTATGTGATATCACAACTAGGTAATATGATTCAATCAGATGTTGAGTGATCTTAAAAATGATTTTTTAAAAAACATTAGCTAATTGTCTGATTTTTTACAAAAAGGTCTAAATAAGTTATTATCATTATCTCTGTCACCACTTTTTGACTCTATTCAGTGTTAACGAGTATTATTTTAGTAACGTTATGGTACAACGCCTTTAACTAGAGTTGATCGTTTCGGATACATTGGTAAACAAATGAAAGAAAGAGAGCACATTATACTCTAATTAAAGCCTGAAACAAATCTTAATAACATGACAAATCATAATGTTGTCTTGGACATGCATACGAATGCTTTCTAATTCGGAGATAATGTTATGATATTCATCTTGCATGTTGAGGGTGGTGCACATGTACAACAACCTACAATTCCCTAATGGATATTATATATGTACGTAATAAATATATAGACCGGCAGTGCCTTTCATACTCTCCCTTAAGTCTAGAAACTAAAGATCAAATAACAGCAATAAATTAGATGGTAAAAGGCGTAGCAAGTTACCAGATCCATTACATGTTTGAATCATGATATACACGTAAATATCTGTAGTATATTTGACTTGAGAAACGGGGTATATATGCAGTCCTTGAAAAGAAACAGCAGAATGACGATGGTGACTAGTCGACCATGGCGTTGATGGCAAAGTAAAATAGGGACCATAAAGCCATGACTGGGAAAGAGAACATTTTCTAGAGCGAATTGTACTGGCATATGCTATTTCTTCTCTTTGGCATATCCAATATCAGGTGCGAATCATGCTCTATAAAAAGGATTTTACTACACTCACTGTAGCATACTCAAGAAGCTGTGAAACAAAGGCAACAGTGTGGTTAATGAATTACGGGGCGACTCTCCTTTGGCAAAGAGAATACACGCAAATATTATTACAAAGCAGATTTCTTACTTTGCCAAAGGAGAATTGCCCTGCAATTCACTCACACAACCACCTACTCGATTTATGTTTCTGTCAGGTTAAAATGTTTGGGGTTATTGAAATGCATGGAAGTCATCTTATGTCTCTCTTGCTGCGAAGTTTAATGCTTTCAGTGATTTAGCAGGTAATACATATGATTGTTTACTTTGAGCTTACATGGTGTATCAAGAAGGACTAGCAATCTCTACGTAGTTCCATTCTATGTTGTTCAACAGAACGTCAATTAGCATGCATGCTTCTTGTGTGTCTGGAAAAAACCTCGATGTTGGATTGAGCAGCTAAAGGTAATTCCGTCTGTGAAACTGAAACATGAAAAGGTAGGTAATTCTAAACAATCTGCAAGTACTATATTGTGTATCAGTAGTCAATCCATGACATATCGTTAGCTAGTCGGACTGCATCTTGCATCTCCAGATACATTTTTTTTGTAATTTATTCGAAAATGGATATATATACATGCATCTGTTACCTTTTACATCCACCAAAATTCAGACTCTCATAAGCGAAAGAACTAGTTCTACTTTCTTGTAGTGAAATCAGACTCCAACAATTTTTGCAATCATATTTTCATATCGCGACATAATTACCACTTGTAAAATTTTTAAACTTTGTTATACTGGGTGTTACTTTCTCTCTCTACATGTATCCTATATGCTTCAGTACGGTAGTTGAAGTTTTCAGAAAATCAATAAATTGCTTAATGAAGCTTGACAAATACTATTGGCTGCAAAATAGTTTCCTTTCTGTCAACTATCTTGCTATTCCCACGGACTTGGTAAATCCTCGCATGAAAATTAAGAGGTATCCTTTAAACCTCTCAACTTCAGAGCTGATACAGTGATACAAGCTGGTAACCAGGGCTGTACAAAGGTGCCAGTAGATTGAATCCTTACAACATCATCAATTCCTCTTGCTTTAAGCTATGGAAAAGATCTTTAATGCCTAAAACCTCATTTATTTCCAAGATTGCAGCTAAGCACAGACTGGCCACCAAAGACAGAATCCATACGAGTATTGATGGACTATGTACTCTTTGTCAGTCAGCATCAGAGACAACTTAGAAACTAGGGAAAGATAGCTTCTCCCTTACAACTTCACTCAATTAGTACTGTATTATTTTCAGAGGCCAAGCTTTGGAGCAGAATGTTGTTGTTCATAATACCATTCGCTGGACCAAATAAATTCTTTGTGCTCACAAAGCTCATCTGAATGCTAGCTCCTCAATAAGGATTATATAGCATATGTGAAAACAGGACCCCGGAAAGAGTTGTCAAGTATATTGGAGAAACAATGCTTTGTATATAGCCATGTTGGGTTTAGAAATAATATTTTAATTAAAAAAAAAGCTATCTTGCTCTTCCCTTAAGCATTCCCACTTCAAGTTATAAAATGTGGAATGAAGTTTTCAACTTTTTTAAAAATTTATTCACTCTAAAAAAAAGAGATAACTTTTAATAGCTGAGATAATAATTCCACCTTGTCATTTACTTCTTTTCCATCTTTAAATGTCAAAAGAAATGGAAAGAAAATTTGACAAAACCAGAAAGAAGTTTTTTTAGAGATGTAAAGAGGAAAAAATGTTCAATGACAATTAGTTGGTGGATTCAGAATTAAATATCTCATTAAGAAGAATATTTCACTTCTTAATAAACGTTGGCACAAATTTTATAATTGTCCAAAGGTACTTTGAAAGAAATTATTACTTGTTAAATACACTTGAAATCCATATTATTAGAGAGTATCTGCACCGAAAATATGAATAAATTCTCTCCTAACTTTAAACAAATTATGAACATATTAGTTTATGCCCTACATCTAATTGATTAGTTTTAGTAATATAATTATTTAAAAATATTCTTTATCTTATACATGTTTAGATGTATGTAAAAAAATATAATATAAATGCACATTATAGATACAATAATGGTGAGATCATAATTATAAGATTTAATTTATATTACATTTATATATTATTTTTAAATTGTTCTCAACTATTGTTCTATTAAGATTGAATATTAATAGAGTATAAAAAGACTAACACACATTATGTTTCTTCCTTATGAAAGAGGTAATCGATCTTATAAACTAAATTATAAAAATAGTTAAATAACTTGTGGGTATTTGTTAAAAACAAATTCACTAAGCTAGTTTGATATAAGAATTATATTTAAATTATTACTTGTATGTCTATAAAAATTTCTATTATAATGATTATATAAGTACTTTTTTGACTTGAGATTTTCAAATTACAGAATATAAGGATTGTTATATTTTGATACTGCTTATGACTTATTTTTATTAATAGTAGCTCAATTAGTAATCATTGTATGTAATATGAATTATATGGAGGTAATTGAATAATTAATATATGATTCATCACCATAAATTAAGTAAGAATAATATTTCATTATTCTCAATTAGTATTAATTTAAGAAATCATTGGCCAATGTGAAATAATACTTGGAAGATAGTTTTAGAATTTTATTCATAAAATCAATTACTATTAGTAAGAAACTAATATGATTAGTCTCAAATATAGTAGACATTAATTTTATACTTCATAACTAATTGAAATATTGTATGATGAAATAGTTAAATTATACAAAAAAAATGCATAAAAACGATAATCAAAATTACTTTGACATTCATAATATTTAGATGGTTATAATATGTTGCTAGAAATCAATATTTATTTATGAATATAAATTATTTAATTAAAAATTAAAGATAAATTAGAGAAGTTTAATTTATCTAATCTTAAATATGATTAATTATGATTATAATTTATATTCACTGTCAACATATTTAAGAAAAAAGATATTTTAATAAGTTGAACTTAATTGTAAAATTTAAGAAACTTTAGATTAAATATAAGATATTTAATAAATAAGGACCTATAAGAAATATTAAATCTTATTTGAGTCTAACTAATATTCAATTATAATTAATTATAATAGTAATAAAATTTAAGTTTTATTTCAATTAAATTACTAGAAGTTCAAGCCCTATTAAATAAGCTTTAAACTTTAAATGAGGTAGCACATATTCTACACCAATTATTAAAAAGTTCAAATGCTATTAATTATACTCGATTGTTGACGCCTAGCCAATTGCATATCAAGTGCAATGAAGCTTTGCCAGAGAAGGCGGAAAAAAAAAGGGTTGGATTTCATTTTTGTTTGATTTCCTCTTTTAAACAAAAATAAAAATCTACTTGTATTCTTCCAAATAACAGGTATCATATACTTGTATATTATTTAGATGCCTTAAGATATTTTTTCTTCCTCATTTTCAATTTCTTGCTTATATAAAGTTATATCGTTTCCAATAAATACTAACGAAATTTATAAAGAATTTATTGGAAAAGTTATAACTTCATGTAAACAAAAAATTGAAAATGAAAAAAAATGTCTTATGACATCTAAATAATATACAAATATGTGATATCTGTTATTTAAAAGAATATATTTGTAAATTTAAAAAATATTATTATAAATTAACTCGTACAGAATAAGAAATGTATATTCAAAAGTTGCCTTACCCAATAAATAAAATGGTAGAAGAATTATTCTTGATTAAACAATGTGATAATCTAATAGATTATAATATAAGAGGTGCTATTTTAATAGTAAAAGAAGTATTATCACAAAAATGCTTAGAAGTAAGATCACGTAAATCACTAAGACATAAAGATATTCAATTATGTTGTTCTAAATATTCGAAAGTACCTCCAGATATGACTTTTTTACTTATAAAAAACAAAGAAAACATAAATATAACAAATATAAATGGCAAAAATATCCCAAAAACAAGTCTAAGAAATTTCCATTTAAACGTTATAAAACATTTTTTAGAAAGAAGGCTTATAGACAAACTAAGCCAAAGAAAAAAATATTGTCCTCAAAATAAGAAAACATGTAGATGTTGGATATGTAAATGCTTGTGAAACTACTCTTCATAAGTTTAAAGAAATACTAAATCGAGATACGGAAAACTATAATCAAGAATGATTAAAATTAAAATACTCTATAAACAATTTCAAGAACATTACAAAATTCATTATTCATAAATAGTTGTCCTATTTGTCAATTTATGTCACAATTATTTTGAATGCATAACTGTACACTTTGTAACTAATTCGGGCTTGTTTTAATCTAAAAAGTAATACATTTCATTGATAATATTGTTGTAGTAGACAGGTAAAGGCTATTAATGGTTTTATATTTTCATGTAGTCTTAATTGCCAATAACCTGATTTTATATCAAGTGTAGTGAATCACTAATGTCCTTTTAATCTACTAATAATATAGTCTTTTCTAAATAATTTATATGCATCACCTATAGTAGCTTTATTTAATTCTTTATAGTTGATTACCATTCTTCTTTTATCACGTATTTGTTCGGAATGATTATTTCCATAGAAGGTTAGGGCTGAATGTTTACTAGTGCTTGGTACTATTAATTGTTTTTGTAATAATTCTCATTCATTAATAAATTCTTGTACATCTTGTTGTGTATATGAAATATTATTTCTAATATTAATTTCTTATGTAGGATTTTTTAATTTTATTTCATCCAATTGATTATTAGTATTATTTTTAGGATCTAATGAATTTTCATTACAAACTTGTTCTATTAAAGTTTCTATTTTAGTTTGTAAAGTAAGATTATTAAGAAGATAAAATTGTAATTGATTTAATTTTTCTATTATAAGTCATAAATTTTTATAATAAGATGTATGATAAATAGGAATTTTGAGGATTATGGATTTCTGTTAATGTAAATATTGACAAAAAGAATTATATAATTTAAGAAAATTATTTCCTATAATTAATGGTAATTATGATTCTTGTTGATAAATTGAAGGTATAATAAAATTGTAATTTTCAATAATGATATTATTATAATAGCTTACATACCAAATAAATTTAATACTTTCATCTGATATATTTATATACGCATGAACTTTTTTATTCTGAACAATCACTTGAATAAATGATGTTATCGAATTCAATTGTTGATTATGACGTTTGAAACTCGTAATGATATAATGAGGAAATTGTTGAATCTATTTCATAGGTTCAAAATTATATTTAAATGCTGCATATATAATATTAATTTTTTCTTTACATTTATTTTGATTTCTTTTTAGGCATTTATTTGCATAATGATCTTCTTCTTTCCATATTCAACATTCATATGTTTTCTTGTTCTAAGGAGAAAGTTTTTTCTTTAGCTTAGTTTGTCTATAAGCCTTCTTTCAAAAAAATGTTTTATAAGGTTTAAGTGGGAATTTCTTATACTTGTTTGTGGGATATTTTTGCCATTTATATTTGTTATATTTATGTTTTTTATGTTTTCTTTGTTTTTGATAGGTAAAAGAGTCACATCCATATTGTTTAGATACTTCTGAATATTTAGAAAATATAGTTGAATATTTTTATATCATAGTGATTATGTAATTTTGTTTCTAAGCATTTTTGTGATAATACTTCTTTTACTATTGAAATAACACCTCCTAAATTATAGGTGACTAGATTATCATGTTGTTTAATTAAGAATAATTCCTGTACCGTTTTTTTATTAGATAAGGCAATTTTTGAATAAATATTTCTATACACATTTCTTGTTCTGTACAATTTCACAAATTATTCTTCTAAATAACACATGTTACATATTCGTATATTATTAAGATGTCATAAGGCATATTTTCTTTGTTCATTTTCAATTTCCTGTTTATATGAAGTTATATATATATATATATCTTTTCCAATAATTTCTTTATAAATTTCGTTGGTAACAATATGAAAAACTTTTATTGGTTCAATAGCATTAAGAAATTCAGTAGTATTTTTTATCCATATTTCATTATCTAATAAAAAAGTTAATACAATACTAGTAGTTTTATAGGTAATAAAATTTTATAAAGTACTAATATTTATTAATCCTTCAAAAGGTTTTTCTAATTGAATGATCAATGCTAATCTATTAGACCATTCAAGTATCTAGGAAATTTTCATATCTTATTATCTCTTTTATAATATCCAAAACAATTTAATTCTTCTTGTTCTATAGGCTTATAATTTCAGTTATAGCTAGATTTATTTTCTCATTTTCTTTTTTTTCCACTTAGACTTGTTTTAGGTTATTTTCCGTTTTTGAACCTTCTAATTTTGGTTGATCCATATATATTTCTTCTTAATCGAATTCATAACCATAAATTGTTTCATCTTGATCAGTAATAAATAGATTTTATAAGTTCATATTTTAAAGAATTATTTTCTTTATCCAATGTTAGTTTATTTACTAACTGAGTAATTTCTTCCAATTGACTTTTTATATCTTGTTCTATATTTTCCATAGTTTTACCAAAGTTATGTATGATGAGCTAGATGACTCTGATACCAATAATTTATTAACTAAACAGTTATTTGTAAATTAAAATTTATTTGTTAATATATATTTTGATTATTAAAAAAAATTATAAATTTAAGATAAACTAAATTATCAATATTATATTAATCATAAAAAACAACAACAATAATAATACCCAGTAGAAAATTTCGCTGAGATGCAGGGCTTGCAGAGGTTCAATAGTTTAGTTTTATCCCTAATTAGTAGAGAGACTTTTCTAAATAACCTACGTAAGGGAGGAAAAAAAAAAGAAAAAGGGAGAAATACTAATAAATAAAAATAATTAAAATATAAATAGTTAATGATAGATTAGTATAAAAATATGAACATAAAATAAAAATTATAAATAAGTTAAAATTGATAGAAACTAAAACAAAAATAAAAAATAAGAAATTTAAACAGAATTTTAATTATAATAAATTTAAAATGAAAACAAAACTAAAGATCAAAATGGAAATAAACAAGGCAAGAGAAATATAAACGATAGTATAGTGAACTGTTAGTGATAATTTTTCTTATAAAATGTAAAAAATTCATGTGACAATGTCTAAAAATGGATATTTTTGCCGAAGCACAAGAAAAGAATACATTTTTGTTGCAACTTGATCATTATGTTCTTAACAGGTACTTCTTTATCAAGAGAACGAAAGATTATAATAAAGTTCTCTGGAAAAATCTTAAAATTGAGAAACAAGTGAGGTATTTGGGAGAAGTTTTTCCAGATTCAAGGGTGGTGGAGAAAGTTCTAGTGAGTTCATTCGAAAAATCTGAGCATGAATTCTCTCAAAGATTCAAAGGATTTGTCACAAATGAGTCTTCGGCAATTTGTAAATTCTCCGCAAGCAGTACAGGAATCAAAGAAAGCTTTCAGGAATGTAAGTTCAATTGAAGGTGCACTTGTTGCAAAAGCAAAAGGAAAAGAACACTTGAGAGAGTCCAATTATAAGAACAACAATGACAACAATGGAAAACGAAGAGTATGGCAACTTCGAAGGTGGAAACAACGCTGTTGCAGTCATGGGAAAGGAAGGAAAGAGAATTCTCTCCTTGCAAATACTCCAGAGAACTAATCACAATGAGTTTTAGTACTGGATGAGGAATATCCAATGCAGAAAGTACAAGCAATTTGGTCATTGTCAAAAGTATTTTAAGCTCAAAATAGAGTAAAAGTTGCAAACAACACCGAGTTACAAAACACAAATTAATTTGGTTACTAGGCACAGGATACACCAATCGCATGACACCAAACCAAGAATTGTGAAAAAATCCTTGACAGAGCCTATATAAAGGTCAAAATTGGATATGGAAGCTACATGAAGGTGAAAGGAAGAGTTACATCACTATTTAGATTCTAACATATATAAAACTGCCCACTGATGATTTTTCTTTACCTGAAGTAATTGAAACCTCCTTAGTACTGGTCAATGATTTAATTTGGTTATGGAGTGTGTGATGTGAAGAATAGAAAAGATGAATTGCTTTTTACTGTTAAGACGGTTGCTAGAAGCTTTAAATTAGATTTCATTTCTACTTGTTTACCTATTATTGATAATGAATATACATCTAAACAATTTATGATCTATCTTCAAAGGGATGGAATTAAACATCTATTAACTGGTCGATACACTTCAGCAACAAAGTGCAGTTAGTGAGAGGAGAATTTAAAAGAGGTAAACTAGATCAGAAATCAAGCATAATGTGTAAAGATTTTTTCTTGGTTGGAAATTAACAATATTATGATTGCGAAAGATGTTAAAGTTACAAAGGAAGCAATTTGGAATTGAAATGAGTCCAAAATTGAGAAGTTGTAATCAAAGAATCTGATTGAGAATGTTCATCAACAGAACATTGATGATATACCAGTAAGACTCTAAATTATTGACAGATGCAATTTAGCAACCTTGAAGCAATTAGTGTAACGATCCTCAAGTCCATATCAAATTTGTAGAATTTTTCTCTTTGGCATGACCAAGATGCACCATGTTTCTAATATTAAACATACTCAATTTCAGTAAGTAGTTCGTTGTCAAAGTTCCATTTGTTCTAACTTTTGACATCCTAAATTTTGTTGCTAATCAGAAGAATAAAATATATAGATCAAAAATTGAACACTGAATAACAAGCTTGCAAGTACCATTACGTAATCCAGGAACGCATGGAAAGTGGCATAGATAATGTCGATGCCTACCATTCGCATTCTTCTGTATATTTCATCATGAGCTGGGGGTGACACTATAAGTGTATGTTGATAAGAGACAGAGGATATAAGGAGATAGGTAAGATCATGACATGAAGAGAACTATTGCAGTTAATTGGTGAGCAAATCTCCCTTGGCATATCTGTCACCAATTTTCCCTATTGCGGCTGATCTGCCAAAGAAGACTTGCTCAGTAATTGACCTGCAGAACATAAATTTAATCTGGTAAGGGATTAAAGTCATTCTACTTATAGGGTGAAGCTTTGGGATGATGCACAGGCACTTCGACATGATATAAAGATATGTGAGCTGTCCACATTCTCACTATGTTAACATTTTGGTTTTATTCTATTATCCTCAAGGCGCAATCACACAAGAATTTCATGTCTTGGCATCGACATATAAAAGGTATCTTATCTTTCATAGTTGTTTTATAGATAGCCCCATTACCTTTGCAACTTTCGTAACTGGTAAGCATTTTCTTCAAGAATAGTAAGATCTTCCGTACATGAATACCGTATTGTGTGAACATTTGGTTTATTGAACATGTTAGTCATGCCATGTGAAAGTTAGAGGTTACACAGGGAAATTCCTCAGATATTGTTCGAGATGTGTGGTCCTTAGATTTTAAAAGGCAAACAACTATTGGTAGATCGGTAATTGAGAGGAATTGCTTGTCAGAATATGGAAAAAGGATCATGAAAGGAGACTCAAGAGTACAGCTAGCAACAGCATCAGTTCTATGGGCATCAAGATAAGGAAGATCCACTAGAATGTGCTTCCATACGGTAAACGGTCTGTTTTCCTACAATCCTATCTTACTTGTAGCACGGGGTGTACAAAATGTGGTTCATGCGATTGAAAAAAATCAGCTTAGAGAAACGTCTTCATTCCTTAAGCTCTATATGCAGTGCATGAAAAAAGCAGTTGAAAGGAGACCTCTATCCAGAAAATAGGGAACCCTGATTTCAACGTTATAAGTGAAAGAACAAGGTATAAGTGAAAGAACAAGGTTTAAAGGAACGATCCTGGGCATACCTATCAAATTAGACAGAATATCCACTGTGTACGAATAGTGGATGATTCATATGCAACAATTTAAGTTCGAACCATGGGGATGATTGTACGTGGGCGAAGAGGTGACAAGGGTGGTGAAGAGTAATAGTGCAATTCCAGTTCGCTACTTCACCGGCAAAGGAGAATCGGCCTGCCATTCCACTGCACCGCAGTTCTACTTCCACAAGGCCAATGGTTGCGAATATAATACACTTCACACAGTACGTGTAGGTCTTTGCATGTCTAATTTGTTTCTTCCTGGTACCTCGTATAAAAGATTCGGGCATTATCAGAGAAAACCAGGGGCTAATGTTGTGGACCGTCAATCCCCTAACGGATGATCGTTTCGGAGCAATTTTCCCAGGTCATGGTTTGATCATCTTTTGGCCAAAAAGGGGTTGCGTGTGCAAGATCAACTTGAGCAACTTCCTTCTTATTAATGACTTAGCATTCTGTTATCTTCAATAGAATGAATTTCCACTGTTGATTGATATATCACAGTTGTCTAATGATCATCAACTTCTCGAAGACCACATAAACTATTTAGATATGCATTTGCACTATGTGCATGCAGTAAGTAGTGAGAAGATACTCATTTGGCGTTAATGTTAAGAATTTTAGATGCTATTAACCATAACCCAATCTAAACAATCTAAATGCTGTTGAAGTATCAAATGTTAAATCTTAGAAGGTAATATCAAAATGAGATCAAATTCACTCGAGATGATGCACACCTTTGCTAGAACCTAATATTTGATATGTAGTAAGCTCAATCGACACAGAATTAATATCTGCAACTTTTCTTCTCTCCATTTCGCAGTTATGATGCAGAATGTTTTTGGGAAATTGAAGAAAATTCATTCCAAAAGGAAGTAAATAGTACAAATCCAGAAGAATAACAATTCAGACAAAGCTACAAAGCTGAAGTCGAGCTACGAGTCCAGTACAGTAGCAAGTTTGCCAAAGTTTTGACCCAGAATTTTGTTAGGCTGTGACAAGTTTACTCTTCTTGTGTTGTTTATGTATCTGTTGACCAATCTCACAAGTTTTGAGTTAAATCTATGACAATATTCGACGTCTTCTGACATTGATAACTAATGAAAAGAAAAGCCTATGGTTCTTAGGGTTACAAGAATTACAACTTCCTAAAAATTAAAGAGCTTGAACAAATTTCAGAAATTGTTGAATGTTTCATATAATATCTTGCAATTACTAAGTGACAAATAAAGCAAAAAATCTCTTCTTTTCTTCAACTCACATTTCTCATGATCAGAGAATTACAAATTTAAGCCCTTTTAACCTATTCTTGGGTTAGTTTGCTCAATGCATTGATCTAATAAACACAGAAAATCTGACATTATGCCACTGCTTGTAAGATCAAGAAAAAACATTACATGAATTCTTGGTTGCCTACTCTGCAGTTAAAATTTAAGGCCAAATTGGATACTCAGCTATTCAATGGTTCTCTGCTTGGTGATTAAAGCATATGCATTAAGAAGATCAAAAGCTCGCTTGTGTAGACAGCGTTGGATTAGAATTTCTTGGATAATTGTGAGCTTTACTGGACTATGATGATTGCAGTGCCTCTATGAATGGAAACATTTATACTTCATTCACTTTTCATCTAGTAATTTCTTTTATTCGAGTTATATATTGTTTGACTTCCAAAACTAGAACAGAACCATTTGTATAGACGTCAGATGTGCTAAAATTCTCACATTCACAAACATAAAAATTTATAGAGGAGATGAAATATATGTCCCTTTGTATATGAAGTTCTTCTCAGCAGATTCTATACAATATCTCCTTACATATATACATCACATGTAGAAATGACCTCAGAATCCAGCACGTTATGTGCATCAGATCCCACTAGCATATCTGAAATAGTCAGAAGGCCTTATCTAGAGTTGAAATGTCATTCAGTCCATGCACTAAACCATCAGTTCATGCACTAAACCATCAGTTCCATAAATATAGGCTACCATATTTTCATCAACTGCTTTTCCAGTGTCAATGTTCAACTGCTTAACTGCAAATAATCTCCGAATATACACCGGCTCCCATCTGAACCAATTCAAATTAACTAGTGAAAATGATAATAGTTTGGCCTGGAAATCTCTCAAGTACTACAAATGCCTTCTTTTTCTTTCTGTTAGTAAATACATCATATGGTGGGGAAAGTTCTGTAGGGAAGAACGATTAAGGTATACCAGCAAGAATTATCTGTAAAGCATCAGACCATGAACTTAACCTGCAGGTAAAACAAAAGCCTGACTAATAATAATTACAAACTAACAATGGATATGCCTATACTAGTCGATGCTGATCAAACTGTAAATACTATTGTTACACAGTCCCTTAAGGTTATCGTGAATATGTTGATTGCCGAAAGAATACCAACCCTAGAGTAAAATGTTTTATTTTGGAAAGCCCTAGAGTAGAATGTTGTTCGGAGAATAATAGAAATTCAGATTATCAACCCTACACAAAAAATCACTGATGAAAAATAATAAAGACATAAACCACACTGTAAGTTAATCACGTCATAACTCCTGAAGAAAATGAGGATGACCCTTCTCCTTTTGAAGCCATAATGCAGAAATATTGCCGGGCAAATCTCCTTTGGCATCACATACAAAAAGAATGCACAATATTTTGAAGTGCTTCAAAGTGGATGCATGCCAATGGAGCTTTGCCCTGTAATTCAGCTGCACTTCTGGTCTGAAAGTCATGGCTTCGAAACCAACTATTTATACCATTTCAGAGGAAGCATATACGGTGGAATAATCCCTTCATTGTGTGGTAGAAGATTGTTACAGCAGTATATTCCTTAAATGGAAGCCACTTAATTGAAGCTTCTTGACAGAATTCGTAACGAAGATTTACTTTGTGAAAGTAAATTTTACTTTGGAATAGAGCATCATATCCAGGTTTTGGTATGAGAAAGAAAAGGAACGTTATCTCTAGAGTAAAGATTACATGTAGTTTTTTTTCAGTATAATTTTAATTCAGTGATCCTTTGGATACTCGTAAAGAATGATAATCTTTTGACTAAATGACTCTATTGATATCAAGAAGGTCTTATTAGTTTATGCTCTAATTGATTAGTTATAATTTAATAATAAAATAATTTAAAGATATCATTTATCTTGTACGTGTTTAGATTTATATGATAAAGTCCACGAGAGAATTATACATTGCAAATAAAATTACAATAAAATTATAGTTATAAGTTTTATATTGGATTTATGTATTATTTCTAAATCGTTCATAGTTATTATTCTATTAAGACTGAACATTAATAGAACATAAAACTAGCATATATTATGTTTTTTTTAATGAAGGAATCATATGTTAAAATATGGAGATACTTAAACAAATGTGTAAGTACTTGTTAGATAACAATTTGCTAAATATACTTGTATATTTATGTAATTTTCATTATGATGATTGTATAAGTAATCGTTCGACTTGAGGTATCTAAAGTTCTCTTGTATATGAATTGTTATGGTTTGATACTATTTATGACCTATTTAATCATAGATTGTTCAGACGACAGCCACTGGATATAGCATGAATTATATAGAGGTAATTGTTTGATCAAAATATGATTCATCACCCTAAAGTAGAGAATGTTTTGTTATTTTCGATTAGTATTGATTTGAAAAATCCTTATCTAAGAGGAATGACACTTTGTAAATAGTTTACAAATGTCATTAATTGAATCAATATCTAATAATAGAGAATTAATAAGATTGGATACGGAAAAATCATGCATTGAAAGATTAGTCAAAATCACTTTGACATTCTTAAATATTTGAGTTGTCATAATGCATTACTAGACGTCAATCTTAATCTATGAATATAAATTGTTTAATTGGAGAATTAAAGATAAATTAAAAAAGTTTTAATTTTTTTAATTCTAATTATGAACTATAGTTATAATTTATAATCATTACCAACATTTTTTAGAATCTAATAGGTTTCATATATAGAATGAATTTAAGAGAGCAAAGATATTTTACCAAGTTGAACTTGATTGTAAAGTTTGAGAAACCTTATGATTAAATATAACATGTTTAATAAATAATGATCAATATAAGATATTAAATCTTATTTGAGCATAATTAGTATTTAATTAGAATTATTTGTAATTCTGATTAAAGTTTAATTGAAAATAGAACTTAATTTTAATTAAATTATTAAAACTTTTAAAACTTATTAGAAATAAGCTTAAGCCCTTATGGAGCTAATACTTCTTACTTAACCCTCTCAGAGTTATAGGGTTCTCTCAACTTGTTCTGTTGATACGTTAGAGGCCAGACACTTGTGTGACTACGGTAGTTGACATGGATCTATTTTAGAAACAGTTCGTGAGATACGACAAGAAAATGATCAAGCTTCAGAATAAGATAGGAATTAAGATTCATACTTTGTTATGATTTATGTGCTATTCTTTTGATAGACTTAAAGTGATCTTGATTTTCGAGAAATTAAAATATAAAAAGTTTTATAATTAGTCCACTGTGGTTGAGATTCGATCTCATCCTAATTTCCTAACACGAGTATGATATCCACACAAGGCATCTACTTAAAAGACGATCAAAGAGGGTAGTACCATCAAACACTAAAGTGAAAACTTACAAGCTGTGAAAGATGCTTCACATAGAAGATGCTGGGGTATGTTCTTGACATGTTTGTATTATAGTTGTAAAGAACTCCCCCTTCATGTTTGCCAAGGGTCGCCAACTGGAGTGAAGAGTCGCTTTGAATATGAAAGAACCGATAAATAGCATTTAGATGCCCTATCTAAGAATGAAAGAACCGATAAATAGCATTTAGATGCCCTATCTAAGAATGAAACTATTATATGCGATGCACCAAACGTACCATACTTAGAATGACAAGATATATTTCTCAAGGAAGCACTTAATTTGTGGTGCAGAGTTAATGGCATACCATACAGATATATACTATAGTAGGGGCGTATAAATCCAGATAATTCCTACAATTAGATGCTTGTCTTGGCAATCTCACTTGTTCATTAACTACTGTAAAGGGTCATTTTTTGTTATCGCTATATAATATGGAAGAAGTGATGAAGTATTTCAAGGGATAAAAACTTCTTGCTAGAAAAAAATAGAGCATGTAGCAGTCAGGCAACCTTATACTTGTTGTGGGCGTCAAAGAACAACTGGAACCCTTTTCCTTTGCATGTAATTCAGAAAGAAGAGTGCTGCTTTTTTAAAAGAGAGTCTCTTGCACATTAAAGACACTTTATAATGGAAGATGCCGAGCATGTTCTACAGACCTTTGTCATTTAGAGGTAAAGACCATCGACATGGTGGTTATCACAAGTCAACAAATGGACCCCAGGTGATCTTCTGTACGCAGAAAATTGTAGCAGCTGTTGCCTGGATTGATGGACGAGTAAGTGGTGCATCGATTAAAGCCATGCGTAAAAGGAGATTCTTAGACCGTAAAACTTAGTCGTACAAAACTTAACACGAACCTGAAGGGCAACAAAGTGTAGTACACAGCTATCGTGCATAGAACTTTGTTAGAAATGGATACTTTGGTAGATTCTTAGTTGTGGTACATTAAAACTTAGTTGTAGTACTTTAAAACTTAGTTGTAGTACTTCAACTTCTTGATCTTTTTGTTTTAGTTATTGACAAAAGGTTCCAGCTAAGTTCCAGAACAGTTTTAATTTTTAACAGATAAGTTCATAACTTTATGACATTAACATATTTCATTTTAATACTCAACATATTTATAAATTGGTCTTTAACATTTGGAAACTTAATAATGCATTCTATGAAAAATTTCTATTGTATAAATAATCCCTTATCCTTATTATATGAAAAGTCATTAATTTTGAGAATATTATTAAATTTTGTCTAAATAAATCATGTTTTGCAACTCAATGTAAACTTTAAGAATTAAATTACAAATGTCAAATTTTTATAAAATTGTTAAGGTTGAAGTTGTACCTTTAATCAATAACTTGTGAAAATCTTAAAAACAGTATCAATTTAGTGTTAAGTCAAGAGGACTTCACTTCTATTAATTTTGATGATAATCAAATAATAATAATCTTAGAAATGTATGAATTATTTTGATGAGTTTGTTAAGTGTGCAGATAAATGTAAGTAACACTTAGGCAACATAAGACGAAGCACAGCAGCATAAGACAAAGTCGCAACATAAGATGAAGCGAAGCATAAGACAAAGTCGTAAAATAAGACGAAGCGCAACATAAAATGAAGCACAACATAAGACGAAGCGGAACAACATACGAAATATAGTAACAGAAGAAAAGTTATTCCAGACGATGCAAAAGAAAGATATTCTAGAGCGTTAGTCAGTTAATTAGTTGGAGTTAGTTACAAGACTCAACTAATAACTGTTTCTAGAAGATTCAAGAAGCAGTTATCAAAAAGACAGTTGGAGACTTAGGCTGTAAATATTAGTTCTAGTCAAAAATTATATATCGATAGAGAATTACTCGTGAACGTTTTTGATGTTAGTAAAAATTCTGTATTCAAAGTGTAAAGAAGTGAGAAAACACATCTGTAACATGAAAGCTTAAAAATTCTTTTCTTAGAGAGAGAAAGGAAGGCTAGAGCTTGAAGAGGCTAATATAGATGATAAAGAATACTTTGTGAGAGATACTTGAAGAGGCTCTACGTGTTAAAAGAACACTTGTAAAGTTAAAAAATATAGTGAGATCTTAGAAAAATTTTGGGGATTAGACGTAGCCCAAGGTTGGGGTGAACCAGTATAAAATCACAGCATCTATTCTCTAACCCTTATCTTTTAATTTTCTTATGTTAGATGAGTAGATAATATTTCTTGCATTGCTTATCAACTTTAGCAAAGTGTTTTAGTAATCATTTGAATTTTGTAAAGAAATTCAAGAAGTCTCAAAAGATTAATATTTTTGAAAAGATTACACAATTCAACCCCCCTTCTTGTGTAGTTTACATATTATATCCGATTTCTGTATTAACAAATGATTTACTTCAAAAAATTCACTTTGGATGACATGGATGCATATTTATTTCTTGAAAGGTAGTGACATTTAAAAGGTGCAATGGAGTCCTTCAAATTCTTGGTTTCTTGGTTAACTCCTGCAACTTAGAGACCTTGTTAAAGTTGATAGTAGCGCATCGTAATGCTACACAAAGTAACTATAGTAATGGTGAGTCTAGGTTGATCCTATAAAGAGTATATGTAAAACTTTTGAAAAGAAGACAATCATCGTTCAAGTTTTTTAGGGCTGGGTTTTGGTTTAGGTTTCAAATAAAAAAATCAAACAAAACTAAACTAATATAGAAAAATTAAAAAAAAACATTTAAAAGTGAGGAATATATGTGAAACTCAATTCTTTGTTTAGTCTCGGCCTACACACAGTTTCACATATGTCATTGTATTATCGTATTTAGACCTCTCTCTAGATTATTGATCGTGAATTAACGACAAGCCCTGTTAATCTCAGTTTTTCCTTAGATCGTAGTTAATTAAGAAGAGCTTGTTAATTAACCCTAACTATTGGATAACCTAGAAATAGTTCTTTAAATTTAATTGGATAGCTGTGTTACGAATGGGAAAATTAGACCAATCTAAGCAATAATCATATAAGCTTAGGCTATTTAACTTATGCTACATTATCCCTAACTATTTGATATCGTTAATTGCCACATATGACTTCAAACATGACTATTACGTAACGTATTCAAGTTCTAGCAATGGGTTTTCATAGAAAAACAATTCAATAGAGCATCAAAATCATTCTTACACAATACCCAATCATTAAGCAGAAGATAATGTAAACAATCCAAAAGGAGGGAAAGAAAACAATACACAATGATGTATGTTTAAATGTGCTTCTCGATGTCAAATTGACCTCTAAATCAATGTCGAGAAGGTTAGCCCTCCATCTTGTCTATAAATCTCCAAGAAGTAGCTCCTATAATCTCCATTATTATTGAAAAACTAAGAGAAAATGATGAAGATTTGCACATGTCCGTTATTGCCCAAGTTCTCTTAGTTGCTCACTTCTAGCCATCACACACGTTCTATATCCAAAAAGAATGGTAATCGGTTCTTGCCCTTTTTTTTTGTCCAAGATATCACCCCTTCTTTGTATATTCAAAAGCTAGGTTCAAAGAGAGTGGGATAGATGGAAAGAACTAAAGAGAAGAAGCTGCTCCACTCTTTTGGTTCTTTACTCTTTCTTTTTCTCTAAGTGTAGCTGACACTCCCTCTTTACTATCCAAAGGGTAGGTTAATTTGAATGGACAGGTGGCCTCAAACACATGAGAGCTTGATGATCCAACTATTGTCTAATTCTACCCTCCTTCAGCTACACATCATACCTCCATTTCATCTTCGCTAAAGCTAGGCTAAAATGGGATATCTAGGTTAAATGGACAATTGGATTAGATAGACAGTTGTCCATTTCAACTCCATTAATCAATTTTTTGTTAAATATAAGCTAAAAAATAAAGACAAACTGCATAGTGAATTACAAGAATGCTTGTAACCATAAATGTAACATTTTAATTGTTATAGTTGTGGCCTTACGGTTGTAACAATTTAATTATTACAGTCATGGTCTCATGTTCTATATTTTTACGCTCTATTTTGTCTCCTCTTCTTGTAATCTTCTTCTGCTTTATGAAGACAATAAGGTATAAACATTAAGAAGATGACTCAATGAGTATGCTTTCAGGTCACTGTAGCTCCGTCACTTTTGAAATGTACCTAAAATCAAATATAAGCTAAAGTGAGTATCCTAAACATTTTAAGAGATTAATCTGTAAGTGTAATGGATTAAATATATCAAAAATTAAGCACATATTAGCTGATATGTTTTGTAGTGTGGGAAATGCTAAGAATTGTATAGTTTGGTCTGATAATTGTACAAGTTATAGTTAATTAATCCAATAGTTTGGAGTCTTAGCAGCTATAACAATAGGCTCCTTAGATGATAAGGTCTCTAAACTAATAGAGATCAATAATTAGGCTCTATACTAGGGTTTATGTTGGATCCTTGAATCCGAAATCCAACTGTTGCTCTGATACCACAAATGTTGGATTCCGCTTCCGGAACCCAACTCTTTTGCAGATATCATACAACTTGAGCGTATGATCCTATAGGGTTATTTCTAAAAACCCCGAATAGGCATCATCCCATAAGGGTTGGCGTACCTATGACAATCAACATCAAAGTAACTTATTACCTTAATGTTGGATCCTATCTCTGAATGTGACGTTCAACTCTTGCTGATATATCATAAGACTCTTATATCTTTACTTCATCATACTCTTTAATACATTTCATACAACTATTTTTCATCATTTAAATTTCAATACTCTCAAATCAAAGGGTTTTACAAAGCTATAATGGCTTTCATAATCCGAAATCTCGAACTATAAATTCTTGTATTCTACAAAGATAACTAAAATTCCAAGATATGTAGAATTTAAAGTAACGTCCTTATACTCTTGATCACTCGATCTTCTTAACTATCACCAGAAGAGGGGACAGAGAGGGGGGTGAGCTTGGCAGCTCGTAGGTAACAGATTATAGTAAAAGATAAGCAAAAACTTTTGAAACCATTTTACTTGACATAGAAAACTTTCCTTGAGTTTATAAAGTACATGCTTCTTAGGCTTTAGCCAAAAATTCACAAGTCATAAAACATGAATGCATCAAACTTGATCAAACATCTCATTGCATGTAATACATCAGAATGGTTTAGGTAGATCCAAAACATGACGCATTACACATTCCCATATAATGGTCCTGTGTAATCATAGATTTTTTGGGGAGTCCTTGTAGGAGCTCTGTGCCACTAGCGGGCAAGCGGGAGAAGCCTTAATCTTGGGTCGACGTGCACGTGACGATTCTTGAGGGATCACCACAAACCCACATAACACATATATCTCAAAACTTGTAAACTTGTGTTGCCCAAAATGACATTTCTTGAAAACTTGAGTTTCTTAAGCATACAATATTTCATATGCGCTTCCAAAACTTGATTTCATAAACTTGCTATTCCTTTTAGAAATCACGAAAAAAAAATCTCTTTATAAATCATTACACAGTTCATGTAGCAAACATCTAGCAGATTTCACAAATCATGCAACAACAAAAGATGCAACACTTATGATGCAATTGAAATCAGTAAATTTCTTTTCTTTAAGGAAAAACAGTAGTGGCATATTTACTCTATTATAAACTTGTACCCACCTGATTTCCTTGCTTATAGACTGGCTCAGACTATCTCTTCTCTTTGCAAACAGCTTGAGGTATCTAAAGCTCTTTCCTATTGTATCTTTAATGTGTACTTCGTGAGTTGATCTAACTGAAATAGGTCTCTTCACAAAATGAAGAGATCCTTGGCTAAAATGGAAGCTCTTCTCTTCCTCTACCTTTTTCTCTTCTTGAACAACTTCAACATATTTCTTGAAGACTATCACTATTGAAACCCTAGCTTGTTTTCTCTTCTTTCTCTCTTTCAATCTTTTTTCATGTTTTCTCTCTCTTATCCCTTCTCTCATCCACTCATTTTGTTTCTCCCGAATCTCCTCATTCACGTTTTCTCCTTCTCTTAAATATAAGTCCACATTTTGTCCGTGTCCTTTTATGCCCTTAATGAGTCTAAAAAGTCCAGTTTATCCTTCCTTACAGGCTTTTGTCCTTTTAAACTTAAGTGTCTTGCCAAAAATGCCCTTGAACATTTTGATATAACACTTTATTCTAGAAGAATCTTCTCTATTGTCTCACATTTCTAAGGACACCAAAATCATTTATTTGGTTCAGTGATTCGAGAGATACACTTCAACCATTTTTGAACTACTCTTGTCCCAAACAATGTACTATGCACAAATTCCATCTGAAATTTAAACATCTTAGAGACTGAATTAGATTCCAAGTTTTTCATACCATTTGTAGCTCCATGTCTCTATTTTACCACAAATAAAAAATTATCTCATTTGGAACTATACAGATCAAGATATCATCAAAATACTGAAGTATATTCAGTAGAATAACATCAGATCATACTATTGAAGAATACACTCACTGTACCCGTCCCACTCTTTTCACTCATTATTTCTCCATTCATTTCATATGGTCATAATTTTTAGTGAATATTTATAGAAATGTCTTACGAGTCCAATGGTTGAAGAATCAAGTAGTTTGGGTGTTTAGAGAAGGAGTTATGGCCAAAGGAATCTAACATATTAATGTCTTTACTCATATTGCATATTCCTTGGCGCAATTGCCATAACTCTCACTCTAGGTGTCGGATTGACTTCTTTCATGGACCATTTCAAAGAAGACTTCCAGATCTACAACTTTTATGAAGACCACAAAGTGAGATTCTATCTCTAAAAGGATCAGAAGTAGAATAGAATATGACAATACAATCTAAGACGATTTAAAACTGAGACGAAACAGAAGTCAAACTAAGACGATACAAAAATCGAACTGAGACGAAGTAGAAGTCAAACTAAGATGATACAAAAGTCAAACTAAGATGAAGCAAACTGAGATGAAGCAGAAGTCAAAGTAAGATGATACAAAAGTCAAACTAAGACGAAGCAAAATGAGACGAAGAAGAAGTCAAACTAAGACGAAGCAAACTAAGACGAAGCAAACTGAGACGAAGCAAACTGAGACGAAGCAGAAGTCTAACTAAGACGATACAAAAGTCAAACTAAGATGAAGCAAACTAATACGAAGCAAACTGAGACGAAGCAGAAGTCAAACTAAGACGATACAAAAGTCAAACTAAGACGAAGCAAATTGAGACGAAGAACTGAGATGAAGCAGAAGTCAAACTAAGACGATACAAAAGTCAAACTAAGACAAAGCAAACTGAGACAAAGTAAAAGTCAAACTAAGACGATACAAAACTAAGACGATGCACCGTGCATAAGAAGATGTTTCAACTGGGTCTTCCTTACATCCCCAAAGTTCTAAATCACTATCTATACTCTCCAGAGCATCTCCAGTTATAAGGATCATAACTCTCGACTCAAATGCCCAAAAATTTCATACTATATATTGTTGGAAAGATAAAAGAAAGAACTACAACTCTGAAGAAGGCAATTTTGCCAAAATCTATCTAGATCAATCCAGAATTTTCCCTGACTTTAGAACACGAATTTTACATTCATCTTCCAATGTGCTGCACCCAATTCTCATCTTCATGACAAAGTTTGAGATTCTTATTGGCAGAATTTAAATTCGATGTCTTCATAAGAAATATAGTCATATATCTCTATTTTAATCCAAATCAATAATCATCTTGTTTGGACAACTGAAACCTTTGTTGTTAAAGACTGAAGCATACTCAGTGAACATGTTCCAGATCAACAACCAATTTGTTTCAAAATCTTTCCTTAACACAACTCACACCTAGATCACCTTTTTCTACTGTATTTTCTCTTCATTCTCAACTTCATTTCAAATCAATGTCCTCCATAAAGAAAAATTTATAATCGATGACTAATCATGAAAACCAATGACAGAACATACACATATATGCCTATTCTTCATCAATTTACTACACAAACATTGCTTTCATTTTTCTACTAACTTTCACCTTAATTCTTTCTATTTCAAAAATCTCTTATCCATCAAAAAACCATAGCAAATCATAAATATATCCGCATCTCTCATTCCCTACTTTACTCTTGTCCATAATCTCTCATTCCCTACTTTACTCTTGTCCATAAATTTTTGGTTTAAGAACTTTCATTCATTTGTTCTTTACTTGTGACTAATCACCAAAATTTCTCAGTCAATAATTCTAATCTTTTACGAAAGGTTTGGGGTCCAACAATTAAAGGAGAAAATATTGAAAAATATCAATTTAACAAGAGAGATAAATATACTTTTTCAAAGTTTTGAAGGTTTTGTTAGAAAATTTTATCTTTCCCATTAGTTGGACAACTATTAATTGCATTTTTGGTTTTTAGACTAATTATCAGTTAAGTTATATAATTTGATCCAGATAATGATAATAAAGTGACTTAATAAATGATCTAGAATAATGGGTCAAAGTTCAGGTAAAAAATGGGTCCCAATTATTGTGGACCAGACCCATATCGACCTTGTGATGGGAAAGGCCGATATGGAAGCTATATAAAGGTTAAGGTCTCCTGCAGTTTCTCATATCAATTGTAAGCATAAGGAATCCCTAACCCGTTAGGGGAGCTTACGTATTGAAAAAACTATAGAAAGACCTAGCCCGTGTCTCAGTGAGCACTTTCCGTAAAGGTCTTGGAGATTCGTAATCGTTTGGAGCTCAAAATCAGCATCGGAATCAGAGATGGAACTAAAATCATGTATTATGCATTACCTTCATTTTTAATTCTTTCATATAAATATAGGGTACGTAATAAGGTCTATACTACTATTATATGTGGTATCAGAGCGGTTATGTAATTGGATTGTCAGAAACGAAGGCTTTTCAGTTTTTCAACTCATATAGGATTTCTTCATTTTTGAATCATTTTTCAATTTTTTTACATATATAATTACGTAAAAATCATATACATAAGGCTAGCTACAAAAAATGGGTAGCTGCATGCGTGACTCGTGACTTGTGCTCCCACGGGGCACGTGCCCATCTGGGTCGTCCATGTGGCAACAATGGATGGAGGACACGTGGTGGTGCTTGTAGTGCACGCATCATATAGTGGACACACGTCTGCGCGTGGGTTGCATGTGACGTGCAAGCGCGGACCCACACCATACGCACTGACTTGATGTGACATGTCAGCGACTAATGTCACACTAACTTCAGCCGTACGGAACTACAGTAAATTCCAAAAAAAGACAAAAATTTTAGATTTCCTATAAGGGTACCCCTGATGTGTTTTGGATCAGTTTCTAGGTCTAGGAAATTTTAAAGTAAGCTTTTTCATTTTCTGGATTTATTACATTAGTAATAAATTAAAGTTTAACTCTAAGAAAAGGAATTAAGTTATTTTGCATCCGATTTCAAGTAAATTTTCATGCTTCTGACATTTTATGAGAGAGAAACATTCAGTTTTTGTGTCATGAGTCTCATGTTCAGTGTTGAGGATGGCATGATAATCGATCGAAAAAGGAATTGAGACATTCTGAAACCATTTTTTGAGTGAAAATGAATTAAGTCACTATTCCAAATGATTCTATATATCTAGCAAACAAACCTTTTAAAGTCCTGAAACACCATGTTTGTCTTGATATTCTCCTCCACAATCAAATCTGACTATCTTGATGAATTTTCCCAATTAGTTCTCAATCTTCAGTCTTTAAGCAAGAACACATAACTATAATGGGAATAATCATCAATAAATTTCAAATTACATTCAGAATTGCACTATGCAATTGTATAAGGTCTATCGATATCTTTATGTATTAGACTCAACAAGTTAGAAGCATGAGTTGACCTCAATATCCTTATTAGTCAACTTACCCCTACAATAGTCAGCACATGTTCCCAGATCATCATAATCTAGAATTGAGAAATGTTTTCCTTGATTGATCTCTTAACCCTAGCTCTGGAAATGTGGCTTAAACTTTTATTTCACACCATGTATGACTTCTCATTCATCAGGGTCCTTCATAACTCATTTAGCAAGATACGAAGAAGCATTTATCTAATTTAGGGTAAGACACATTCTATATAAACCATATGACAAGAAAGTCTTACCATTATGTTTTGCGTTAAACAACAACTATACAACAGAAGCATTAAATGCAAAATGTCAACCTTCTTTGTCCAAAATTGATCAAAAAATCACATATAAAATATGTCGTGTAAAACCCAAATGAACCTTACAAAAGGTTCAGTACATTCATCCCTTATAGATATTACTTCCATTTCTTTATTGTTGTGAGTCATCAATTCCTACTTTTCTTTATTTGGCTTTATCTTAGATATGAACTACTGCATTGCGAAAGCACCTTGATCAGATGTTCCACTAAATACTCACCATGTACTTAATGCGACTATCGTAAACTAAATTCATAAATTGACGAGCCAAATAATAACCTGATCGTCTCAGTCTTTCCTTTTAAACCTCATACTACTAGTTTCTTTATATCCCTAGGACCTTCATCAACACTGGTTTGACGAACTTTAACATAAGGAGAAGATTTGAACTACCTTTGAACTTAATGGGCTTCATCTTTGTCTTCCCATTAGTTGCTTCGAGGACTATAGGAGTAGCAAACTTGAGTTTCTCCTCCTTAGCAAAGAAATGGGCTATCAAAGCATTGAAATCCCAACATCTTCAATCTACTGTTAAGATGAATTATTGTCGATATGTACTCCATTACTCTCCTTTTCTCCCATATACTTTATGGAGAATAATTCTTTCAACAAGGCATTTGTCTCAACACCAGATGAGACTGTGTACCTCTAGGAGACATTATTAAGGAACTCCTTTGTTATGTCTGTGTTTGGAAGTCCATTTGCAGATGATTTGGAATGGATCTCTTAATGGTCATCATATATAATTTGATATACCAATCCCAAGTTTCATAGGCTACTTTATGAGTTTTCAAGGTCATGGATGTAAATGGAGATGGCCTATCGATCTGTATGGTCATATCAACCACAACTATCTCCATAACTTCAATACATCCTCCGTCCACTTCTTTGAATTGAAACCAGACAGGGTTTCAATGGTGACATTGATTTTGTTGACTGAAAAGGTGACTTCAAGATGATAATCTTTAATTAGCACAAATGGAGGACAACAGTAATACTAAAGCCATTAAATAGTATTTGTACTGAAAACCTGGTCACGCATATTATGAAACACCTATGAATACATAATATATGCAATTAGACCTTCACACATAAAAACGATCAAATCATCAACTCTCATGACACTACCACCTATGGGTGAATAGGTCATTCAAACAATGACTTTTCTCTATCTAATGCCTTTATATACATCTCAAAATCTCATCTAAGGCCAACACTTGTGGGCAGAATAATCAAACAAGAGACCAAAGACATCCCCTAATGTGTAAGCAAACTCAGAAGGCCACTGTGGTGACTACATCCTCATCAACACTCAAAAAGTCCACAAACACAAGGGATACATCTTTATGTTATCCTCACATTCTTTATGGGCATATGGTATGTGATAAGGTAACATCAATAAATGCAAAAATCCGAATGTACAATCTCATTATCACACATTTTGAGACTTTCGCAAAGAAAAAATCTCAGTAGAGTGACTATCGTGTATCATCGAACATTGAACCGACCACCCGAGACATGATAACCTCATGTATCTACTTTATGGCAAGCTCGTTGCACGAAATTTCACTCAAAGTGACTTTATAATGTCTTAGTTCATTTTCCAAGTAACTATCATATGATCCTGAACACTGAACATGAGACCTGAGATACAAAAACTTGAAGTATCTCCCTTATGTAATATCCGAAGCATGAAAATTCACTCGAAATCGAATTCAAAATGCTTTAATTCCTTTTATAAAGTTAAACTTTTTACTAATGTAATAAATACAAAAAATGGAAATAACTCACTTTATGGATTTCTAAGACTCGAAAACTGACCCAAAACACCCTGGGGCACCCTTATGAAAAATCTGAAATTTTTGTGTGTTTTCTAAAATATTGTAGCAATTTCATACAGCTGACATCAGCGACGTGCCGTGTCAGACACGCGAAGGACACGTCTGGCACATGCGATCTATGTGTGGCGACGTGCAAACACGCCCACCGAAGGATCCACACGCTAGACTGCACGCATTGTTCACTAATACACCCGCCTGACAGTGAGGCGCACCTTCGCCAAAAAAAGGTAATTTTCGACAAGTTTCGAGTCAGTTTTTTATGCTTCCCTTGTTTTTACACTGTTTTTCAAAGCTAAACATATTTATATCAATTTCATGCAATAAAAAGCATGAAATAACTGAGGAACAGAAGTTAGCTCTCAGAAAACCTTATGGAGAAAAACTGAAAAATCTTTGTTTATCACTCGATTACGTCACCGCTCTGATATTATGTGTAATACGTAACAGTATCTTAGTTAGATATCCCAGATCGAACGTGAAAGGGAAAGGAAACGAAGAAATGAGGAAAAAACGTAATTTCAGTCTCCATAACTTCAAACTAGTTTTTCGAAGTTGAAACGAGCATGAATCCACCATCGTCTTCACGGGTACTACTCACCGGGACGCAAGTAAGGTCTTTTTACAGTTTTTTCAAAACGTAAGCTCTCTTAACGGGTCAGAAAATCCTTATACTTACGATTGATATATGAGCAACTGCAGGAGATCTTAACCTTTATATATAGCATCCTTATCAGGTTTCTCCATCATAAGACCAATATGGGTCCGATCCACACTGATTAAGATCCATTTTCACACGAACTTCGAACCATTGATTTAAGTCATTTATTGAGTCACTTTTTTATTTTTGTCCGGATCAAATTATGTATCTTAACCGATAAGTTATTGAAAAATTGAATAATTATCCAACTTGATGAGAAATGACAAAATTGTTTAACATTATATTGTCCATGTGAAATTAGGACAAATCTAATAGCATTCCAATTTGTGACCACCTCCTACAATGATTTTGAAAGGTTGCACAACGTCACTTTCCCCTCAATAAATAAAATTGCAATAGTGTTTTATTGTCAATCAACATGTGTAAGAGTTTCTTTTCGTTATACCTATCACCATCATTTGCATCAATTTTCCTTCATCGACCGCACTTTCTATAACACATTAGGGATTGCTTGATCACCACTATTTCTAAAAGTTATATCTTCCTCTTTTGTCCTCACAGCCTCTTCCTTTTTCATAATGCAGAGATAAAGTTATTTTCTCTCGTATCTATTCCTAGGTGAATATCTTTTGCCACAATAAGAACAGGACTCTTAGACCTTTACTAAATGTCCTTTGTGGTCCACCCATTATATTCTAACAGAGATCAATCAAGGTCCACGGCTACAAGAGTAGGTACCAGCCTAACGATATTAGCGTTTTTAGTTTTTCATTATACGAAGTGACTGAGCTTCCCCCTAATGTTTGTTCTCACATTGTTAGGTGAGGGAGTCCCCACCCGAAATTATAGAGTTACATTAACAGTCACCACTACTTCTTACTCTTTAGTGAGTGCATCGCTTGTTGAAATGCCCAAGGACTCATTGCTAATTCTAATTCAGGCTTAAGCACTTTTTTTTAATGTATAAATGATACTATTCTTGAGTCCTCCTCCTCCCTTCAAGATGCAAAGCATCGATCAATGCTCACTTTCACGTCCTTGTGATCAAGGGCCAAAATTTTCTCAAATGCACACCAAAGTTTTGAACTTTCACTCCTTTAAATATTAATAAGCCTATTTTACTAAACTTTGGCGTAATAAATTAAAAGATTTAGTTGTAATACCTGTATTTGCATCACCTACAATAACTAGTTTTGGTTTTCTATTTTTGTTTGTCATAATTAATCTAATGCGTCATCGACTAAATATATATTTATTTAATTATTTAATATTAATTACTAATAAGAGTTATAATTAATATAATTAAATTATTTATTTATATTTAATTTTATGATCACTTTAAATTTTAATTTTAAAAATAAAATATTTTAAATTTAATAATTATTTAATAAACATATTTCAAGTTTCAAATATCTTAAAATGTGCAACTTTCAAAAGAAATCAGTTTTAATAATTATAATAACAACAACACCCAGTATAAGTATCACTGATCCAATAGTACGTAGTCTTATCTCTAAGTAGCAAAGAGATTGTTTCTAAATGACCTACAAAAAGAATAAATAATTAAAATATATATAATTTTTACTTATTGAATAAAATGTTATTGCATTAATATTAACAATGAAAGTTATTGTTGTTTTTATTTTAAAAATAGATACTAAAGTTAAAAACTGCAACAAAAAATAAAAGTGAAAATTAATTACCGTTGATTTGTTGATAAATAGTTTTAAAAAAAATCCTCATAAGCGTGGAAAATAAAGATCCTAAATTTTAGTTGCTCAGAGTTTGTCCAATGACCTAAAATTTGTATGGATCAGCAATTGTCACAAGAGAAAGTGAACACTTACGTTCGATGCATCACCTTAAAGTAAAGCTTTGTGGGTGCGTGATGATAGTGTCAAAAAGACTAGAAGAGTGAAGACCCTTTCAACTTTTACTTTTAAGGCTACCCGATGATGATGTCAAAAAGACTGTAGAATGTATCACCTTCATTGCCTTCGCCTTCGGGGTATCTCATGGATAAGAGCGGCTAATTGTGGTATTGAGGCCACTAGCACTGCGACTCAAATATTGTTGGGATTGCAATTTAAGGATTTATTGCGTTTCGTAATTCTCTCGTTTAATTGTCAGAGATTTTTCAACCCAAAACCTTTATCGGGACATTATTCACCCACAACAGACGCTTACACCTTTAAGCTTTTCTTTTTATGACAAGGCTCGGAAAGGATTTAAATAATCAAAGATTAGGCAAAAGCAAGCTACAAGTTTTCAAGTTGTTTGTGATATCAAAATTAGTCACGCACTATTCTGATCGTCCTAGTAAATTCTAGTGCTATAAACAGCCAAATACGAGTCTTCCACAGAGAGCTCATCTTCATGGGAACATTACGTCGTCAAGCATTAGCTGCATCCATTTGTATGATTTAACGTTGAAACTAGGCTCAGGGGCAAAACCAATCGTTGCAAGTGGTAAAACCTTTCTGATCGTCCAGATAAAAAATCACCCAAGTATTGTCAGAAAGTGAAAAGTCACGGCATCCGCCATTAACTAGTAGCCATTGAATGTTGAAAGTAACCTCCCTTAGATGTGACTTAAATTGCTAGAAAGTTGAAGCTAAAAAGTAGGCCTTGTGTACTAAAGGAGGTGAGAGAATTCAATTTAGTCAAATAAGGAAACTTGGTAGCTAAAACTCTATCGGTACATGGACACTTTTCAGCCACCAACCTTCATAGATCATTGCCCATCAACAGTCCTTGATGTAGTACCACCAAGACAACGCTCACCGTTCTCACTCACTCGTTGTGGCCATGTTCTGTCACCAGATCTTCATCATAGCAGAAGAGAAATCATGTATATACTTGCTCAACATAACTAGGCGCATTTACCACGGAGCACAACATTGTCCACGTTCTGTCAATTATCAAACGTATATGACTCGCAAGAATACATACAATGCATCACTTGCATAACAACTTTGATAGTAACTATCAAAAGCATCCGATAGGCAGGCAGTGTAGATAAAAAAAATGACATCCAATTTACATAAGATGTGGCTGGCAGTGAATTCTCCGAATGTGAAATTTCTTAACTATGTATAATCTGAACCTATGAAGCAGCTCAAAAACAGACAGCTATTGACAACGTTATACACATAGAGCCACGATAAATTTGCCAACAGTTCATACTTGAAGCCTACAAATGACAAAAAACGAAATGATATGTATAATACTTCAGACATATCAAAGTGCACCAAGTTTTTTTTTCTAGGACTTCAGATTTCAAAACATCCCATTGGTGCAATCTGTCCAACTACATCTTACATGCAAAGTTCATGGCATTTACCCAAAGTGATGAAATTAACATGCACAGAAGCATTCACCCCCAGGGAAAACTGCATATGATCAGAAAATAATTTGCGTAAAGATTATTAAATTTCATCAAGATAAAGTCCGTCTGTTGAAAGATTCCACTGTCAAGTTAGCAGTGAAGGCTGGAATTGAATTCATCTTGCGAATAAATATGTCAACCTGCAAAAAACAGATAGAGAATCATCAGCTGCCGTGCCAAAAGTTCAAGCATGGGAGTGATTAACTCGTAATAGCATCAGTAACAGATGACAATGATCAAGCAAAGTAAAGATTATAATTCTTTAGCAAAAGAATCAAGAAAACTACAGATACTAAGAAATTTTGACTCATCCACTAATTCAACCATCCAACATCATGCAGCAATTTCTAAGAAAACATGGTACAAATTTAATACCACTACTCACCAATAAACAACATTTGAGATGGATACTATTAAAATGTTTCAAAACTTATAGTTATTATACATTGATTTACCAGAAATTGCATTAACTGTAGAATCTTAAATATGATGATAACATTCAGTAAATCAAGAGATATTCCTACCAACCATTTATGAGCCTCATGTACCATGTAATATACACAAGCCTAAAAAGAAGATATGGTCTATGCATTCACAGATGTAATCCTTTATGGTTGAACCACATTTACTTTTCTCGTAAGCTCTTTCTTTTATTTCATTATAGAAGCAAACCGTTATTTGCATGGTATTTTCTATAACTAAAATTTATCTTAAATTTATATTATCCTTATTATTTAATTTATATAAGATTTAATTATTTTGTAATAGTATCAATAATATTTATGTTGTTCTATTCGAGAGAGTTCCCTGTTTAATATTATTATGTCCTGCTTTAGTCAAAATTTTGGAAGTATGAGAAATGAAATGAATAAAGCACCAAAATAATAGGAAAAAATTTTCAGTAAAGCATAAATATAAATAAAAAAATTGTAAAATCTCCTCTGTTTTTATTCAGATCATTGATATATAGCTGCTGCTATTCTTATATAGAGCTAGGGTACATAGTTATGGGAGTCTTCCTAATTAGAAAAACTCCTTATTTGAAAATATCCCTAATATAGCTAGATATTACAGCTAAGGATAATACCTTAATTAAGGGACTATCTATTATTATGGGATTCTCTACACTCCCCCTCAAGTTGGTGCAAAGATGTCTATCATGC
>JAOSBK010000002.1:39570243-39595966 GCA_027568895.1 Erythroxylum shatona
GTTTCGCTTTATGATTCGCTATTCGCCTCGTTCTTTTCGTTCCGTTCTTCGTTATTCCGGTTGGGATCCGGTTCCCGGATCGGGTCCCAACAACATAAATGAACACGGGATCTGCATAAATGAATGACTGAGATTTATAGGACAGAATAAGACATCATAATATTGGACAGAGGATCCTGTCCCGTTTCCTAAGAGAGAAGAATTTAACTTAGAGAGAGAAGAATTTAATTTGAGACCTTTTTGTGAATAAAATTTCACCACAAACTTTATAGACAAATAGCTTTTGGAAATTTACAAGAGTGGTAATCTTCTATTGAAAAAATATAAAATTAAAGTGAGTTATATATAAAAATAAAGGTAAAATATATAGATATTTCATATTGTTTAAAAAAATTAAAATTGTCAAAAAAAATATTTCTAATTGTTTAGTTTTTCAAAAAAACCCTTATGTTAAACTTTAACTAAAAATAACAATAAAATATAATACACATATTATGAACATCATACTGAAGTAATTAAATGTCATTAATATATATAACTTAGTTTAATTCTTAAATCCAACTCGTACAAATTAAAATTGACTTAAATTAATAATTTAATATAATTACAATAAATTATTAGTTTGAGTTAGATTAAATTAGTTCAGATAGAATTCAAAATCTACATTGGATAGTCATGTAAATAATATTTGATTAGTCTAGTTTGATACTTATAGTACATGTGTTTTATCGTTATTTTTAAATTAAAGTTTAAGATAAGATATTTTTAAAAAAACTAAAAAATGAAAAAAAAATTAGAGAATTTTAACTATTAAGGAGTTTTTTAAAATTTTCTGAAATTATAAGGAAGATCTATGTCTCTTACTTTAAAATAGGATTCATAACATATTGTATTTAAGTTTTGAATTGAAATATGATGTATGGAGTCGCTTAAACCTAATCCAACTATAAGTAAAACCTCAAAACATAAAGTTTTGTATTAAATAGGCAAAGTTTTGTATTAAATTTTTAATATGGGCAGAGTATAGAGTCTACTTATAAGAATTGAGTTTGGATCAACTATTGTCCAAATAACTAGAACTAGTTATTTAGATAGTTAACCCTTACCACTTATAAACCTTTTAACATTTTCATATTTAGTCAGTATAAGATACTCTAACACTCCCCCTCAAGTGCAACTGAGATTGGACATCTAGTTGTCACTTGAAATATACACAGTGGTAACCGGATCGGGCCTCTGGGACTGGACATCCAAACGAACAACCGGGAAATTAATAATCCGGACCAAACCTACTCTGATACCATATTGAATTTTTAATATGGGCAAAGTATAGAGTCCACTTACAAGAATTGAGCTTGAGTCAACTATTGTCCAAATAACGAGAACTAGTTGTTTGGATAGTTGACCCTGACTACTTATAAACCTTTTAATATTTTCATGTTTAGTCAATATGCGATACTCTAACACTCCCCCTCAAGTGCAACTGGGACTGGATATCCAGTTGTCACTTGAAATATACGCAGTGGTAACCGGACCGGACTGCTGGGACTGGACATCTAGACGGACAACCGAAAAATTAATAATCCGTACCAAACCTACTCTGATACCATATTGAATTTTTAATATGGGCAGAGTGTAGAGTCCACTTACAAGAATTAGGCTTGGGTCAACCATTGTTCAAATAACTAGAACTAAATAGTTAATCCTTACCACTTATAAACCCTTTAACATTTTCATGTTTAGTCAATATGGAATACTCTAACATAATCCAACTATAAGAAAAACCTCAAAACATAAAGTTTTGTATTAAATAGGCAAAGTTGGTAAGAATCAATCAGTAAATGCCATAAACAAATTGTAACTTGAGCTTAACTTAGAGTTTCCATTAAAATTTTGAAAGATGCAGCAACAGCAATCAATCAAGCATTGCTTTTTTGTTTTGCATTAATCTGTTGTTCTCCAATGTGATTCTCGAAATGTAAATCCTTCTTCATTTGTATGAAGGAGAGCTATATCCAATTTAGCTCTATAACTTCATATTTCCTTTTGATTAGAAACAAAAAGAAGTTAAATAATGTAGAGTTCAACTTACAAAGCTCAAACAATATGAACAGCATTAATGAATTAAGAAGTATGTCTACATGATCATGTGAATCCTGAATATGCCAAAGACGAGAAGATAAGAAAGGAAATGACTTGAACCAACAGAAAACAGTGTTAGTAAAAAGGAGAGCCTCTATCCCAAAATTGAGAAGGAGAAGTCAAGCAGAAGTGGACAAAATAAGGCAGGTGGGAGCATGGGCTTACAACATATATCAGAAAATAGACAGGAAAGGGACCCCTATGCCAACCTTTCAGCCCTTGCACCAATAACAAAGCAAAGCAAAGGCTAATAAGATTGACTTAAGGATAGGGAGCAAGCTACTAAAGTCCAACATGCAGTGTCCTCCATGCTTTTTTTGTGTTTTGAGGGCATGCCAGCATTTGCTTAAATTACACATATATGATATATGCAGGTCCTATGAAAAGTGAGAAAATAAAGAGATGGGCAAAGTCTTGTCACAGTATAGGCAATTCGTGGTGCTATGTGCTTGGCCTATTATGTGCAGAGGGAATGAATTTTAAAACTATCATCACCTTTAGTGAAACGGTTTGCCATCGGTTGTAAGCCTGATTCCCTGTGTTCAGAATTGAAGATAGATGCTGAAATATTCAAACAGTATAAGTATACTCTCAACTTCAAATTCTACTTATCCTAAAATTTGCTTTAACGATTTACTACGGTGTAAAGGGATCTCTAACTCCATTTTAAAAACAAATTCTAAGATATCCCAGTTGAATGCAAAGGACAAAGTTAGAAGGTGGTACCTTCTTGGATGTAAAACAATTTTACCTAGAGACAAGGGAACATGTACCTGAGTATTACGCATTCCAGTACAGTGGAGGATTTGTTTTGAGCGGAAAGGCTGCCATGGAGAGGGCATGCATATGTGAACAGATCCAAGTAGGTGACACCAGAAGTAGAATAGAACGATAAGGAATAAAACACAGGAAGTCTTATTTGTGTCAGAGCATGTGACCTACGGCCACTAGCAAGATGGGAGACAAAGTGGAACCAAACGAGAGGCCCGTGAACACTGGCAACAAAATTTTTGCATACTTCTTGCTGTCTCATCCTCTCTTATATATATGTCTGGACTGACTCAAACACTGAACCTGACCGTCATCAATGTCACTTGCCTGCAATAGATCCAATTCCCACATCCATTCCTATGCAAAGAGTGCTAGCTCCACAACCAATATGACAATTATATCATCCACTTTTCGTCCTCTTCTGATCTGTACGTTTACGGGGCTTTCTTTTTCTCTTGATTTTCCATTGTTATTCCTTGTTTAGGCCTAATAACATCCCATCTCTTTTATATATGTACATGTTTGATCTTGCAGGCCTAACAATAATTTTTATTATAAATAAAAAATTATTAAAATTTTCTAAAAGTGTACCTTATAAAAAAAATATATCTATCACGTCATTTCAGGCATCGGCGTTGGAAAAGGTGGTGGAAACGAATGTTTACAGTAGAAGCGGTAATAGAATTAACCTTCTCTTTGACTGTCCCCATTACCAATTTGACGTAAGACTAGAATAAGGTTGGGCAGCCTAGCTAGATCCCAACACCATACACAATATCCACCTAACCTCTGTCTTCATTCCATGCTATAAAAGCCAAGCTGTTGTGCTCTATTATTTACACTTGCCAAGCGTAAGCATTTACTGATTAAACAAAAGCTAGGGAGAGAGAGACATGGTGTCTAGGCTGCAAAGGAGAGTAACATTGCGCAAGAAGCTTCGCATTCTAAGGACGCTTACCTGCTCCAATTCTGTAAATATCAAGAACTAAAATCTTCAACGTGTCTCTCTCTTCAGTAACAGTGCACTCCCTTGCAACTTACAGTGCTGGAAATAAGTTTAACATTTCATGTAACTTGTTAAAGATTCAAATGTTTAACTGTTATATTGTTGTCTGTCTGAAGGTGCAAAAAAGATCCATTATCAGGGATGCTCTTCTGTACATTTGCAAGCTCAAACTCAAGTTGGAAGCGATCAAAAGAGAACTCTCCAAGTTAGCTGCAATAGAAGGAGAGTACTTGAACCTTATGAAGCAACCCCATTTACCTAAGGTGTGTCCCGCTCTTCTTTCATTCTGACATAAAATTTAGCTTTTAACTCTTCCTTGGGGAAGAAAAAACAACGAAACTCAAAATTTCTTGTCTATGGTGTGTATACTTTATTGCAGAGGGAGGTGAATGTACAGAGCGATGGAAAAGTATTTGTTGTAAGAGCAATTTGTGAAAAGGGAGAAGGGAAACTAGTGTCAATCCTGGAGACATTTGAAGAAATGGGTCTGACTGTATTGCATGCTAGAGTGTCATGCAACTTCTACTTCAGCATGGAAGCCATTGTCGTACCAGAAGGACAGGTCATCGATGGTAGAACCTTAACTGAAGCTGTACTCAACGCCATTGGAAAACCACCCGAACGATTAGTTAACTAATAATGCGGCTTTGTACTCTATTATGTGCAGCATGATGCTTGAAAATTAGTTTTCTAACTTGAAGTATGTCCGTACTCAACTTTTACTTTCATTTTCCAAGAAACGAAAACATCGAAGCGGTAACAAGTTGCTGGGAATCCATACGTTTTCATTTGGAAGTGACCTTAGTTGCAAAAAGAATTGCTTCGTCAAGACAAAAGTACCCTCATTTAGACATATGTGTGTGTATGTATATAAGTTAGGTTTACATCCTATGAATTCATTGAAGTTATATATTAATTTTATAAATACACTTATTTAGAAAAATATTTTAGTATATCTTATTTTTAAAATATATTTTTCAGAATGAAAAAAAGAGTCTAATGAACTTATATTATATATGAGATCTTATAAATATATTACTTAGAGTAATTTATAATGTGATTGAATTTAAAAAATATTATTTCAAATAAATTTAGAGTAAAGTAATATTAAATTTATATAAATTTTAGAAATGATTAAAATACAATAAGATAAAGAATATTAGGATATATGTGAATTTACTTTCATATGTAATACATTATAGATATGTATAAATGTCTCCATTTAGATATATGCATATCTATATATAAGTTTTCGATCTTATGAATTCGTTGAAGTTATATTTTAATTTAATAAGTACATTTATTTATAAAATTGTTATATTGTATCTTAATTTTATGATCATATTTTTTAGAATAGGAAAAAGACACCAATAAACTTATATTATATCTTAATCTTATAAATATATTATTCAAAATAATTTATAATGTGCTTTGATTTATAAAAAAAATTATATAAATACAAAGTAACGCTTATTTTTATTCGGATGCATCTTATCTCAATGTGAAATTAACTCTAACATATGTGTGTATATGTATGTGTTTCTGTGTAAATTATAAAGTATTATTAAATGTTTATAAATTTCAAAATGACTAAATTACAATAAAGATAAAAAAAAATTTCAATATGTGTGGATTTAGTTTTATATCAAATAGATACATATAATGGTTAGAGATTAATATTAATTGGTCCATCTTACGACAAAATTCAAAATGTTTAAAGTTTAACAATAAATACATTTTTGTAATTGTTAATTAATCATGATATTATAAATAAATATTCATTTTTAAAAATTAATATGTTGATCTAATACAGTATTAAAACACTAATTACTTCTTTTAGGATTTGTGAAATGTATGTAACTCTTCTTTATAAAAGGCCCATGTCAAAATCTACGTCCTATAATCAGTGTCAAATGTGTTTTTTCACCTAGGGCCTTTTATCCTGTAGTTTATAGGGCTTCAAACTAAGGCTTCTTTTAGAAATGAGCATAGCACCCTGTCTCGTAACTTTTCTTGGGCTAGGAAAAGCAAGTTTGGTGATACTTTTGGGGTCACTATTTAGTTAATGGCAGACATTATTTTGAGCTATTCATATTTTGTATTTGTCAAGAAGAAATCATTTTATAAGAAGTATTAGGTTACCCACTCTGTTAGGGTAATGTAGTAGGTAGAGGTATTCTTTCTGAAGACTTGAAGCAATTCAACATGTTAAAGTTTAAAGAAAAATATTGTATCAAACATTGAAACGAGAAAAGAAAATCACTCGCTTCAAATAATGATAAATGTTAGCAAAAAGTAGATAATATTTTTAATATAATAACGTGAATATAGATACATTATTTGATATAGAAGATACCAAATTAGGAATAACATATTTCAACACATTTAGTGAAGGTATCAGATCTTCTGTATCACTTAATATGTTCCAACCCTGTTTCTGCCCCAACACGACGTTATCTTAGATTTATTTACATGTAAAATGATGTCGTTTTGGGGCAAAAAAAATAGATAGAACATGTTAAATGGTACAAAAGATCTGCTCAAAATTTCATGAAATGGTTAAATAGGCATAATAAGTCAACATATTTGTTATATCAAAGGAAGCTTCTTTAACAACTACGCTAAAATTAAGAAGTGGTTTAATATTGATGGAATGGGCCATTGATAATAATATATATTTGTTAATTTACAACGTAAATTCGTATATGCCATATATTTATGAAAATTTATGTAATAATTACAATAACATCTTCTTGTGTATGTTTTGCATAGATTCGTATATAAATGTGTGATAGTTTTACACACAAAAATTTAAAGTATTCTTAACTCAACTTATTTCTATATGATATCAGAGCTTCCTTTATAAAACGATAACAACTTTTTTATTCTCAATTTTTAGAGATTATTTAGTCACATTAGTAGCATTTTATATATACCACACTCTTCCATTCTCCATGGCAATCACAACGATACAAATCTCATCTTTAAAAGCTGATGTGAGCACAACTATATGGTATTTGTAAGAGATAAGAAACTAAAGATAGTTAGTAATGCCGGAGGGACTAATAATAAGATTAAGAGTTAAGAAGTTTAAATAAATACTTCAATTCTATAGGAGCCGAATTATAGATAGCATGGAATCTAAAGAGATAATGAGGGTCAATGGCATCATAATTAATCAAATTGGGTAGAATGTGTAAGAGGACTTTCATTTTTGTTCAATTAATTATTTTAAGTTAGAAGCATAGCTTTAGGCAACTCACTACTGGTGTTTTGGGCTTATTTTAATGAGATGGAATTTTATTAACTTTCAGCTCATTTAATTTAAACCTTTTAGGTTTAATGAGTTTTATTTTAAAAATATTAGTTTGAGCTTTAGTTATTTTGGTAGGAGGCCCATGTTTTAAAGGCCCTTTATATATTTAGGATTTCTTTCTTTTCAAGAGGTATAAATTCCTCATAACAAACATTGTTTAGGGTTTTTTTTTAATATGAATAACAAATTCTTTAAGGGAGGATTTCTTGTCGTCTTTTATTGAATCAAGAATATAATTTTTATCAAGGTAATCACTTTTGGTGAATTATATTCTTATTTTAAAATCAACTTTATTATATTCCTTTCCATTCTTATAATTAATTAGGGTTCATTAGGGTTGGAGATTTCTTCTTATTCATGTTCTATCCAAAGTGTGTGTTTAAGGAGTTTCGGGTTTTTTAGCATTGGGGTTCCACATCATTTAGTATTAGAGATTGGATTGGGATAAATTTTATTTATCTTGTGTTTATTTGATGTTATGATTGTTACTTTTCATTAGCATTCGAAATTAGGTTTCATCTTATCTTGTGTTAAAAAAACAAAAAAGGACGAAAAATCAATTACTAGCGTCAAAAAAGAAGAAGAAGAAATCAGTTTTTAGAGAAGCAAAAAGGACGAAAAGTTTTGATTTGATAGGCGGTGAGATCTTGTTTTGGGTAGATTTTATGATAATTATTTACAACGAAACAACCAAAATTTAGATTTGGTTAGGAAATTATTTAGATTTGGCCATATCTTAAATTTGGAAAATTAAATAGAAAAGTCAAATAGCATAAATTCCATCTTTATGGTTGGCGTGATTATAGGATTTTCTTTTTGTTAGCTTCCTATTTTGTTTCTATATTTTTAGATAGCATATATTCTTTCCTCTTGTTTGCCCATTTTGCCTTTATTCATTTCGGTATACTTGCTTCTAGTTTTGTGTCTATCATCTTTCTTAGGTGTTTTCATTGCATTCTTAAATTTTAATTTACTATTTGTGAATTACCTTGATTGGAAATTAGATTCTAAAGTGCGATTTAAGATAACAAATTTGAATAGAAAAAGGCTTGAGTATGTAAGTTTAAAAGAGGGCAAGAGCCAATTTTTTCTTGAAACACGAGTGGAATGCCATCTTTTGAGTGAAACACGTAAGAAAGTGAATTGCCAGGTTTTTTTTTATTGCTAACTATTAGCTTGGAACTTTTTGTTATAAGAATGGCCAACAGAAGGGATAGAAAGGAAATGTTACATGAGGAGGATAAAAGTGTGCCTAATTTAAAAATGATGTATAAGGCATTCATGAATGAATTCAAGAAGTTATCTACTAGGATAGATGGGATGGATGAATGAATTGATGAGACCAGTAGAATCCAAAACTGTATGAGATCAATTGACTGACATAGGAATAGGAAGGAAGAATTGGAAAGAATGTATGATGATTATAAGGATGAAGTGTAATCTATGAGGGGTAGATTAAGAAGGGAAGAAAGAGTGGAGAAAAAAGATAGCAACATCAATGCCATCAAGATGAAAATTCCACCCTTCAAATGTAGGAATGATGCAGAAGTGTACTTGGAATGAGAATGATGCTTAAGTGTACTTAGAATGAGAAAGAAAGGTGGAAATGATTTTTTCTTGACGCAACTATTCTGAAGATAAAAACGTGAGATTGGCAACAATGGAATTCTTTGATTATGATTAGTTTGGTGGGATGAATTGATAAAGAATAGGAGGAGAAATAAGTAACTACCTATATCCACTTAGGAAGAGATGAAAATAGTGATGAAGAAGAGATTTGTGCCACCTTATTATTAAAGAGAGTTGCATCAACAATTACATAGGGTCATATAAGGAACTAGATAAGTAGAAGATTATCATAAAGAGATGGAGATACTATTGATTAAAGCTAACGTAGAAGAGGAGAAAGAGGTGAAAATAGCTCAGTTCATAGGTGGATTGAATAGGGAAATTGATGACGGGTTGAGTTACAACATTATGTAGAAATGGAAGACCTAGTGAACATTGCCATGAAGGTGGAGAAGTAATAAAAAAAAGAAGGACATCCAAGTCTTCTTCAAATTCCAACAGAAAATGGAATCGAAAATGAAGCAAAATGAAGATAAGAAGAGGGAGCACTACTCGAATTCCAAAGAGAAAGGTAAAGAGCTAAACAAAGGCAAGGAGAATAATACTTCAGTTCAAAAAGGCACTACTAATCCATCCTCTAAACCTTCAAAACATAGAGATATTAAGTGCTTTAAATGTCAAGAGCGTGGTCATTATGCATATGAATGTCCTAACAAGAAGACTATGTTTATTAAAGGTGGTGATATTATTTTTGAGTTTGATGAAGGTAATAAGTATGATGGTAGTGATTTAAGTATGCCACCTTTGGAAGATTGTTCTAATTTTGATGAGAATGTTGACTATGATGTTAAGGGTGAATCTTTAGTTACTAGATGTGCATTAAACTTCAATGTGAAGGAAGATAGTTTAGAACAAAGGGAGAATATATTTTACACTAGATGCTTAGTATGTGGGAAAGCTTGTAGCATGATTATAGATGAGAGCAGTTGCACTAATGTTGCTGGTACTACTTTGGTAGAGAAGTTGGGGTTGAAATGTGAAAAGCACCCTAATCCATATAAACTACAATGTTTGAATGATAGTGTAGAAGTCAAAGTTACTACGCAAGTAGTTGTTGCATTCTCTATTGGTAGATATGTGGATGAAGTTGTGTGTGATGTCGTGCCTATGCAAGCTGGTCATATATTGTTGGGTAGGTTATGGTTATTTGATAGGTGTTTTATGCATGATGGGTAAATGAATAAGTATTCTTTTATGTATAATGGCCAAAAAGTTACCCTTGCTCCTTTATCATCCAAAGAAGCATACCTTGAATAACTAAAAATTCAACAATCATCAAGCAAGGATTCAAGTAAAGAAAGAAGAGAGAAAAGAGGCCATAAGAGAAAAGAATTAAATTAAAGGCCCCATGGTAAGTGACTGCACAAGTGAGGAAAAGAAAGTGGGATGTGCAGGAAAGAAGAAGTTGGTGAGTGAAAAGAAAGAAAAGAATGTGAAAGGTACGCGATGAGTAATTAAGAGGAGTGAAAAGCTTAAGACACAACCATGTTTTTATGCGAAAAAGAGAGTTAAAGAGTGCAAACTTAGGCAAAAGAGTTTTAATTATGATTTAATTTAAGAAAAATTTGTTTACTAACATTAACCTTAACCCAAATTTTCCTAGTGTATTTATGACCTTCTTGTAGGATTATGATAATGTTTTTCCTGAAGAGGTACCCCATGGATTACCACCTTTGAGAGGGATTGAGCACCAAATTGATTTGGTACCAAGAGCTCAAATTCCTAATCGTCTAGCTTACCAAAGCAATCTAGAGGATACAAAGGAATTACAAAGGTAAATGGTTGAATTGCTTAAAAAGGGGTATGTGAGGGAGAGCATCAGTCTTTATGTTGTGCTAGTTCTTTTAGTGTCAAAAAAAGATGGAACTTAGAGGATGTATGTGAACTGTAGAGTGGTCAACAAGATCACTATAAAGTGTCACCACCCTATTCCTAGATTACATGATATGTTAGATGAGTTGTATGGTGTTTGTTGTGCTAAAATAAGTTTTAAAGAAAAAGTAGGCTATCCCACTCACAAGTATACGAGGCAATTATAGTTTAATACCCAGGGTCCTCTTCTCAATGAGGTGAAATTGGTTCACTCAAATTAACTTTGAAAATGAAAACAAATGTTGTTGAGTAAAAGGTTTTAAATAAAATAAAACAACTAAGCTAAAACGTAAACTAATTTAATTGGTTAAGCAAGAATGGTTTGATCAATCGGTATGGTGAACTCTTGAGAAATTAACTTTACTAATTTAATCTCCTGTACATGACTAAGGCGAATTAATGGGATACTTATCTTGCTAAAATTACCAATTAGGTTCCAAAATCAATTCAAATAATAAAATAAACCCAACTTTCATATTCGACAAGTCTATTATCTAAATCACTTATGAAAACCCAACTAATAATTACCCATTTAAGTTAAAATATTTCTAATTTATAACTCAAGTGTATATAGTCTCTCTTTCTAATATTAAACTTCTTCTCTCGATTCTTCACTTAATATCAAAATGATGTAAAGGTTTGCCAAATTATTACATCCAATAAGCTCAGAAACCACAGAAAATATCATGACAATACATCACTAACTCAATCATGTATAGTTGACTAAATTAGTTTCATTAATTCTCAAGACAAAGTAATCAGCCCATCATGGAATAATCACAGTTCATCATCATCATATACTTAATTCCCATAGTTAACAGTAACAGAGAAGTATCAAAGCAATAAACAGAGTGAATAAATCAAAATGGACTATTAATAACTAACAGAGGAAATAAGTTCAACAAATAGATTTAATAATGCATCATATATAAAATAGAATGAGAAAACAAATAAACTGTTTGGATAGTGAGTCTTATGCCAATCTCAAGCTCTTTGGAATTGACTCTCGCCTTCTGCCTCTGCTTACTCTCACCCAGAAGAATGGATGCTCACATTAGCTTCAGCTCTTCCTTCTCTCTTTGCTATTTTTGTCTTCTTGTCACCAACCGACTACTTTATGGTATCTCTACCTCCAGCTTCTGTTTTTCCTCGTTCTAGCCTCCCTTTTCTCTTGATCAACTTTTCTCTTTATAGATAGGTTCTAGGTTTAGGGTTTGTTTTAATCCACCATCAACTTGCATGCGTGACACATGACATTAAATTATATGCAAGAGAATATGCATAGGCATCACAAACCCGTCACTACCGTAAAAGACCTTGTCGCATCCATGAAAAAACTTGTCATTTGCTTGAGCCCTTGTCACCTCTGTGCATATTCTCTTACACTGAATGTCATGTGTCACATATGCAAGTTGATGGTGGATTAAAATAAACCTTAAACCTAGACCCTCTTTATAAAGAGAAACGTTAATCGAGAGAAAAGGAAGGTTGGAATGAGGAAAAACATAAGTTAGAGGCAGAGAAACTATAGAGCTATCAGCTTGTGACAAGAAGAGAAAAATAGCATAGACAAAAGGCACAGAAGTAGAAGGAGAGAGTCAATGCTAAAGAACTTGAGATTGGCAGGAGACCCATTACTAACTCTGTCATTCGAACATTCCACTTGTTTGCTCATTTTATTCTATATCTGCTGCATTATTGAATATGTATTGAACTTATTTCCTCTGTTAGTTCTTGATAGTCCATTTCAGTTTATTCATTCTATTTATTACTTTGATATTTCTCTGTTACTATTAACTATGGAATTGAAGTATATGAAGATGATGAACCGTGTTTATTCCATAATGGGTTGATTACTTTGTCTTGAGAATTATGAAACTAATTTAGTTAACTATGTATGATTGAGTTACTGATGTATTGTCTTGATATTTTCTATGGTTTCTAAGCTTATTGGATGTAATAGTTTAGCCAATCTTTGCATCATTTTGATATAAAAAGAAGAATCGAGAGAAGAAGTTTAATATTAGAATGAGAAAATATAGACGCTTAAGTTATGAATTAGAAATATATTAACTTAAGTGAATAATTATTAGTTAGGAATGTGAAAGTTATATTTAGTTTATTAATTGAATTGATTTTAGAACCCAATTAGTAATTTTAGAACAATTATCCAATTAATTCGCTTTAGTCATACATAGGAGATTAAATTAGTGAAGTTAATTTCTCAAGAGTTCACCATATTGATTGATCAAATCGTTCTTGCTTCTAATTAAATTAGTTTATGTTTTAGTTTAATTTCTTTATTTTCTTTAATACCTTTTACTCAATAAATCGGGTTAGAGTGTTTATGATTGCATTTGTTTTTATTTTCAAAGTTAATTTAAGAGAACTAAGTTCACCTCCTTGAGAAGATAACCCTGGGTATTCAACTACAATTTTCTCGTATACTTGTGATTAGAATAACTTAGGTTTTTTTAAAACTTATTTTGGCACAACAAGTTTTTAGCGTCATTGCTGGAGAGATATTTATTGTTTAGAATTAAATTAATTTTGATTTTTTTCTTTTCATGCATATATTTTTGTCGTGTTATTTCGTTGAATTGTTTTAGCAGTTTTTGTTACTAATTTAGTTATGTCTTTATTTTGTTTACGTGAGGAAGGACGTCACTGGAAAGTGAACTCATTCCTTTTATTAATAACGTGCATCGGATAAGAGGACCTCAAAAGGACTTTGAAGACAATCTCGAGGAACCCAAGCATGAAGATTGAGAGATGGGTGAAAGGCAGTTAGTAATGAAGGAGTCCACGAGACCAGTTATTGGTACTACCACTTCATGCATACATTTAGGAAAGACAGCCAAAAATTATGAATTGAAGAGCATCCACTACAATATGCTGCCATCTTTCTATGGGGTTCCCAAAATGAAGACCCTTTAAACTTCAATTGGGAGTTCTATACCACTCTCCTGATATTTCCTTTGGATGGCTTGAATGAAGATCAACTCATAATGAGATACTTCCCATATGCATTGATAGATCAGGCCAAGGCATAGTTGATGACCCTTTTGTCCAATTCATTGATTACATGGAAGGAGGTGTACAACAAATTTATGGGAAAATTATACTCCCATTAAAAGACCTTTGAGCTACAAACGAAGATAGCTACTTCACTCAGATGGAGGGAGATTCATTCCATGAGGCATAGGAACCCTTCAAAGTCTTGCTAATACATTGTCCACACCGTCATTTTCCACTTCACATGTAAAACCAATTCTTTTATGATGGATTGACACAACTGTGTCAGTACATAGCAGACAATGCAATAGGAGGAGTTGTGGGAGAGAAGACTGCTAAAGAGACATACAACATCTTTGAAATGTTGGGGGCCAATTCTCAATAACAAAGCGTGAGGGGGAGAACAATTAGAGTTCATGAAGTGAACTCGAACCAAGAAATGACTATGCAATTAGATGAGTTAACAAAGCATGTCAAAATGTCAACTATGAGACTCCCTAAAATGTTCCAAATCAAAAGGTATGTGGTATATGTGGGACTTATGGTCATGGAGCTAAAGTCTTTTTTGTATTCTTTTGAATCTTTTTCAAATGAGGAAGAATAAACGAACTCACTGAATGGTTTTCAATCGATGCAAAATGATCCATATTCGAACAACTACAGCCTTATTTGGAGAAACCACCCTAATTTTTCATGAAAGACCAACATTCCACCAGTGCAACCCCAACCACAATATCAAAATTTTCAGAGGCAAAATCAATTCCAATGGCAATTCTCAAATTAGAACCTTCTAAGAAAGCCTTCTTTGAAGGAAAATCTAAACACATTTATTCAAGTAACCACTCAGAATCAAGAAATGAACAATAAGAGATTCGACTCCTTGAAAGCTTTTATAAAGAGGATTGAGACTCAAGTAGGGCAACTCGCTGCTCAAATGCAAAAGAATCAAAATGGAAGGTTGCCTGGTCAACCCGAACAAGCCCAAATAGTTACTATTATGAGAAGTGGTAAGGTGATTAATAATCATGTTGAGATTCCTTCTAATATATCTAATGTAGGTAATCAAGTGTAGGAGAGCCTCATCAAGAAAAAAGATGACCAGAATGATGTAAGCAATGGCCACAACTCTTCAAGTCACGTTCAGAAAGGTGAAAAACTTAGGCATGAAACTAAAGGCAATAAAGGACCAAAACTGCAGAAGGCGATTAATCCTTATAGACCACCAATTTCATATCCAATCCGTTTTAAGGATTCGAAACAAAATAAGTAGTTTTCTTATTTATATAACATTTTTCCTAAGGTTAATATTAAACTACCTTTGTAGGATGCGATTAGGAACATTTAAGCTTATGTGAAGTTTTTTAAGGAACTAAGCACTAAAAAACAGAAGTTTGATCCAAACGAGAAGGTGATAGTTCTAAAAGTGGCAAGTGCGATTCTTCAACAACAGTACCCCTAAAATTGAAAGATCTAAGGAGTTTTATTGTGAGACTATCAATGGGTAATGGTGATGAGGTTAAGGGTATGCTTGATCTTAGAGAAAACATAAACCTTATATCTTACCTATTTATATGAAATTTGATCTAGGATAGTTGAGACCTATAAACATGTGTTTTCAATTAGCTGATAGGTTAATCTGTTATCCAAAAGGAATAATAAAAGATGTGTTGGTAAAAGTAGGAGGATTGGTTGTCCCCGTAGATTTTGTTATCCTAGACATGGGGGAAGTAAAAGAGCAAGAAAAGGGACACACCATTCTCCTAGGGAGGCCTTTTATGGCCACTACCAACACCTTGATTAATATGAAGAACAAAAAACTCAAAACAGTAAAATTTTCAATCTTTAATGTTGAACCTATTCTTACTACTACTATTTATGAAGAATGTTCTCTTATTGATCAAATTAATACTGCAAATTTTGATTTTTCCTTATAGGAAGAAGAAAGGGAATTGGACTTGGTTAAAGAGATTGATGAGTTCTGCCAATTGCCAGATGATGCAAATGAGAGAGAGTTTGGAAAATTCTTAGAGACTGATCCCAATGAAGAAAAGAAGACAATGGAGTCACTCACTTCAAGTGATCCACCTTAACCATAACTATTAAATGAGAGGCAATCAATATAGTTTATGTTTTATTTTTCACTTATTTGTTGGTTATTCTTTTTTAGTGAATCTTAACTTAGTTTGTTTGCTTTGTGTGCACAGACCTAATTTTCAGCCTCTTCTATTTGTTCTCTTTGTAGCTATTCTCTACTCCTAGACGCAATATGTCACTCTTCACACCACTTCAATACAGCTACCGTCCCCACCTTCGCATCATATTTCTATCCTTCTTCTTTTTACTATTTTTATTGCTGCTTAGTTTAATTTCTTTTAGTTTAAGGTTTGTCCTAGTTTGTGTTATTTTGCGTCTTAGATCCCTCTTTTTATTTTCTTATCACATTGGGAATAGTGTGATATTTAAGTGTAGGGGGAGTAGTATTTAATTAAATAAGTATATATGTGTATGTTGTGTGTTCTTCCCATTTAATAATTAGAGATTATTATTATTTATTGATATTATTTTTTAAATTTATGTTTATGTATTCAAAAATACTAATTAATTGATTAAATTAAATTATTATTATTTTCTATTTTTCGATTTATCTTATTTTAATTTATTAGCCAATTTTTCCCCTATTATTTTGTCACTATTATCTTGTCACATATGCATGTAGGCCTACTGGAAACAGCCTCTCTATAATGTAGGGGTAAGGCTGTGTACTATCAGGCCCCCCAGACCCTACTTCATTGCGGGACTTCAGGGTATGATGATGATGATGATGCATTGTCACAAAGTAAACGTGATTAGGGTTAGAAATTCATAATGTGAGTGAATAAGTATACTTGCATGCTTAGGCTGATTGACTTAGATTTTGATTAAAAGAACATTAACTTGTTATGATGGATGAATGACACTTTCTTTGGTAAGATTTTAAGCCCCTTTGAAATATTAAACATTAAATTCAAGTGTTCTTTCATGGTTAAGGAACTCTAGAACTTGCTTGCAGATACTAGTTGAGATCACATAATCTTATGCAAATGTTAAAATAATGAAGGTAGTTAGGATTTACCCTTTTTGCTTAAAAAGTCACCATAATTTTACCCTTAGTGAGCCCCCTTTGAGCTTAACATGAACCATTTTCTTTCTTTAAACCCAAAATATGAGCCTTGAACTTAATTATTTATCCTTTTCATTATACCTACAATAAGGGTAAGTTGAGCATTTGAAATGGTATTACTAGGTTTAGGAAATAATTGGTTGAATAAGTGTATAAGAATTATAACATATAGTTAGCTATTAAGTTAGGAATGAGTATGGTTGTAGCAACTTTTATCTCTCCTCTCCATTTTTTCCTCTTCTAAACTTTATCTCCTTTTTTGAAATAAATAAAAATATATAATAAAAATAAAAAGAGAAAGAAAGAAAGAAATAGAAAAGAAAAGGAGGGAAGACAATCAGACAATTAGAAAATGAAACAAAAAGGAGAGGCATTAAAAAAAAGAAGGGGGTATAATAATCTTGTTAACTAAAAGGAAAAGAACTGAGTATTTTATGCTTCATTGATCCATTGATCGAGAAAGATTTCTTGTTCTTATTATAACTGTTATTTTTAATGCTTAATTAGTTTTGTGGTGTTAAACTATGATTTTCCTGTTTCTTACCCATAGTCCGACCACATTACAACTAAAATAAAGACCTTCATATTGATGTTTGTGTTTGATATAAGTGGTGGAGATTTAGATTAGTAACCAAGCTTATTGTAGATTCATGAAATGAATGATGAGTGAATATATCTTACCTTTGAATGCTTTAGAGGATGGAGATTGGAGTGAGTGTCTTGAGTTGCAATACTTGATACTTTTGGCTAAGCAGGCGGAAAATAGCTTGTTCATAGAGTATTATGAGTTTCAAGTTCTCGAGTTGTGTTTATTAAAATGACTCTTGATATCTTTGACTATTATTTGAGAAAATTGTTTGTTTTCATTGTTTGTTCTTTGTATAGTCTAGTGTTCTTTATTTTGTTTAGGGACAAGTATAGTTTAACTATAGGGGAATTGTTGTGACTAATTTTTATGGACTTTGCAAGCCTTTATATTTTTCTTTTAATTACAAATTACGGTGTTTTAACCCAAGGTTGAATGAAATGAGGATGTATGTTTCTTCATTTTTGTTTATTCTCACATCTTGATGTAATGGAGTTTTTGTCCTACATACACTGTAGATACTTCTAAACTTTATCAATATGTTCTTCAACCAATTAACATCATTTTTTATGGATCTAACCATGATTAACGAGCTAAAAAATTGTATAGCTTTCTCAAAGGAAGACTTATTTGGTATATTATTATTAGAGAAATACACAAACCTACATAAAATCCATATAAAGGAGAGGATATATTTATAGAACATCTAGTATGTTAAGATGGTGTAAATAATTGAATTCTAATATAGTTTTGCAACACTTATGCCAAAATATTTAATCTTAATTTTCAATAATTTGATATTATCAAAGAGGTGTTTTCTAAAACTCTATTATTTTATATCTAATGAAGTCAATCAATTTCAACTTTGTAGACAACTTTATTGCATGCAATAATAACTTGGTCAAATTGTCCATAGTTATTTTCCTTAATTATAAGAGCTTTAGAATTAGTTGTTACTTAAAGACACTACTTGACCTAATACCTAAGTTGCTACTATCTACACTAATCTTCGTGATTGAAAGCACATTTGGTATTAATTAATGACTCTTAAAGATAAGTTTGACCCTACCCATAACTCTATTCCTTATTGGGGATCTCTGTCAAGCTTTGAACAATAATTAAATAACTAATATAGGTGAAACCTAGCTAATATCCTTAAAATATAGAAATCTAGTCCATCTACTATTGGAAAATTGGCCAAGAATCAATCACATATGTAGTGAAATAATCATGAAACTTTTTCATTTGATTTCCTAAAATTCAATGTCACTTAAATTCTATAAAAAAGATTAACAATTAAATCATAATAAAGCATGAATCTTAGTTCGTACCTTATTTCAAACCTTAATCAAATTCTTATCATATCCTTCAAACTGTTTTTGAAACTACCTTATCTCAACCATCATAGCTACACAAATGTTCTGCCTCTAATAATATCTACAAAGCAAGTTAAGAGAAATCTACAGCTATTATAGAGAGGGTTAAACAAGAAATACTAGCTCCATTATAACTTAATAATATTTATAATAGGTTTTGAATGTTTTAGTAATTTAATTGAAATTAACTTCTAATTTTAATTAAACATTAATTAGAATTACAAATGATTCTAATTAAATACCATATATAACCACATAAGTTCGAATATCTTATAGTAATCCTTATTTATTAAATATCTCATTTAATTATAAAGTTTCTCAAACTTTACAATCAAGTCCAACTTGATTAAAATATATTTGATCTCTTCAACTCGTTAATTATGTATATCCTATTAGGTTACTAAATATATTAGCAATTGATACAAATTATAACCTTAAATCATATTTAGGATTAGATAAAGATAAAGTAAACTCATTTAATTTATCTTTAATTCTCTAATTGAACAATTTATATGAATATATCAAGATTGGCATCTAATAACACATTATGACTACCCAAATATTTAGGAATATCAAAGTAGTTTTGACTAATCTTTTCATTCACGATTTGTTGTATAATTTAATCATTTCATCATATAATGTTCCGATTAGATATAAAGTATAAAATTAATGTCTACTATATTTTGTGTTCAATCATAATAGTCCTCTACCATTAGCTATTGATTTAATTAATGACATTTGTAAACTATTTACAAAATGTCACTTAACCTTGGCCAAGGATTTCCTAAATCAATAATAATCGAGAACAACAGAACATTCTTCCTAGTTACTTTTGTCTTATGAATCTTATCTTAATCACTCAAGTACCTCCAAGTACTTTATGATACATCCAATGATTATTGACTGAACTACCTATGATTAGAATAGGTCATAAATAGTATCAAAACACAGCAATCATTATACAAGATAAGTTTGGAGACCTTAAGGCAAAGGATCACTTATACAATTATCATAATGAGAATCTAAATACAAATAATGTTCTAAATAGATTTCTCATATAAGGTCAACTCAGTAAACTTATTCTCTAACAGACATTCACATATTTATTTAAGTATCTCTATACTTTAGTCTGTAAGATCGAATACTTTCTTCATAGGGAAAAACATAACATGTGCTAGTCTTTTTATGCTCTATTAATGTCCAGTTTTATTAGAACAATGACTATAAACAATTTAGGGATAACATATAAATATAATATGAATCTCATAATTATCGTAAATACAATATAAATCTCATCATAATTTTTTTTTGCAATGTATAATTATCCTATGGAGTTTATCATATACATCTAAATATGTACAAGATAAAAAAATGTCTTTAAATTATTGTGTCACTAAATTACAACCAATGGATTGGCTCATAAATCAACATCTGTTGATGTTGTTCTTATCATTTAGACTTCCTTTTATCAAACTTCTCAAAACACATCTAAGAAGAAAATATTTTGCAACTGCTATAAAAAGAGTGGTTATCACATCTCTGAATGCTTAAAATGATCTAAACAAAGTAACCTTTCTAAGTCCTATCAATTTACTATCACTACTATTACAATAGAGGAAATAATAGATAATACTTCTATATCTCTTAAATTCTCCTTAAAAGATCTTTAAGCCCTTTTTATAGCAACTTCTAATAAATTCAAGTATTGCTTCCTCTCTTGTTGTATTCGTCACTTCAGATACTTCTTCTTCATAGTACATTGATTATGCTTATTATAATCACATGACGTCTAATTTTTTCATGTTTATTCCTGAAAAATGTCTCTCTATTCCACATATCGCCCATATAACTGATAACTTTACTACGAATGTTTGAAGTATAGGCACTATTCAAATATCTAAGTTAACTTGTATTCACTTTTCTTGCTTATTATATCATTTTTTATGTTAGTCAATTATATGAAATTGGTATTAACTTATCTTCTTCAAGTCATGATTGTACTATGCAAGGTCCATAGATGAGCAAGATATCTAAGACATGGCATAAGGTTGTATGACTATTTAAACTTAATTCCCTTTGCCTTCCATCCAAACTTATTATTGGTGTTGTTACATTTAATATTTAGCACTCCAATCTTGGTCATGTTTCCCACATTAGACTTAAATCTTCATTTCTATTAGCCTTTGAGGTTAAGTCAAGATTGAAAATTTTAATTGTATCTTATAACAACTTTCTAGAAGTCATACTTTACCTTTTGTTAATAGTAATTCTATTTTTTTGACACCCTTTAAATTGATTTATTTTGATAATTAAGGACCTTCTCTTTAAGATATTATAGGATATTTATAATATTATATGATCTTTATTTATGATTTCTCTAAATGTATATTGATTTAACTCTTACATCAAAGGACTAAACTATTTTTTGTTTATTCTCATGTTGTAACCATGGTTCAAAATTAATTTCTTATAAAATTTAAATTGTATGCATTGATAATGTCATGGAATGTAAAGAAAAAAATTTCACTCATTTTCTTGATAACAAGGAACAGTATCTAAAGATCTTATCCATATACTTATCAATAAAACGGTAGGACTGAATGAAAGCATAGACATATACTTGATACTATTCAAATTCTTTTCATCTCTTTTTCTTTTTGGGAATAAGTTTTTTTTACAATTCTTTATATTATCAATTGTATTCCTACTCTTGTTATAGGTAAAATCTCTCGTTATGAATGCTTGTATAATCATGCTTCAAACTACTAAACTCTTAAGGTCTTTAACAGTCTCTAAGCACATAAGTATACCAAATTAGAACTATAAGTATGATTATGTTATTTCCTAAGGTATGGGGTATATAAAATAAATGGTATAAGCATTAGGATCCTTTATCACAAAGACTTTGTATTTTTCGACATGTGACTTTTGACAATGTAAGATGTTCTCATCCCTTTCAAATTTTCATATCAATGAACCTTCTCTTTAATTTTTCTTTGTTCCCTCCATATCCTTATTTCTTGACATTTTTTTACAGGATCATCTGATAGCTTTAATAGTTCAACACAATCTGTATTTGAATATATTGTATCTTTAACAACTATAGATCTATCACCTCCTTCAAATGATTCTTCTTTATATATTCATTCAGTAGAACCTCCTATACTCAACTTTCTCTTTGTCGTATTAATTAAGTAATTCAAATTTTTATTCATCTTCAAGTTTCTACTATTATCTCTCTGCATAAACCTTGCGTGTGTTATAAAATAAATTTTGACCTTCTATCATAGAAAGCAATGGTAGAAGAATTAAAGATAATTAATATCACTAATATCTGGGGTATGGTTGACTTACCTTCAAGTGAGTATAGTATTAGATACAAATGAGTCCATAAAATTAAAACTCGAATTAATGGATTAGTTAAGTGATAAGGTGTTTGACTACTTGTCAGAGGATTTACTTAAGAGTATGGTATTGTCTACAAGGAAATATTTGCTCCTGGAGCTTTTTTAACCTCAATTCGTAGTGTCATAATGGTTGATGCTAGTAAGCATTGACCATTACATCAAATGAATGTTAAGAATACTTTCTTTAATGAGGATTTTATAGAATAAGTATACATATAACCTCTTATGATCATCTACCTAATGAAGTTTGTCAACTTTGCAAAGCCTTGCATAGACTGAAACAAATCCTTTGAACTTATTTTACCAAATTTAGCTCTATTGTTAGCCTTGTTAGTTTTTAGTTTAACTCCTATAATTATTCCATGTTCATTTGTAAAAAGGCTTAAGGTTCTCCTTCTTTATATTGATAATATAATAATTACTGGCGATGATATTAAAGGTACTTCAACACTTAAATCATTTTTGCATTATTAGTTTGGGAATCAGGATTTAAGTAATTTGATTGTTTTTTGGTTCTTAAAGTTCTATCTAAACAATCTGACTATTATCTATCACAAGCAATATGCCACAAATCTTATCTCATGATCAAGTATTATTGACACCAAGAGTGTTACTACCTCCCCTAAACCCAATGTTCATCTCTCTTTTGGTGTTGGGACTCTTCTTAATGATGATACATTTTCTCATCAATTGGTTATCAATCTTATATACTTCAATATTTCATGTCTTGGTATTGTCCATGATGTTTACATTGATAGTCAATTCATATCAATTCCTCATCCCACTCTCTTCTTTAATGTTCCCCATATCCTTTAGTATTAGATGTACTCTCTTTCATGGTTTTGAATTTTCTCTTTCATCTCTATTAGAGTTATGAGCATACTTTGATGTTGACTAAGTTAGAGATCTAAATTATCAATGTTATATTATTGATCATTATTTCTTTCTTAGCACATCCCTTATTCCATGGAACAGTGAGTAATAAACAATTATCTCTCAATCTAACATAGAAGTAGGGTGCCTAGCTCTCACAAACACAACTTCTGAGCCCCTCTGGCTATATTGGTTGCTTTAAAATAGGAATGTTTTCTCTTCTTCTGCACAATACCATACAAATTGCTCCTAATGATAGATTTTATAATTATACCAAACATATTAAGATAGATTATCATCTTGTGCAAGACCATATAACTCAAAACACTATTCAACTTGTTCCTAGTTCATCAGTCTCAAATTGCACACATTTTTAGCAAATATCAATCTCCACAATTTCAAAAACATATTTTCAAACTCAAAATGTCCATCTTTTTAACACCTTGCATTGTACTTTTATGAAGATTTATACAATAGTTATAATAATATATTATTGTGTATATTTTTGTGTAAATACCTCATTATATAATGATTTTACACGTACAAAAATACAAAACATTGTTGATACATGCCATTAGGAATATACAAATTAAATACTTATTTCACTTTCAGTATATTAAATAGCAAATAAGAGTAAATCTGATGAGAAAAGTTATTTTATTAAATTAGTTTATTAATTACAATTTTTTAAAGAATCCTAATTTAGCATTTACATGTCTAATACATGGTTCTTTTGAGCATAATACATTAAGCTATGTTATTCTTCAAATTGAAAAGAAATTAAACACACATAATTAAGCACATATACAGATTTCATTCAATTATAGTAACAATCAATTAGGAAAAATTCAAAAAACTAAAATAATTATAATTATGGAAACTTATGAATTATGTTAAACTAACATGCAAAATAAAAAGAAGAAAGGGGTTACGTTTCAAATTGAGTTAAGAAATCAAAGAAATGAAATATAAATCAAACCTAATATTTATAAATAAACAAGCAAGTTTTAAATTTTAGTTTAGTCATGCAATTTTGACATATCTAAGATAATTTAAAATATTTAACAAATTAATAATAAAAAAATCAACCAGTTAGTTTCTATTTGTTCCTTTTTACTCTTAGAAATTAAATCAGCGGAATACGTCAAGCACAAAGAAACACAATCAACAACCAAAATTTGACGTCAAAATTTCAGCAATTGCATAAATGTTAAATTAACTAGGAAATCAATTTAATTAAAATAATATCTCAAATAATCAAAATAACATAACTAAACTAGAATTCAACAATTAATCGTAAATTAACCATGGAAAATCATAAACAAGGAGAATTAGAGTTTATAAAAACTCATTATCGTGCTCCAATTTCAGAACGCAGACCACTCCTAATGGTTTGAAAAGTCCCTCCACCAACTTTAAACCAACTCAAAACAGGTGAGATTTGATTCCCTTTCACCCCAAACACTTCTCACGACAATTTCCCAACTTCACCCGCCTCGGAAGGATGACAGATCCCCTTGGAGCTCTCAGCCTTCGCACGACTGCTTGCTCATTTTTCTCCCTCTCGCCACTGCCTTTTTATAGCCTCACGAGACACTTCAAACAACGCACGTTTTGATGAGATAGAATCTTATCTCATCCATTTCAAAATAGATTTTCATGTGTATAAAGACGCTGGGAGAGAGATTTCTTCTCTGCTGCGTGTTTTACTCCTCTCTGTTGCGTTATCCAGCTTCTTGGTTTTGTCCTTTGATCGTGCGTTTTATCTCTCTTTTCTAGCTACTACGTCGTTTTCTTCTCTACCGCTTCAGTCGTTTTGCTTCTTTTGGCTGCGTTCGCTGGATAGCTTCTACGCTGTCGTTTTGTCCGCTGGTTCTCCCCTGTCCTTTACGTTTTATCTTTAAGTTCACCGTAATTATAAAACGTAATTACCATGCCTTCCCTTTAGATAATTATATGATTATATTCTGCAATTATTTGGAAAGCCAACTAAATAAACCCCTAACCATCTTCAATAATTAAGCACTATTCCTATCAATCAATAATTGAATAGTTTAAGAATCCAGAATTGGTAGTTGCAATGTCGTTTTAATTAGGCAGTATCATTATCAAAGGCTCAAAGAGAAGCTCACCAGATACAAATTTGCAAATTACTTTTCAATCAAAATGGAATCAAGTCATTTTTTTTTCTTCTTCTGATAATAGGTCATTTTATGTTAATAAATATCTTATAGATAGAATCTCACTTGTGCTTATAAAAATGAAATGTCACTTGATTCCTCTTTATATTTATAGCTGAGAAATTCCTCTCCCTTTCTCAATATTTAAATCTAGGTAGGTGTAAGCATGATGATATTTGTATATATTTATAATTTTTGATGATGCACTAAAAATGTTTTAAGGTTAACAAAATGACAGGTCTTACTTAAAAATACTCCCTCTTATCTAAAATAAAAGTCGTTTTAGAGGGATTTTAATTATTCAAAATAAGTTTCGTTCACGATTTTTCATGCATGTTTATAATTTTATTTCCAAAATTACCCTTTAATTTCTCTCACATCCTAATTATA
>JAOSBK010000002.1:39602340-39615605 GCA_027568895.1 Erythroxylum shatona
CTAAGCATTTATGTTTGGGTTTTGTTTGAATCATTGATGAGTAGATGTATGAATTACATAAGTATTGACTATATGCGGAATGAGTTTGAGATCTTATAGATGATCCAAAGCATAATAAACCTCTAGGACAGTATATAGGCTAGGAACTCATGATGCAGCTCTCATGAGGCTTATAGGTGAAAAATTCTACAAGCCTAGGAGTTACAGTGAGAACTTGCTTTATTGATTCATATGGTGTAACAATGATACATGCCTTAGTGTTTCTTTTAATTCGAACTTAGTGTATGAACTTGAATAAAAAAATTAAAAAAGTAGTAAGTTGTATAGTTATAGAAATTCCATAAATATTTGAGGTATAATAAAACCCTAGGATGGTAGATAGGCTGAAAACCCGTGATGCAGCTCCCATAAGACTTATCAGTGAAAAATTCCACGAGCTTAGGAGTCATAGCGAGAACTTGCTTTCTTGATTCATATGGTGTAATAATGTCACATACCTTAGTGTTTCTTTTAATTCGAACTTAGTAAAGAACTTGAATAAAAAATTAAAGAAGTAGTAAGTTGTATAGTTACTGAAAATTCACAATGATTTGATGCATAATAAACCCCTAGGATGGTATATAGGTTGGAAACCCTTGATGCAGGTCCCATGAGGCTTATCAGTGAAAAATTCCATGAGATTAGGAGTCATAACAAAGACTTGCTTTCTCGATTCATATGATTTAACAATGTCACGTATCGTAGTGTTTCTTTCAATTCGAACTTATCGTACCAACTTGAATCAAAAAATTATAGAAGTAGAAAGTTGTATAGTTACAAAAAAAAATCAAAATGATTTGACAAATAATAAACCCCTAAGATGGTATATAGGCTGGAAATCCATGATGCAGCTCCCATAAGGCTTATCGGTGAAAAGTTCCATGAGCCTAGGAGTTACAACAATAACTTGCTTTCTCAATTCATATGGTGTAACAGTGCCATATACCTTAGTGTTTCTTTTAATTCAAACTTAGTTTACCAACTTGAATCAAAAAATTAAAGAAGTAGTACGTTGTATAGTTATGGAAAATTCACAATGATTTGACGCATAATAAATCTCTAGGATGGTATATAGGCTGGAAACCTATGATGCAGCTCCTATGGGGCTTAATTTTACAAGCCTAAGAGTCACAGCCAGAACTTGTTTTCTTGATTCATATGGTGTAATATTGCCACGTACCTTAGTGTTTCTTTTAATTCGAACTTACACAAACTTGAATCAAAAAATTAAGTAGTAAGTTGTATAGTTACAGAAAATTCACAATGATTTAAGGCATAATAGACCCCTAAAAAGGTATATAGGCTAGAAACCCTTGATGCAGCTCCCACGAGACTTATCGGTGAAAAATTCCACAAGCCTAGGAGTCACAAGGAGAACTTGCTTTCTCGATTTATAGGAGTAAACAATGCCAGGCACCATAGTGTTTATTTAAAATCAAACTTTGGAAATCAACTTGTAGGTAATTAATTCAACACAATTACTTGAACTTCAATGTGAATAATTCTCACTTTTTTAAATAATAGTTTTACAGAAATGAGTAATGTTGATAGATCTTGGATGTATAGACGATTAACACTTGATAGTTTCATTAATCTTGAGTTTGTTGAGGGAGTTAAAGCTTTTATTCACTATGCATGTTCTCAACATGCATACATGGATGGCCCAAAGATTAGATGTCCATGTAAAAAGTACAAACATATTCATTTTCTTCCTATTGATGAAGTGAATCTCCATTTGTTAAGAAAAGGGTTTGTTCCTAATTATTTTAAGTGGAAACAAGATAGGGAGCCATTGATTTGTAGCACTTCAAGGGGTAACAAAACAAACTCGTTAATAAATGTGGATGAGTTTTAAGGAGGACTAGATTTAGAACAAATAATATGAGTGCAACTGAAAATCCTTACATCCAAATGGTTTATGATGCATCCGGTTATACCTTTCAGGAAAATACAAAAAATCTTTAAGAAGAACCAAACCCACATGCAAAACAGTTTTTTGACTTACTACAATCAGCTGACCAAGAATTATGGCCAAATTGTGAGACGATGAATCAATTGTCTTCAATTGCTCGAATGTTAAACATAAAGTCTGAAAGACATATTTCTGATCAAATTTTGATAAAATTCTTGGTTGGAATAATGTATCATTGCCTGATCATACAATGGTTGATAAATTTTACAAAGTGAAGAAACTTATTAGGGGTCTTGGTTTGCCAGTTTAAAATATTAATTGTTGCAAATTGGGATGTATGTTGTTTCAGAAAGATGATGTGAAATTACAAGAGTGCAAATTTTATAGTCAATCTGGGTTCAAACCTTGAAAGCATACTATGAAACATAAATTAGTACCTTGGAAGCAAATGTATTATTTCCTACTAACTTTGAGACTTTAAAGACTATATACCTCTGATGTTACTGCATCTCACATAAGATGACATAATGAACATAAACAAAAAGATGGAATAATGAGTCATCCATGCACTGGCATGGAAACATTTAAATAACACCCATTATGAGCTTGGAGCTGAAAGTTGAAATGTTAGGTTGGGATTGTTGACGGATGGATTCTAACCTTTTGATCAATCCGACCAACAATATTCATCATGGTCGATCATAATTACTCCTTATAATTTGCCTCTATGGATGTATATAATGAGGCATATATTTTCTTCATAGTGATTGTGCCAGGGCCTAGAAGTCCAAAGCATAAAATTGATGTATTCTTACAACCATTTGTATTTGAATTGCATCATCTTTGGGAATATGGTGTGGAGACATATAGTGTGTCTCTTAATCAAAATTTTGTGTTAAGAGCAGCTTTGATGTGGACTATTAGTGATTTTCTAGTGTATGTTATATTGTTTGGATGGAGCATAGTAGGGAAATCGGCTTGTCTTTGTTGTAGTAATGATTCTGATGCATTTTATATTCCAAATGGGGCCAAAACAACTCAGTTTGACAACCGAAGGAAATTTCTTCCTCCAGATCATCCATTTAGATGTAATAAAAAAATTTATTAAGAATATGATGATACAAACACCTCCTCCTCGTCATAAATCTAGTGAAGAGCTATTACAAGAGATTGATGAATTAGGGTTACCGAAAGTTACAGAACTTGAAACTGATGAAGTTAATACAAGCAATAGTAAAAATTTTGGTTTGAGAAAACAAAACATCTTTTGGGATTTGCCATATTAGAAAACTAACTTGATAGCATAATCTGGATGTGATGTATATTGAAAAAAATATTTTTAACAATTTGTTCAATACTATAATGAACATTGAAGGGAGGATAAAGGACAATGCAAAATTATGAGCTGATTTAAAGCTTTTTTGTAGAAGGAATGAGTTAGATACAGATCTTCGCATTGGTAAATATCCAAAAGCATGTTACACTAGGACAAAAAAAAATAAAAGAAAATTTTGTGTGAATGGTTGAAAAGTATAAAGTTTCCTAATGGATATGTTTTAAACTTGGCAAGGTGTGTAGACACGAGGAAGCACAAATTATTTGGGATGAAAAGTCATTATTGTTACATGTTTATGCAAAGACTAATTCCAATTGCATTTCAAGAGTTGCTATCGAATAAGGTTTGGGAAGCTATAACAGAATTAAGTTTGTTTTTCAAAAGCTTAACACCTTCTGAAACCAAGTTAGTTGAAATGGAAAAATTAGAAAGGAAAATTCCAGTAATCCTGTGCAAATTAGAAGGGATTTTCCCTCTAAGCTTCTTTAATTGTACGAAGTATCTACCTATGCATTTAGCACACAAGGCTAAACTTGCTGATCCAGTTCAATATCGATGAATGTATCTATTTGAGAGATAAATATAGTAAATATTTAAATTGGAGTTATAGCATGTTTTAATCACATAATTGTATACTAATAGCTATCTTTAATGTAGGTATTTGCATCACTTGAAGTCAAAAACAAGGTTAGAGTTGAAGGTTCGATATGTAATGCTTATTTCATGGAGGCATCAAGTACATTTTGTTTATATTATTTTAAGTTGTATGTGCACACAAGAGAAAGAAAAGTTCCTCGTAATGACGATGAGAGAGGAACGGGTGATATTGATGGTAACTTATCCATTTTTATATATCCTGGATGAACATATGGATGATCAACAAGAAGAATATTAACAGAGAAAGAAATAAAGGTTGCCTATGGTTACATTTTATTGAACTGTCAAGAGGCTCAACCTTTCATCCAATAAGTTGAAGTTGATTTTCCAATTGATTATTTGGCTTTTTAAAGTTAGGTTTGTTCACCATAAAATACATAATAATGCCTTTAGATTATACAAGGAATGGTTATATGAGCTAACGCTTGAAAAAACACATGATGATATCAATAAAGAAGCTGAAAAACACTTTCTTTGATAGTTCGAGAAATATGTAAATTTTCAGTTACAATTATTGAAATGGTTGAATTATCATATCAAAGTGTTCAAATGACATTATAATATTTAATATGATAATTTTTTGTAAGCCTAAAAAAATCCAATCAAGAATAAGTTCATATGATCTTGCAAAAGGACCTTTTCAAACTGTTAAACCTATCTAGTGTATTTCGTTAATGGATACAAATTTCATACAAAATATCATGGTCATAACATAGCAACAATAAATAGTAGGATTTACATACAGGAAGAATTGATAAATTACTATGGTAAAATTATTGAGATACTTGAAATTGAGTACCCTGCATTGCCAATAAAGTAGAGTGTGATATTTAAGTATGACTAGTTTGATCCAACTCCTAATGTTAGTATAGAAGTACACGGTCGGTACAAACTAGTTGAAATCAACCATTGAAGAAGATTTAGACACTTTGAACCTTTCGTGTTGGCAATGTAAGCGATCCAGGTGTATTATGTCCCTTTTCTTAACTTACAATAAGATAAGTCAGATTGATTGGCCATTTGCAAAATTAAACCTAGAGGTATTTTTGAATTACATGGAAAAGGAGAAAATAAGAGAATTGAAAATGAAGCGTTTTAGAAAGAAGTTTATGAAATAAATGCATGTGTTTCATATGACGACAATAAACCTTTAAACGATCCAAATAATGAATATGTTGAAATTTTTACTGGAGAGGATGTCGAGGGCGAGAGGAGCCTAAGTTTGATTTTAATTCTTCAGAAAAAGATGATGATGATTTTGAATTATAATTAAGTGATCATGATATCGATTAATTTATGTTTGCAATAGAATATTATATGAATAAATCTATTATTGCATTAACAATATATTGATATATATTCAATTTATATTATTTTATTACTAAAATATTCAATAAAATGTGAATTTCATATTAAAAATATGTCACCAAAGAGAAAACATGATATGATGCGACCAAAGTTAAGGTTACCGCGATTTAGAGTCAATTACTTTCCAGGTGAAGCATCACATTTTGCAGTTGCTACAGAATTAGGTGTTGTACCTCCAGTTACTACACATCCATATAAGGCATCACCTTCTGTACCTGCTGCTACACCATCTAGCAGACCTGCTACACCATCTAGCAGCCTTGCTACATCCACCACCCTTATACTAATAGAAATACTAGGGGTAAACATTGTGAATGAAGGAGGTGACCTCCAGCTTAGAGCTAAAGTAGTTGATTGAAGAACCTATATCACAATTGTTAACAATCTGTGAGTAAAAATATAAGCAGGATAACACCATAGGTTTATAATGAAGTTATAGGTTTTAATTTGAAAATGATATAAAATTGCTTATATATTAGGTTGGTTTTGTCTAGAAGGTGCTCAAGAAACATGACATCTAAGTTTAAGGAAAAGATGATCTTTAGGGTTATATATGGAAGATTATTATAAGGAGTTTGAGGTACAAAAATATATTCTTTTGTATTTTTAATCTAATTAATTTTATACATTAATTAGATAGTATGTTTTTCTTTTTTTCTTAGAAATAATTTTTTTGGGATTCCAAATTTGATGCAGTAATTTATAAAGTATGGTAGAGGCGAACTCATACACATTATAGAGACTTTGTTGCTGTGATACACAAGACTAGTGTATGAACTTCTTATATATCTTAGGAAATATGGAGTCGTTGGTAGCGGTATTGGATATCACCCTAGTTAATGTCCATTTTAGAGCCCAATTCAGCCAACAGACGTGGAGGACCGGTGGGAGACAGCTTCCCGTACACACTGGAGGATCTGTTACCTACTAAGAGCATGCAGAGAATCTTGTTAGTATCTATACTTTACATTTATATTCAGATTTTTTTACTTTGATATATTTCAATTTAATTTGGTATGTGAATTTTAGAATGAAAATATATGTGTATTATGAAGAATGATAATGTTATAAATGTCTGGTGTTATAAATGACTGTATTGCTGAGTTACTTTCTTTGTTCAACAGAGGGTAAATATCATAAAAATAGAGAAAATTCTTCTAAAAATTTTGAAAATTATAGTTCACATATTACATTTTAGAAATTTGAAAATTATAGTTCACATATTGCATTTTATTCTGATGCAGGAAAAGTCTATGAACAAGAAACCTACACCTCGTCAGCTCTTTTTGCATACTTACATTAAGAAGCATGATGATGTGACATTCGTCAACACCTAATATAGAGAACTTAATGTATGTGAAATTTATTCTTTTATATTAATTCTTAATATTTATCACTTATTAACATAAACATTGCCTTCTGATATGACCAAATATAAGAAAGCATCAATGACAGTCTCGGTACTCTGAAACTATTGATTAGAGTCAGACATATCTTGATGCAGTGAGTGGTAGGGACCATTGTAGAAGGATCTTTGACTTAGGTTCATTTGCTAGCACATGCTATTCGCAATCATCCACGTCTAGTATAGTTACATCTAGGAAGCAGTCGGCATCCAATGAGAGAGTCGCTCAGTTTGAGAGCACAGCACAGATGCTGGCAACTCAGTTGCAACAATCAATGGACTATATAGCTCAGCTCCGTAATGAGGTGCATCAGTTAAGGGGAGGGGCAACATCTCATCGTAGCAGTCAGACCATCTGCCTTCACGAACTGCATAACTTAATTTTGGTACTCTCAAGTCATTTGGTATGAATTACACATGTAATGGTATAAATAATAATTTCTGTTATCAATTAAGATAATTTTTAATTTATATTATCATTCAACTTACTGCTTAGATAAATTAAATGTAGAAAAAATTCAATATATAGTCATCATATAACTATAGAAATTAAATATCAATCATAAGATTACCAATCAAAATTAAATTTACAACTTAAATGTATGAAAAATTAAAAAAACAATATCTATGCGTCTACTAATAGAAATATAATATCTGTCGGTACATTTAATATTAAATTTACTGACAGAATAAGAACATTCAGTCGGTAACTTATTCACTGACGAAAAAACTTACCATCTCTAAATTTTCCGACAGAACTTTAACACCTTGTTCGTCACTAAATTTACCGATGCACATACAAAATTCGTCGCTAAATTTATCAACGAGAAATAACTTACCATTGCTAAATATTTCGACGGATTTTCAAAACTTTTGCTATCAATAAATAAATATTCCATCAGAGCAGAAACCGACATACCTAAAAATTTTGTCATATGTTTTAGCAAAAAATACATATATTTCATTGGTAATTTACTAACGTACATTTTAAACAAAAATTAAAATGTACGTTAGTAAATTATCGATAAAATATATCTATTTTTTGCTAAAAATTTTCGACGACTCGTTCAGTAGGTAATTTCCATTGGCAAATTTGTTTGCTGACAGAAATCCTTTACAGTCGGTAATTTCCATTGCTAAACACCCATTTTCTTGTAATGATCATTTACTTAGTGTAAGGTTTTATTTACTTTGCAATTTTTGGTTTTTTATTTTGTCATATTTTCTTTTTATGCATAGATTCAAAAAGTTCATAAATCAAAAAAAGGAGCTATCAACACACTAAATGGGTTATATGATATATTGGGTGCGAAGTAGACCAACATTTCTACTAGAAAATAGGATGTTTCCAAGTCCATGCCCAATTACTTATCACTTCTTGGGTTGTAATTGTTAGTCGCTATTCGAAATCCATAAACCATTCCAACCGGGCAGAATTTCTTCGAATATGTCCTTGAATTCATTTGAGACATAAGCAAAACTCAGATTAGAGAAGAATACGGTCCGTGGGTTCCCTTTATTGGAACTATGTTTCTATTTATTTTATTTCTAATTGGTCTGGGGCGCTTTTACCTTGGGAAATCATACAGTTACCTCAAGGGGAGTTAGTCGCACCTACGAATGATATAAATACTACTACTGCGTTAGCTTTACATACGTTAGTAGCATATTTTTATGCGGGATTTAGCAAAAAAGGATTAGGTTATTTAGGTAAATACATTCAACCAACTCCAATACTTTTACCCATTAATATTTTAGAAAATTTCACAAAACCATTATCCCTTAGCTTTCGAATAGTCAGAAATATATTAGCAGATGAATTTTTTATTGTTGTTCTTGTTTCTTTAGTACCTTTAATGGTTCCTATACTTGTTATGTTCATTGGCTTATTTACAAACGGTATTCAAGCTCTTATTTTTACAACCTTAGCTGCCGCTTATATAGGCGAATCCATGGAGGGGCATCATTGAGTAATTTTCAAAATAATCTTTTTTAGCTTAGTGCACAACAATCTAGGCCTTGCTCAAGAGAATCTACTTAGTAAACATAAATATACACATCAATAAACAAAAAAGGTCTATACACTCGAGAGGAATAGTAAAAAAGATTACGATATTGGGGAATTATAAAAAAACGGGGGTTGTTTTGGAAAGGGATCAAACTAATTATTAGTGTAAGATATTATTTACTTTGCATATCTTTTATACAATTATGAGAAGAAATAGATTGGTTCATAGCCCACAGGTATATAATACTATATTATAATGGTTTTTCTTTGTTTGAACGTGAGGAGGGTATGTTAAAGGAATATATCACATGCAACCTGACCTACATGTGGGTTAATTAACAATTTTTTTTTCAAATTTTACTTAATTTTGACTTTAAAAAATGACACTAAAATACTAGAATTTTTAATTTATTGTAAAATAGCTTTTTTTTACATCACTGATGTATCATGCCATTTCGAGTTAATATTTTCACCACGTGTTCAATTTTCTCATTTAATTATTTTACAATTTAATACATTTGAAAAAAATAAAAACCTAATAAAATTTTCGATGTTTCCAATACTCAATCTTTTGATGTTTCATTTGCACACTTTAACAGCTTGGTCTCTTAAAAGAGAGTAAAAAATGGTAGATGAGATTCTGTCCTTTGAACTTAAAACCGAAACTAGTATGTCATCTATCGAACTCCAAACATGCCAAGATAATTCTGGCATAGTTTATGTCACTATAGAAATTGTCGTCATAGTCTTTTTTAACTTGGAGCATTTCGTATCAACAGTTTCTTCTGATATATAGATTGTGTATGGACAAATTGATTGTCATATAACAATGAAAAGGAAGTAAACCCTTCACACTGTGTAAGCTAAGATTAAAAGGAAGTGCATAATTTAACCAAGTGATGTTCTAGATTGGTTCAGTTTCGAAGAAGTTGTTCAATGCTGGAGTGGTGTTAGAGTATCTTATATTGACTAAACATGAAAATGTTAAAGAGTTTATAAGTAGTAAGGGCCAACTAACAAAATTTAACAATAGTTGACCTAAGCTTAACTCTTGTTAATGGGTTCTACACTCTACTCATATTAAAAATTCTAATATGATATCATAGCAGGTTTGGTCCGGGTTCTTAATTTTTCGGTTGTTTGTTTAGATGTCCAGTCCTAGGGGCTTAATCCAGTTATTGTTGCATTTTTTAAAGTGACAACTAGATGTCCAGTCCCAGTTGCACTTGAGGGAGAGTGTTAGAGTATCTTATATTGACTAAACATGAAAATGTTAAAGAGATTATAAGTGGTAAGGGCCAACTAACCAAAATGACTAGTTTTAGTCATTTTGGCAATAGTTGACTCAAGCTCAATTCTTGTTAATGGGCTCTATACTCTATCCATATTAAAAATTCTAATAAGTGGTGAAGCAAGAAGACTTGTTCATCACCTCCAAACTCAAGTTTCTTCCTCTCTTCCTTAATTCAATTCCAAATTTCGAATGTGGACGTAATGTATTGCGTGTCTGAGATAAAATATTTAAAATAGGTCCAATGGCAATTCTGTTAAGGATGTATCAAAAGTTTTGGAAGGAATTTTGCATAATCTGTAGCTTAATTACATTGATTTATGCTTTATTGGAGAAGGAAAATAAATAAATGAAGGGATCAATAGGATTTTTCATTTTAAAATTTATTAAATTATAAAATAATTACGTAAAAAAAATTGACCATGTGGAAAAGCCATTAACTTAACGTGACATGCCACACCAACGATGTTAACAGATAAGTTAATGTCGGGTTATTTTGTAATAAATTGATAGTTTAGGCATTTTATTGTTACTTTTTAAAGTTCGGGCTAATATTACACAATTGAGTAAAGTTTATGAATTTTTTACAATTAATCCTATAGATATTGATGATACTCCCCTTTTCCCTATTTATACTTACCTTACATCTCCTTCATAAAGTCTTGTCTAAGAGATGTATAATTATATTTCTAGAGATGCCTCCTTAGAAAAAAAGGATAGAGTTGTCTATTACCTTGCAATTACTTAAACAAAATTGTTAATGTGTTATTACAGAGGAGAAATCTATAACCCTATTAATTACTTAAAAACCATAATGACGAGCTTACTACTGGTTTACTCCTTGAAACTACATTCGTTAACATGTTGGCACAATTTTTTTCTGTGTAAATCTTCTTCAACTTTATTAGTTCCTCATCAACCATAGACCGTAACCAATAATACCTCACATCAATATGTTTAATAAGGGAATGATACATGGAATATTTGGTTAAATCTATAGCATTTTGACTACCACAGGAAACTATGTAGACATCTTGTTTTATGTCCAATTCTTAGAGAAATTGATTCAACCAAAGCTTCTACATACTAGCTTGCATAACTATAACATATTTTGTCTTAGAAGTAAACAAATTTATGCACTTCTACAACTTAGATTGCCAAGAAATATGTAGCACACCACTACCATAGAGCATATGTTCGAACATCCAGAGGACACTTAAGAACATACCCTCTCAAAATGGCATGTTAGAGCAATCACATCAACTTATTATAGCATCATACAGAACGTAAATATTTCCAAAGATCAAAACTCCTCATTTCATTCACAAAATGAAACAAACTTACATTGTCATTACATTTCATAATCCATGTTTATACATAATGTAACATTTGGGAGTTTAAAATTCTATACAAAAAGTTCAACATGAAAGGAGAAGCTAACAAAATTATTCTATATAGACTCTGAAGGTATCAGCTGACTAGACCTTTGAGCCATTCTTGTTTCTAAAATTGACAATACTAGACTTTTATTATATCACCTTAGAAGCTAGGTCTCCCTTGCACCTGAAAATCAACGTTGCAATTTTAATGAGTTTGCGAACTCAATGAGTGAGTCATCATTGATATACTCACTCAAGTCAGAACCCGCATATCACAAGTTTATTTCCCAATTTAGCAGATGTATCACATCATTCAATATTGAATACCATATCATAATCTACATCATATCTCAACAATACATTATGAACTACAAACATTTTATATAATCATCTCAGAATAATCCAATCATTTATCTTAATCATTCATATCTTCAACATATACACAAACATTGCATATCACTATATCAACTCAATTCAGTAATTCTTCGCAATCATTCATATGATACATATAAAAAAATGTATATATAATACACACATGACTCAAGTTTCATTTTTAATTTGCTTTGACCAATTGCCTATTTATTGTCTCGTATCTGTTGTGGATGCTGGGCTCATTTCATATTCTGTCCCATACCTATTGTGAATACCGAGCTTATTAATAACTAAGCATGTGGCTCTTTATGCACATTTTTTAGCTTTAAGCTCTTTTTCATACTGGTCACTCTGGTCATAACTCCTTTATCTGATCATGCATAACAATGTGATGGAATGCATCAATTCACATAATATGCTATCAATAACTTTCATTCAATGTGCAAAGTCATTTATCACATTCATCGGATTTGAGTCTAGCTTTCAACATTCAGTTGAGTACACATTTTCCATATTCATATACAATTAGAAAGCACTTCTCAGACAATCCCGAATATCAAACTCCTCAAACCATCAATGTTCAAAATTATCACAATAATATCAATAATAGTTCAATATCTAAAAGTTAATCGAAAATAATTCAATCATAATGAAAAAACGTCCAGGTTAACTCACAGTACGCTCTAGATAAGCTATTGCCTTGATGACCTGGCAATATCTGGATGCTGATGATTAATTTGTGCTTCTTTAGTTATGCAATACACACATATAGTTCACACATTAGTAAGTTGATCAATCATATAAATATTCAATCATGCATATATATATATGTGTCATGTTTAATGCATGCTCAATTGACTTTTCTGTGTATGTAACTATTCATAAATCTTGACCATTCAAACATCATATTTTGTATACTACCATTTTGCAATTAGGATTGTACCTTTAAGTTAGCTTGATTTACTCCAAATTCATCAACCATACTTTACACTTATCCTTGAACAATTTCATGATCAAAAGCCTCTTATAACACACACACAATTGTTACTTTAAATCTAGAATTTCAACAAGCTAGACCTATGCATTCACCAAACTTTTTCCAGCAATATATATCCATACATTTACCCAATTCTCATTCATAAATACCCCATGTTTTTCAATGATCATTTATTCATACCTTATACACATTACTCATGTCTTTAAGATCATATTTACATTAAAAGAACTCATTTATTCCTTTAACAAATCATAATTTTCATATTTGAACTCAACCATATCAAAACAGTCCATTTTTTATATTATGACATTAATTAACTACATAAACTTATCAAGCTCTTAAACAGTTAATCAAGCAACAATATAGGCTCATTCCTAGCCTTAATTAAGTCTAAATATACCAATTTAGAGTGAAATTTCTCAAATGGTTCAACATGTACACAAGGCTGAAATTAAAATTCCAGAATTTGTCATCAACATCACTAATGTGTGTAACTTTACT
>JAOSBK010000002.1:39615705-39633209 GCA_027568895.1 Erythroxylum shatona
TCCCAATATGATCTTCACCAGTGAAACCAAAAATGCCCACAACCTGCATGTGGGAAGCTACATTTGAATACAAGCACCATAACCACAATCGAAGAAGAAATTTAGGCAGTTTGAACTAGTTACAAATGAAAATACAAGAAAAAGACAGGAATTTATAACCTTATTATACGGGACACACTTTGCAACCTTCACCATGTTCTTGTAAAAGGAACTGCAAAAAAAATGTTCACTTAAATCAGCTTTGCCCAAATCAACTTCTATAATCTCGTACTGTTCTCTTCTACTTAGTTTCAAGATCCGGAACTTCAGAAATAAGATAGGATAAAAAACATAAACATCAAATGAAACAAAATTATTCAAATCAATTGAACAATCAAGAGTGATAAAAAGTTACCTACCATCAAAACTTCTTCCATATTCCTGCTTTCGAACCTCTTAAGGAATACATACTTGGTAGTCTCATTCGCCGACTCAAAGAAAACTATGAAAAAATAATGAAATTTAGAAATAACATTCAATAGAGTTTTTTTCCCAAAAAGCTAAAAACACTTAACGGACTTGATTGAAGCAAAAGGAACAATTTATACATCACTGAGAAACACTAGACGCCTGGGTAGCGAGAGCCAAGACAAAAGAGACTTGGGTCTCGAAAGCAGACACAGGCCGGAGGTCATGGACTTGATGAAGGTTGGAAACGCTCTATTTGGATGTCGAGAAAATGGATTGAGATGTATACAAGGACACGACGAATTGGCAAAGGCTCGCAGAGAATCATTTAACCTAACAAGTTTTAAGATTTTGATCTACCGTTGGACTTAGTTTTACAGTGATTATTATCAGATTTTTAATTTAATTTTTGTTTTTTTTGTAAAAAGGATATAATTGGAAAAATAAGTTAAAATTAAATTACATTCTATAAAATATTATTGCATACCAAACGTCATAATTAAAATTCACCAACTTTTCTATTAAAAATTTTTATAGGCACCCAAACATGTAAATATCTTTACTTTCCCATAGATTTATTTTCCAGGGAATCAGATTCCAGATTAACTTTACTTTCCTGCCAACCAAACGGAGCCATGGTGAAAAGTTAAGAGGACAAGAGATCCCCTTACCTTAATCCTTTAGCACTATTAAATATGCTTATTGATTTTTCATTTAAAATAATGTGAAATCAGATATGATGAAATGATGAATATTTTCTATGAAAATCTTAGGAAAATCAAACACTTCAAGCCTAGGCAGTATAAATCTCCACTTTAAGGAATTAAATGCCATATTTAAATCAAATTTTAAAACACAAATTCTAATAGATTTCTTACAGTGGTATTCTTGAGCAGATATTGTATAATTAGCAAATTATTCCTAATGTTTCTTCCATTGATGAATGCAATTTGACTTGGATTTATTAGATTCCTTAGAGCGTTTTCCATATTTTTCAAGCGTCTTTGAGATGCATTTATAAACCTATTGTAATATAAAATTGACCTGAAATCTTGAAGAGAAATTGATTAGCTACCTTAGGAATAGGCTGATATAAGTCTTTTTCATTACTTTTAACAATATTTTACTATAAAAGAACTGAAAGATGGATCCCCAATCTCACTACAATCTTTTAAAGCAAAGGTGTATTATATCAATTTGTCCTTACAACTATTTTATTGTCTAAACTAGATATAGCTTCCATAACATTGGATATAATGAATGGCTTCTCAAAGTAAGCAGATAGAATTTGAACTATAGGAACTTTAATGAATAGTTTGATTTTTTAGGAAAATGAAGAGCTAAAAGAGGATTAACTTCATATTTCTTTTTAATGGAAGCAAACAAATCTTTTTTAGCTCCTTTTGTTGAGTAATGGTGTTACCAAGTTGATCATGCAACATTGTAACCTTGTTTAAATTTCCTTTTGCATTAATTAAGATACAAAAGAATATGATGTTTCTATTTTCTCCTTCGAAACAAAGAACCTTTGAATTTTGTCTCAAAAGGTTTTTATGTACTTCAAAAGCTTAAATGGTAGTTTTAGGTGAACTTTTTAGTTCTTAACCCTTCAATATCGAGTGATTTGTACAAATCCTTTTAAGCTTTAGTGAAAGCCTCTCTTTTCCTCATGTAAGCCTCTTTCATATTTGGAAAGGGAAACTAACCAAGGGGATTTAATTCCTTTTTGATGACCATGAGTCTACATGTAGATGTAGGACTTTTCACGCTTAAATTTCTTCTACATTCTTTTTTTAACTACTTCTACAGAGCCTAGATCATTAAGGAGATATTTCTTATATCTAAATGGTGCTTTAATATATTTTCAATTGTTAAAGTTGTTAACTTTATCTAAGATTGATTTGAGCTAATAGGGTTTCCAAAAAAAGTTGAGATGTAAGAAAATTCAATCATCTATTTATCATTGACCAAAGACAAATCTAACTTCTTTCTTATTTTTGAAATCCAATCTTGTTTTTCATCCTAAGTGAAGAATTACCTCCAAATGTTAAGTCAACTATTGCAATTTCTTTCCATATAGCTTTTTAAGGACATTATTTAAATATCCTTGGTCTCTCTTTGAGCTATTAGCTTCCTTAGAAAACATTATATTATTAAACTCTCCTATAATGATATAAGAATGTTAGTTCTTAGCTTTAATTCCTTGAAATTTATTCCACAATGTGTTCTTTCAGAAACCTAAGTTTATTATCTAGACAGTTGAAACACTTAACTACATAGGATTATTAGCCATTATAATTATTAGGTGCATAACTTAATTTGTATAATAGGAGTACAATACTTGTATTTTATTATTGTCAAGCTATTAGGATTCTATCATTACAATGGTGTTAGTTGTTTTTATTTAGTTCCCAAATTTTTCCCAAAAAGAACTTGACATTTTTATTTTTCTTCTTTAATTTATTTTAAGTAAGCCTATCAAACAAGGCTTTTTTAGACAGTAGATCCTAGTCACTAACTACTAATTAGGGTTGTTATACCTCTTTATATTCTAAATTAAAAAAGACATTATGACGGTGTAGAAGAGGAACTTGCAAAAAAAAATTTCTTGGCCTTTCTTCCTATCTTTTTTTTGTGAAACTTACTCCTTCCTTCTCATTGTCCCCTAGTATTGCTTTACAATAAGAAAAATATGTAGCAGTGCCACTTTGATATACTTTGTTTGTTAAGAGACCTATCATATTTATTCCCATAAGACTTTCTCAACTTAGTTGTTAGTATTTTATGAGGAAATATATAAGTCTCTTTTAGTATATTAGGAGTCACTTATTTCTGACTTAACTTTATCATCTCATTTGAATCTTAAGCAATATCCACTTTCTCTTCATTCTTGGTGTCATTGTACAACAATTCCTTTTCACTACTTATTTGAAAATTTTATTCTTTGGTCTTCATTTTGTCCTCTATAATTTTTATAGCTTCCAGTGGCACAAGCTAGAAATCTATACTTGCTCTAATGCTGATCTTTATGTAGTCTTATAATTTTAAAATTTTCAAGTATTTTTTTGTTCTGCTTCATCTCCATACAAGTTATTGCATACTCCATTTTCTTCATTTTTCTATCTATGAATCAAGAAAATTTGGTTTCCTTAATGCGTTAAAGCTCTAGCTTACAACACATCTAATGGGAAGGATACCAATTTCAATTCACTTGAAATTTCCTGGGATATAAATCAAACTTCCCTTATTAACTTAAGTCACCAATAACTGCACTTTATATTCTATGGCTAAAAGTAGTAATATAAACTTACAGAGATCCCTTTCTTCTTGTCAAGATTAGGGCTTTAAGCTTTTCCTTATGGTTTAAATGTATTGCTTAGTTATAGGAGATAGTTAGAACTAAAGCTAAAGTAGGTAAGGAAATAGTTATTATGAGGTAGGAGTTGAAAGAGTTTCATTTTTGTTGAAGGCATTAGAAGTGATTGGTGGCAAGCTGGAGGTGATAGATGAGAAACAGGAATGTGTAACACACCACTACCATAGAGCATATACCCGAACATCCAGATGACATTCAAGAATATAACCTATAAGAATGGCATGTTATAGCAATCATATTAACTATTATGGCATCATACAGAACATAAGTGATCATAAGTTCAATATTTCTCATTTCATTTAGCAAACATCATTTACATTGTCATTACATCTTATAATCCATATGTTTACATTACAAAAACAATTAACATGAAATGAGATGCTAATAGAAATAATATATCTAAACTCCTCAAACATCAGCTGATAAGTCCTTTGAGTGATTCCTGATTCCAAAATTGACAATACTAGAGTGCTCCTAGATTGCCTTAAAAGTTAGATCTCCTTATTACTTGAAAAATAACGTTGCAATTTTGATGAGTTTTACAAACTTAGTAAGTGAACCATCATCGATGTGGTCACTTGAGTCACAACACTACATCACAATTACGTAACCAATTTCACAAGTATATCACATTAGATTGAATCAATTCCTATACAAATTTGTACACCAAATCATACTATACATCATATCTCAATAAACACATTGTAATACAAACATGTCATATAATCATTTCAGAACAGTCTAGTCTTTCACCTCAATCATTCATATAATCAAACATAGTATAACATTATATCAACTCAATTTAGTCATTCTTTACAATTGTTCACAGGATACATGTAAAGAATATATGCAATGCACATCAGAATCCACTTCATTTTTATTTTGTTGTGACCGAGTGCCTATTTAACTGTTCCATATCGATTGTAGATAATGGGCTCATTTCAGATACTGTCTCATGCCATTATAGATACTGGGCTCATTAATCACTAAGCCTATGGCTCTGTGTGCACATTTTTTAGCTTTAAGCTATTTTTCACGTTAGTCACTCCGGTCATAACTCCTTTATCTAATCATGAATATCAATGTAATGAAAACGCATCAAAACACATATTACGCTATTATTAACTCTCATTCAGTGTGCACAATCATATAGCACATTCATTGGATCTAAGTCTGACATTCAATATATAGTTGAGAGCATAATTTCCATATTTACATTCAATTTGCAAACACTTCCAATACAGTCTCTAATTTCAAACTCCTCAGACCATCAACGTCTAGAATTAACACAATCATATCAGTAACAGTTCAATATATAATAGTTAATTAAGAATACTTCAAATGTAGTGAGTAAACATCTAATTTAACTCACAGTATGCTCCAGATACCTATTACTTTGAGGAGTCGATAATGTCTAAAAGTGGTCAATTTGTGCTTCTAAATCATGCAATACACACATATATACACATTTCTAGCTTTGTTAATCAAATAAGTACTCAATCATACACATGTATATGTGTTATGTTTAATGCATGCTCAATTGACCTTTCCTGGTATGTAACTATTCATAAATTTTGACTATTCAAATATCATACTTTGTATACTACCATTTTGCAATTAGGTTTGTACCCTTAACTTAGCTTGATTTACTCCAAATTCATCAACCATACATCACACTTATCCTTGAACATTTCCCTGATCAAAAGCCTTTTATAATACACACACAACTGGTTTTTTAAATATGGAATTTTAGCAAGCTAAATATATACATTCACCAAACTGTTTCAAACAACATATACATTTACCCAATTCCCATTCATAATTACCGTACGTTCTTCAATGCTCATTCATCCATACCTTATACATATTTTTTTGTGTCTTTTAAGATCATTTTGCATTAAAAGAACTCATTTATTCCTTTAATAAATCATAATTTCCACATTTGAACTCAACACATCAAAACAATCCATTCTTTAGAAGGACATCAATTAACTACATAAACTTATCAAGCTATTAACAAATTAATCAATTAACAATCTAGGTGCATTCCTAACATTAATCAAATCCAAATGTACCAATTTAGAGTGAAATTTCCCAGCTGGTTCATCATGTACACAAGGCTGAAATTAAAATTCCAGAATTTGTCATCAACATCACTAATGTGTGTAACTTTACTACCTTCAATACTTTAACTTCCATATTGGTTACACTAAAGCTTACAAAATTCTGCTCACTTATGTCACTAACAGTCATTTTTTTTACAAACACACCTACAACTCTAATTTTCCAGATTTGAAAACACCTTAATAACACCTATCCTTATTAATTATACTTCAAATCCCAACTTAAATCATTCATATAACAACCCATAAACTATTATTTTCATACATGAAAAAACATAACAGAAAAGTACCATTCATTCTCCATTTTCCAGCACATCTTCAACATCAACATCATATACAATCTATCACAATTCAATCATCATAATCTTTCTATTATAACATGCCATAAAGATCAATACTTTGCTTACTTGTCTAGCTGAAGTTCCACCTCATTTCATGATTTTAACCTAGCCTTATATGCATGCAAGATCATCACAAGGTGAAAATTGAATGGTTTTTAGATAGGATAAAAGACAACAATAATATAGTTCTTTAGCTATCTTATGAAGGGTAAAAGCATGTATTTGGTGTGGTAATTTGGCATAGCTCAAGCAAAACACATGAACGGGAGATAAAAGCAAGTTTCGGTGGTGAGAGACGAAAAGAGAAGAAGAATGAAAAAAGCTTAAACAACTTTTGCGGAAATGTAACTCCTTTGGTACTAGATGTCACCATATTACATTGACATATGTCCTTAAGCATGTAAGTCACATATTCCCTCCATAAGCTGTCAAATGTCACCTAGTTACTAGTCCATTTGTCACTCAATCATTGCTTCCATTTGTCAATTAATTACTCATACTAAATGTCACTCATTTATCTATATCATTTGTCACTTATTTTATAGGCTTAGTCATCCTAATTTTTTATGTGTTAATTTATCTCACCACTTGGCATTTTTCCTAGTCTAAATATACATTTTAATTCATCACTTTTCTAATGGTAACAATTAATTTCAAATTTACAACTTGTAATCATTCAAACCAAAATTCAAGACATATTAATACATAATTTACATCATGATCATTTTAAACTTTTCATACCCCGAAATATGTCAATTAAGTGCATATAATATCTTTGTCATGTGTACCAAATCATAATTCATATGTATATGCTAATGATATGCATGTGAATGAAATGCATTTCATGAATGCTAAAATGATATGACTCATATGTAATAATCTAAGGCTCTAATCCTTAGTATGAAAAACAGGTATTACAAAATAGCTCCCCCCATAAATTGGAACAAATAACTTAAGGTTGATTATTTATTATCGAGATTACTGGTCATGTTTTACATTTGTGTATCCTTCTAAAATAGGATCACCATTTCCAAAACACAAACAAAATTTAAAATTGTATCATAAATATTTGAAAATCCACTTCACTGCTTCCCAATGTACCTTTCTCGAATTGGATAAAAATCTACTTACCAATCCAATAATATGTGCAATATTTGATCTAGTGTACACTATGACATACATCAAGGAGCCAACAATGGAGGATTATAAAATTGAGGACATACTCTCTTTCTCCTTTTCAGTGGTAGGATAAATTCTCTTACTTAACTTGAAATAAGTTGCTAAAGGTGTACTCACTGGCTTTGCATGCTTCATGTTAAACCTCTTAAACAACTGTTCAATATATTTTTCTTATGACAACCACAACTTTTCGACCTTCTTGTCACAAACGATTTCCAGGTCCAAAATTTGTTTTGTATGACCCAATTCTTTCATATCAAAGGCTTTGGACAAGTCCTCCTTTAACCTAAAAATCATGTCGATATCATGTCCTACTATTAGTATATCATCTATATACAAGGGAAAGATGATGAGTTTACCACTATAGAATTTTCTAAAATACACATAAGTATTAGCTAACATTCTCTTATACTCATTGTTCATCATAAATGAATCAAATTTCTTGTACCACTGTATTGTTCCTATTTAAGCATATAAAGACCATTGTTCAGCTTGCATAGATAGTCCACTTTCCTTTAGGCTTTGAACCTTCCAACTACTCCATATAAATCTTCTCTTCCAAATCGCCATATAAGAAAGCAGACTTCACATCAAGCTGCTTAAGTTTAAGATAAAAAAACTAGTAACTAGTTCCAATACCATGTGTATCATTGACTTATTGACTACTAGTGAGAAAATGTCGTCGAAATTGATAGCCTTCTTTTAATTGTAGCCCTTCCCCACCAGTCTCACCTTATTCTTCACTAACTTGTCAATATCTTTCTCGATTTTGAACACTCATCTATTCTTCAAAGCCTTCTTGCTTTTAGGAAGCTTCACTAACTCATAAGTCTCATGCTTCTTTAATGAGTCCATGTTATCTTGTATTAGTTTGAGCCAAGAGTCTTATCTTCAAATTACTACACTTTGTAGAAATTCTCTAACTCCTTATCAATAGTGACTTAGGGATATTCCCAACTAAGGTATCTTATTGAAGGTCTCTTCATTCTAGTTTACCATTAAAGTTGGACCTATTCCAACACTTAAATAGGCTACTTCCCTTGCTCATGATGCTCATAAACCTCTTCTATATCATCTATAAGCATGTCTCATATGACTCATCACCTTCAAATTACCCCTGATCATTATCATCCTATGTTAATTCACGTTTGCCTTCTTTACTCGTAGGCTGATTAATGACAGTAGGAACAAGGTAGAATCCGCAACACTGGATGACAAACTAGTGGAAGTAATATTGTTATGTTTTATGCGATCTACACCTATCTCATACTCATAGAAGATTACGTCCCTGCTTCTAACAACCTTCTACTTTTTCAGGTCGTAGAGTCTATAACTAAACTCCTCATCAATGTATCCAATAAATGCATAAGGAGAAGTCTTTAAATCTAGTTTCAATCTCTGCAACTTTGGCATGTGCTTAAAAGTTTTACATCCTAACACCGTTATATGTGTATAAGTTGGATCCTTTCCTTATCGTACACTCTCGAAAATGTCAAGCTCCAATAGGACAGAAGGAGTTATGTTGATTGCATATAGTACAATTTTGACTACCTTCCCTTAAAAGAACTTTGGTAGTTTTGAAATTTGGAGCAAACACCAAACCCTCTCCACAATGGTTCTATTAATCCTCTCAGTAACACCATTATGCTATAGAGTACTAGGTTCTGACTTCTCATTTCTTATGTCACGTCTCATACAGTATTTTTCAAATTTTTTCAAGTTATACTCTTCTCATTTTATGTTTGCAGACTCTTCAGTTTTCTCTTCGTCTCCCTTTCCATTATGGTATGAAATTTTTGAAAGGTCTTATACAATTGACTTTTTGTTTTAAGCATGAAGACGAAGTCTTATAATTAGCATTATCAATAAATGCAATAAAATAATTGTTACCTCCTAAGAACTCTACCTCTATAGAACCACACATTTTAGAGTTCATCAACTCCAGCTTTGCCTTCCTTATAGTGTACTTCTTATAGAAAGAAACGTGATATTGCTTCCAAGCCATATAATTATCACAGGGGTTAAGAGAAGCCATAGTTTTTGTAGGGATAAGTGATTTTTTAGCAAGCAACTTAATCCCCTTCTTGCTACGTGTCCTAATATCTAATGCCACAAATCCAATGAAGTGTTTTCTTGAACTATATGTAATTCTTCAACATACAATTTCAAGTGTGTTATATATAAGGTGCAACAAAATCTACCACAATCAACCATCAATGCTCCTTTAGCTTGCCATCTCCAAAAGTATGATGATATCCCTCTTAATCGAGCACATTCACAGACAATATTAGTTTGAACTTGAAAGTCACCCTTGCTAATGATGTTAGCAGAGCTCTAATTGCTTATTTTTACACTTCCAAAATCGGTACTCCTATATTTTGTGAAGAACTCCCTCTTTGGAACATAATAGTATGATGACCCTATATTGATAAGCTATTTTGAATCTGAATAACTAATATGGAGACACTCACTAGTCACCTAAATCAACATACTTCATCATCTGTGCTTAGTGTCGTTACTGTAGTGTTGTTGTCATCTCCATCCTTCTAGTTATTTTGCTTCTTCTAGTCTCTTTTTCACTTATGAAAACTTCTTTATGTGACCAGGTTTAGTGCAATTGAGACACGTTTTAGTCTCCTTGCCATCTCTTGACAACTTGCTTTGCCCTTTGGGACACTACTTTTGCTTATTCCTCTATTTTTAAACACAAGAGCATGCACATTGTCAAAACTGATCTCCTTCCTTCTAATGTCTTTATTAAACATCCTCCCTTTAATGACATCAAAAGAAAACTTATTGTATGAAGCAGAGTTGTTAATAGAAACAACAAAAGTTTTCCAACTATTTGATAAGAAACTTAACAGGAACAAAGTTTGTAATTCATCACCAAGGATTATCTTGATTGTAATCGACTTTTGATGATGCTCTGAAAATCACTAAAATGCTCCAACACTAATTTTTTAATCTTCATCTTCAAGTTTACAAGCCTTTTAATCAAAAACGCCTTATTTTGAACGATCTTTCTCTCACAAAGACCTTTTAACTTCTTCCACAACTCAAAGGTTTGTCTCTTAGGTTATGTGGTAGAATATAATGATATCAATCTACTATCTGCGACTCTTTATCTGGCATCTTCTTTAGCTTAGACGAGATGATGTCTTTTATATTTCTATCTACATTGATTAGATTATAAGGATCCTTATAGTACAAGAGATCTTTCATTATAGGCCTCTATATCGAGTAGTTGGTCAACGTCAACTTCATCATCGAGCTATTGTCACTTTCCATACTTATGGCTCTGATACCACTTGTTCCTAAGCAATAGCACTCATAAGATCTTCAAGTCGATAGCAAACTACTCACACAATAAAGATGACTGAAAGGTAATGAACACAATATTTTAACATAGAAAACCCTCCAGTGTAGTGGTAAAAACTCTCGAAATAATCTTATAATAAAATCTATTAAATCAAGTAATAAGATAAAAATGATAAAGTTTTCAAATTCTCACTCAAGGACATCTCACAAGACAACTATAACTAACATAGCTCTTTTAGCTTTCTCTAAAGCTCACTTAAAAGGCTTCTTCTGATAACCTTTAAAATTGAGTATGAATTGAAATATTTATACCAATACTACTCCTACTAATTCTAGAAATTAAACTTTAATAAAATTATAAGCGAACGATGATATTTAGACTTTAAAACTCTTTTATCATTATGTGTTTTTGTCCTTGGCAACTTTTATCTCTCAAACTTATCTTTAAATATCAAAAAGGTAAGATTTTGTCGCACGTAATCACTCATACATCCGTGTAAAATCACTCATACATCCGTGTACAGTGACCATGTCCAACCTTTAAACTTTAAAACTCAATGTCGTAGAGATACATAGTCATAGTAAGTTACATGTTTAACAGACATGAATGTGTCCACCACTCATATGGTTATACCTGACTCCACACAGATGTTGTGTGATCTTAAGAAAAAAACATACAACAATGGAGTACAAAAATGTTCTGGATAAAAAAGAACCAAATCAACCACCATCAATATGGCTGAAATGAAAGGAGGATTTAATAAGAATGAAATCTTCATAAACAACTCTAAACAGATCACTATCGTGGCTATCTCCTAATTTAACTCGGCTAGAAATAACATTAAAAATCTAAATACAGATCAATAACCCCCTGCTGCTGCTGCTTGGCATAGTAATGGATGCGGCAGCAAAAATAAACCTAGCTACTCTCCAGGACAATTAAAATCGTAACAAAGTTTCTATGATCGATTGCCTATTTACTGGCCCATATCTGTTATGGATGCTAGGATCATTTCATATTCTGCCCCATATCTATTGTGAATATCGGGCTCATTAATAATAGAGCATGTGGCTCTTTATGCACATTTTTGAGCTTTAAGCTCTTTTTAACACTGGTCACTTCGGTCACAACTCCTTTATCTGATTATGCATAACAATGTGATGGAATGCATCAATTCACATAATATGATATCAATAACTTTCATTCAATGTGCATAGTCATTTATCACATTCATCATATCTGAGTCTAGCCTTCAACATTCAGTTGAGTACACATTTTCCATATTCACATACAATTAGAAAGCACTTCTAAGACAATCCCAAATATCAAACTCCTCATACCATCAATGTTCGAAATTATCACCATAGTATCAATAATAGTTCAATATCAAAAAGGTAATCGAAAACAATTCAGTCATAATGAGAAAACGTCTAGGTTAACTCATAGTACGCTCTAGATAAGCTATTGCCTTGATAACCTGGTAATGTCTGAATGTTGATGATCAATTTGTGCTTCTTTAGTTATGTAATACACACATATAGTTCACACATTAGTAAGTTGATCAATCATATAAATATTCAATCATGCACATATATATGTGTCATGTTTAATGCATGCTCAATTGACTTTTCCGAGTATGTAACTATTCATAAATCTTGACCATTCAAACATCATATTTTGTATACTACCGTTTTGCAATTAGGATTGTATCTTTAAGTTAGCTTAATTTACTCCAAATTCATCAACCATACTTTACATTTATCCTTGAACAATTTCATGATCAAAAGCCTCTTATAACACACACACAATTGTTACTTTAAATCTAGAATTTCAGCAAGCTAGACCTATACATTCACCAAATTTTTTCTAGCAATATACATCCATACATTTACCCAATTCTCATTCATAAATACCCCATGTTTTTCAATGTTCATTCATTCATACCTTATACACATTACTCATGTCTTTAAGATATGTTTACATTAAAAAGAACTCATTTATTCATTTAACAAATCATAATTTTCATATTTGAACTCAACCACATCAAAACAGTCAATTCTTTATATTATGAAATCAATTAACTACATAAACTTATCAAGCTCTTAACCAATTAATCAGGCAATAATATAGGCTCATTCCTAGCCTTAATTAAGTCTAAATATACCAATTTAGAATGAAATTTCTTAGATGGTTCAATATGTACAAAAGGCTGAAATTAAAATTCCAGAATTTGTCATCAATATCACTAATGTGTGTAACTTTACTATCTTCAATACTTTAACTTCCATATTGGTTACACTAAAGCTTACAAAATTCTGCTCAATTATGTCACTAATAGTCTTTTTTTTTTACAAACACACCTACAACTTTAATTTTCTAGATTTGAAAACACCTTAATAAAACCTTTCTTTATCATGAATTCCTCATTAATTATACTTCAAATCCCAACTTAAATCATCCATACAATAGCCCATAAACTATTGTTTTCATACATGAAAAAAACATAACAGAAAAGTACTATTCATTCTCCATTTTCCAGCACATCTTCAACATCAACATCATATACAATCTATCCCAATTCAATCATCATAATCTTTCTATTATAACATGCCATAAATATCAATACTTTACTCACTTGTCTAGCTCAAGTGCCACCTTAATTCATCATTTTAACCTAGCCTTACATGCATGCAAGATCATCACAAATCTAAGGTGAAACTTGGATGGGTTTTAGCTAGGATAAAAGACAACAATAATATGGTTCTTTAGCTATCTGGTGAAGGGTAAAAGCATGTATTTGGTGTGGTAATTTAGCATAGCTCAAGCAAAACACAGGAATGGGAGACAGAAGCAAGTTTCGGTAGTGAGAGACGAAAAAAGAAGAAGAATGAAAAAAGCTTAAACTACTTCTTCATAAATGGATGTCACCATGTTACATTGACTTATGCCCCTAAGCATGTAAGCCACTTATCCCCTCCACAAGCTGTCAAATGTCACCTAGTTACTAATCCATTTGTCACCCAATCATTGCTGCCATTTTTCAATTAATTACTTATACCAAATGTCACTCATTTATCTATGCCATTTGTCACTTATTTTATAGGCTTAGTCATCCTAATTGTTCATATGTCAATTTGTCTTACCACTTAGTATTTTTCCTAGTCTAAATATACATTTTAGTTCATCACTTTTCTAATGGTAACAATTAATTCCAAATTTACTAGTTGTAATCATTTAAACCAAAATTCAAGACCTAACAATATACAATTCATATCATGATCATTTTAAACCTTTCATACCCCGAAATATGTCAATTGAGTGCATATAATATCTTTGCAATGTGTACCAAATCATAATTCATGTGTGTATGCTAATGATATGCATGTGAATGAAATGCATTTCATGAATGCTAAAATGATATGACTCATATGCAATAATCTAAGGCTCTAATCCTTAGTATGAAAAACAAGCTATTACAAAATAGCTCCCCCCCATAAATTGGAACAAATAACTTGAGGTTGATTTTCTATTATCGATATTACCAGTCATGTTTTACATTTATGTATCCTTCTAAAATAGGCTCACCATTGCCAAAACACAAAAAATTGAAATTGTCTCGCAAATATTTGAAAATCTACTTCACTACTTCCCAATATGCCTTTCTCGAATTGGATAAAAATCTACTTACCAATCCAATAATATGTGCAATATTTGATCTAGTGTACACTATAACATACATTAAAGAGCCAACAATGGAGGATTATAAAATTGAGGGCATACTCTCTTTCTCCTTTTCAGTGGTAGGATAAGTTCTCTTACTTAATTTGAAATAATTTGCTAAAGGTGTACTCATTAGCTTTGCATGCTTCATGTTAAACCTCTTAAATAGTTGTTCAATATGTTTCTCTTATGACAACCACAACTTTTTGATCTTCTTGTCACAAACAATATCCATTTCCAAATTTTGTTTTGTAGGACACAATTCTTTCATAACAAAGGCTTTAGACAAGTCCTCCTTTAACCTAAAAACCATGTCAATATCATATACTACTATTGGTATATCATCTATATACAAGTGAAAGATGATGAATTTACCACTAGAGAATTTTCTAAAATACACATAAGTATTAGCTAACATTCTCTTATACTCATTGTTCATCATAAATGAATCAAATTTCTTGTACCATTGTATTGTTCCTATTTAAGCATATAAAGACCCTTGTTCAGCTTGCATAGATAGTCCTTTTCCCTTTTGACTTTGAACCTTCAAACTACTCCATATAAATCTTCTCTTTCAAATCGCCTTATAAGAAAGCAAGCTTCACATCAAGCTGCTCAAGTTTAAGATCAAAACTAATAACTAGTTCCAATACCATATGTATCATTGACATATTGACTACTAGTGAGAAAATGTCATCAAAATTGATAGCCTTCTTTTGGTTGTAACCCTTCACCACCAATCTCCTTATTCTCCACTAACTTGTCAATATCTTTCTCGATTTGAAACACCCATCTATTCTTCACTAACTTGTCAATATCTTTCTCAATTTTGAACACCCATCTATTCTTCAAAGCCTTCTTACTTTTAGGAAGCTTCACTAACTCATAAGTCTCATCCTTCTTCAATAAGTTCGTCTTCTCTTGTATTAGTTTGAGCCAAGAGTCTTATCTTCAAGTTACTACACTTTGTAGAAATTCTCTAGCTCCCTATCAATAGTGACTTAGGGATATTCCCAACTAAGGTATCTTATTGAAGGCCTCTTCATTCTAGTTGGCCATTAAAGTTGGACATCTTCCAACACTTAAATAGGTTGCTTCCCTTGCTCATGATGCTCATAAACCTCTTCTATATCATCTATAGGTGTGTCTCATATGACTCATCACCTTCAAATTACCCCTGATCATTATCATCCTGTGTTAATTCACGTTTTCCTTCTTTACTCGTAGGCTAATTAATGACAGTAGGAACAAGGTAAAATCTGCAACACTGGATGACAAACTAGTGGAAGTAGTATTGTTATGTTTTATGCGATCTACACTCATCTCATACTCATAGAAGATTACATCCCTACTTCTAACAACCTTCTACGTTTTTAGGTCATAGAGTCTATAACTAAACTCCTCATCAATATATCCAATAAACACATAAGAAGAAGTCTTTAAATCTAGTTTCAATCTCTGCTCCTTCGGCATGTGCTTAAAAGTTTTACATCTTAACACGGTTATATATGCATAAGTTGGATCCTTTCCTTATCGTACACTCTCGAAAATGTCAAGCTCCAATAGGACAGAAGGAATTATATTGATTGCATATATTACAATTTTGACTACCTCACCTGAAAAGAACTTTGGTAGTTTTGAAATTTGGAGTAAACACCAAAGCCGCTCCACAATGGTTCTATTCATCATCTCAGCAACACCATTATGCTATAAGGTACTAGGTTCTATCTTCTCATTTCTTATGTCACATCTTATATAATATTTTTCAAATTTGTTAAAGTTATACTCTTCTCCATTTTATATTTGCAGACTCTTCAATTTTCTCTTCGTCTCTCTTTCCATCATGGCATGAAATTTTTGAAAGGCCTTATACAATTGACTTTTTGTTTTAAGTATGAAGTCAAAGTCCTGTATTTAGCATTATCAAAAAAAATGCAATAAAATACTTGTTACCTGCTAAGAACTTTACCTCTATAGGACCACACATGTCAGAGTTAATCAACTCCAGCTTTGCCTTCCTTATAGTATACCTCTTATAGAAAGACAAGTGATATTGCTTCTAAGCCATATAATTATCATAGGGGTTAAGAGAAGCCATATTTTTTGTAGGGATAAGTGATTTTTTAGCAAGCAACTTGATCCCCTTCTTACTACGTGTCCTAATCTTTAATGCCACAAATCCAGTGAAGTGTTTTCTTGAACTATATGTAATTCTTCAACATACACTTTCAAGTGTGTTATATATAAGGTGCAACAAAATCTACCACAATCAACCATCAATGCTCCTTTAGCTTGCCATCTCCAAAAGTATGATGATATCCCTCTTAATCAAGCACAGTCACAGATAATATTAGTTTGAACTTGAATGTCACCCTTGCCAATGATGTTAATAGAGCTTTGATTGCTTAGTTTCACACTTCCAAATCGGTACTCCTATATTTAGTGAAGAACTCCCTCTCTGGAACATAATAGTATGATGACCCTATATTGATAAGCTATTCTGAATCTGAATAAATAATATGGAGACACTCACTAGTCACATAAATCAACATACTTCATCATCTGTGCTTAGTGTCGTTACTGTAGTGTTGTTGTCATCTCCATCCTTCTAGTTATCTTACTTCTTCTAGTCCCTTTTTCACTTATGAAAACTTCTTTATGTGACCAGGTTTGGTGCAATTGAGACACGTTTTAGTCTCCTTGCCATCTTTTGACAACTTGCTTTGCCCTTTGGGATACTACTTTTGCTTATTCCTCTATTTTTAAACACAAGAGCATGCACATTGTCAAAACTGATCTCCTTCCTTCCAATGTCTTTATTAAACATGCTCTCTTTTATGACATCAAAAGAAAGCTTACCATCTGGAGTAGAGTTGTTAATAGACACAACCAAAGTTTTCCAACTATTTGATAAGGAACTTAACAAGAGCAAAGCTTGTAATTCATCACCGAGGATCATCTTCATTGTAATCGACTTATTGATGATGTTCTGAAAATCA
>JAOSBK010000002.1:39633309-39660752 GCA_027568895.1 Erythroxylum shatona
CTTGACAATTTTTTTGATTGATAAGAAGTTTGACCTAAAATTAAGATTGAGAGTTCTGGTAATCATTAACCCAAACCCCAAAATTTTTAGATCTAATATGCAAGAAAATGATAGATTAGAAATTACAAAAAACTAAGTTTGAAGAAAGAGAAAATAGTGATCAACTAGCTTTAAACTGCTGAAGGGGAAAGCATAGAAGTTGAGAACTGTCGTCAACCATCAATTAGGAAGCAACTTCTGCTAAATTATATATTTGTAGATAATCTTTTTCAATCACATAATTTATAAATTATTGTAAGTACTTAATGATATATTTAATATAGATAAAAACACATAATTAATATAGAAGCTGAGATAAATTGTCCTAAACTACAATTGAATAGTAACTTAAATGTTAGGAGTCAAGACAAAGAGAATTAAAATTAAAGATGATAATTTCAATTTAATTTGTTGCTATTTTTAATTATAATTTACTTCAATCTTATAAATAAAAAATATAGTTATCACTTAAATTTAATTTATTATATTATTGATTCGTGGAACTATTTATCTAAAACAAGTAGTTTTGTAAATTTTAGCGTATATACATCAGCTACGTTACATATATATAATCAATTATAGGTCAAATTGTACTTTGAAAAACAAGTATAAGTTTTGCAATCAGCTTCTCTGTCTCTTCTGTCTTACATGACATTGAAATGTTGGGGATGGAGAAAACGACGTGCATCCCACCTGCCCACGCGCACGCCACCCCACGAAAACCCTAATTTCAATGACCTCTAAAAGAAGAGTTTTTACTTGGATTGTTTTATTCGTACTCGTACCGTTGAAACCTACATACTACATAGTAACAGAACCATGAAATCGGAAATCGAAGCTCCCAAAATCACAGCAGAACATAAAAGCCAACGTTCATACTAGTTTGAAAATTCAGACATCCGATCTTATTCATCAATCGCTGTTGTGGTGACCCCTAAGATTGTTCTGTTCAATCATTTTATAGTACAAACATCTCTATCTCTCATCTCTCGTCGGTGTGCAGTGTGCTTTAGCTTATTCTTCCTTCTTCTGCTTGGCAGGTGATTCGTTGCCAGCGACTTTTGCATCTGTGCTTTGTTCCTGATTTCTGTTAATTGAGATCTCTTCACCTTCACCAGTCAAAAGGGTTTCTCTCCTTTCTTTCTCTTTACTTGATTCGATAAGCAATTGCATCTAATTCTCTCTTCTCTCTACTCACTGCTTTACCCTCCTCGTCTAATCATTCTTTCTCTCTCTTCAAACTTCTGAAACACCAAGCACAGTAACCTTCACGTAGAACCCTCTGTAACTTGATACAAAACCTTGCCTCGACTTCGATTACCTGATCTCAAATACCCGAAACCTTTGAAGAAGTTAACAAAACAGCAACAAAAGATTCAGTCTTGCCTTCCTTTCTCATAAACCTCTAGTGTTACTAAATTTGCAACCATGGCTAATCCTTGGTGGACCGGTCAAATGGGTCTCTCAGTCCTTGATCCAACATCAAATTCATCAGCTTTGAGCAAATCCAACCTGGAAATCTCCATCAACGAAACTAGCAACAGAAGTGGTGGCAAAGGAGATGATGATGAAGACAGAGACACAAGCGATGAGCCTAAGGAGGGTGCTGTTGAGGTTACCAGGAGACCACGTGGCCGGCCACCGGGGTCAAAAAACAAGCCGAAACCACCCATTTTCGTGACTCGAGATAGCCCTAATGCTCTTCGGAGCCACCTGATGGAAGTTGCCGGCGGAGCAGATGTAGCAGAAAGCGTGGCACAATTCGCACGTAGACGTCAGCGAGGGGTTTGTGTACTCAGCGGCAGTGGCTCGGTGGCCAACGTAACCCTAAGACAGCCCACAGCGCCGGGTGCGGTGGTGGCACTTCATGGCAGGTTTGAGATTTTATCCCTAACAGGGGCGTTTCTGCCCGGACCTGCCCCTCCTGGCTCCACTGGACTGACGGTGTACCTAGCAGGAGGGCAAGGACAAGTGGTGGGAGGAAGTGTGGTGGGGTCTTTGATCGCAGCAGGTCCGGTCATGGTGATTGCGGCAACATTTGCCAATGCAACCTATGAAAGATTACCTTTAGAGGACGAAGAGGAAGGTGGAAGTGGCGGCCATGGGCAGATTCCAGGTGGAGCTTCTCCTCCGGGAATCGGTGGCAGTGGACAAGCCGGTGGATTGCCTGATCCCTCAGCACTTCCTGTGTACAATCTGCCACCAAATCTAATGCCTAATGGAAATCAGTTAGGGCATGACGCTTATTCTTGGGCACATACCCGACCTCCTTACTAAGTAGAGAAGGTAGACATATACTTAGAGAGAGGAGATTACATTTTCCCGAGTCTTCCACTGTGCTGTATTCAAAAGGTAGGATCACTTCAAAAGAACAAATACTAGAAAAAGGGGGGAAAAAAAAAAGCTTGAGTTTGTGAAGATGAGAAATCATGGTTATAACTTATCTATGTATATTAAAAACTTGGTTTTGGTTTCCCAGCTTCCTCTTTGAAATAAAACAAATGGTTTCTGCGTTCTTAATTTATTGTTTCCCCAGCTTCCAATGGTTGAAAGTTGTTTCTTCATCCTCTATATTCCCATTTTAAAACTTATCCTTCTGTTCAGTTCTTCACTTTCCTGAAATTTATTATAGTTTCAAGCGTTTCCGCTCGATTGGACTTGGGAGATTGAGTTGGTGGATTTTACACACGTCTGGTTTCCTGATCTCAAACTTTAGTTTCTGTACAATTTTATTATAGAGGAGAAGTAGTTTCCAAGATCTGAATATAGATTTCAAGACATTGATTAATTGTTTAGTTCCCTCATACATACTGCTGGCTACAATTGGATAGTATACTCGTAATGAAGAGCTTTCTTGTTTCTCAATAATTATATGAATGGCCTAAAATAATAGTATATATTTGCTCGGGACTAGTGATATCTTTAACTATATGCAGAAAAAAAATTAGTATTTTAAGTCTACTTTTTCTTAGTTTACTACAGCCTGCATGTGGCTTCATTCTATTCTTATGATTTCATTAATGAAAGCAGTAGAAATTTGTCCAAATGCAGCAAAGACAGTTCCAAAAATTTTAGTAAGAAAACTTATGGCTAGTTAGACATATCAAACTTTAATAACTTAAGAAAAACAGAAAAAAAGTACATTAAAAATTTCTTCAAAATTAAAATATTATTATAATAAAATTATAGTCTAATTCTCATGTTTAATTTAAACATTTTTTTGATTAATAACGAGCGATTCCTCAAATTTGAATAATTTTTTTTCTCTTTAAAAAATAAAAAAATATAATTAATTTGAATATAACCATTTATATTTATAACTTGTTAAAGCGGGAGTTTTGTTATATCACATGTTTTCTCAAGCCAAAACAGTCACCTCCTTCTAAAAGCACGGCTCTTGGAAATGCCAGTTTTCTGGGTAAAAGTTTTGTGCTTGGGATGGCAATAAAACTGGTGGCCAGGGAATGCATGAATTGGGGATTTTGTCCTTACCTGATTAGGCGAACTAACTTAAGGATTAAGGATTTGAAAGTTCTTGTCTTTAATAATGAAGTTTACATGTTCATGTGTAGCGTATAAGACTTGATTAGCTAATTAATTGAGAGGATTGGTTTATTAGTAGAATAAGTCATTAAGTGCAGCAAGACGACAAGCTCTTCTTTTGGTCTTTTATTTTGAATAAATTATCATGAAGACTTCCACTTAATTGCAGGCAATGATTTTTTAAAAAAATAAAATTTACCTTTGGTGCAATTATTTAATCCAAGTACTAGTATTTTAGTTCAGTTGTATTACTTTATATATTGAACTGTTAATAATAACTCTCCCATAATCTGTTAATCTATGTTAATTTGTATCGATTTAAAAACAAAAAGAGAAGTTCTGGATTAAAAGAATGATTAAAATAGAGCTGTCATTTGTGTATTTAAACAATAGACTGAGTATTTAATGTATAAAATTTTATAACCAGTGTTGTCCTTTAACCCCATCCACAACTTTTGCCTTCAACACCTCCAGCAAGTCATGAAATTGACGAAAGGAATTTAACTTTCTCCTTCCCAATTAATACCATGCTAAAAAGTCAAAAAGTTCAATTCGCAAACATCTTCTTGAGAAATTATTTTGTACTTGTAAGTCCATTGCTTATGTACTTCTTCTAAAGTGAAGTTGTTAATTACTTGATTATCCCAAATTCTTAATTAATTAGAATTTTATGACATGCAAGTATTGTCTAGTCTAATATTGTATGGTAGGAAGTGTAATAGTAATATTTCATACCTTCTGTATCTAAAAAGAAAAGAAAAGAAAAGCTTCAACCCCTACAACTACACATGGATTGCAATTGCTCAACAACAAGAACCACTGTACTATTCCCTACTCATCAGGTTTGTCTTCAACACCGGAAAACAAAACACTTCAAGTTCAATCCTAGCTTCTACATATGTCTATTGCATAATTGATCAGTTTTTCTTTCAATTAAGAATGGAGGATTATGTGAAAGTTTTTAATTGGCTCGAGATAGACCTAAGTTGGATTAAACGGAAATAATTAATAATTTAACTTGAATGATTTTGAGAAAAAAAATTACAATTAAATATGAGCATAACAAGCAAAAGATGTACAAATTTTTAGATTTTCATGTATCATAACCCCTCAGGGCTCAGCCATTAGGTCTCCAGTTCCCTAATTAATTATCTTTTGCTCGGTTCTTCACTTTCCATGGAAATCGTGGATGAGTGTTACTGGTTTAACAAGCTGACAATGTCGATAATATTCAATCGGTCAGAAATTTGCCTTGTTATGTTGTCTCAATTGTATTGGTTATAATCCAAATTGTGTTTAAGAATATTATCTTTTAAATTTACTTTTCAGCTTTTGATGTATATAAGCTCCAGAGGTATTGCCCGGTTAGTCCTATATAGGATTTATTTAATTTTATCATAAGGTAATGTTGGAGTTAGACTGGAGATACCTTGATTGTTCCACTTTCTTAAGCCAGATGATACCATCAAAAACAACAATGAATTTAGGGAATCAATAAAAAAGATTTTTTATTCATTTATTGTTTTAATAAAATCAGAACTAATAAAATAAAGAGTAAGTCACTTGGATATTTAACAAAAGCCCTTAAAGTTCATAATTAAATATGATTATTCACCTTGTAGACTAATCAAATTGTGTTAACAGCGAATTGTTTTTTTTCTTTCCCAAAAGGTCATAAATTAACTATTCTATAGGAATTAATGCATCTTTACAAGTTTGCAATCTTCGCTTCAATCATTAAGGAAAATGCTTGTTATTACTTTAATTAACAACATCATCGGATCTTCTTCCCATATATAAATGAATCAAAGTTCCATAGAACTTTATTATGATGTTAAAATAACATACAGTTTGATTGACCCCCTTCCAAGATAATCTTCCCTTATCTCGGGGATTTAACAACATAGAGGGCCCCCCTTCACATGGATTCACGTGTCATTGTTAACAAATCTTCATTTAAAATTGTTAGCAACTTGCAATACAGGCATTATTTCAAAGTCTTAAAGTTAGATGGACCGCCTAATTCAATAATTACTGTTGGTCTTAATTTTAAAAAAAATTCCCCAAGAAAGACCACTGCATTCTCCCTTTCTTCCGAATCCCATTGCCTTTTTATGTGTTGGCACTCCACCACTTGCAGGAGCAACTATACTGAGCTATCATTGAGACCGTAAGAAGCCATTCATTATCAATGAAACATTACTTTGAAAGGGAATCCACTAACTCTGTATTAATGAAATGTAGACCATCCATTATAGCCCTTAAGTGACAATTAATAGACTTATTAAATTTGTATGGTGGGGCAGCATTATGCATCACCCAAGGCAAAATCCAGGAAATTGTTAGCAATTTTACCTTGCCATTTTAATGGAGTACACGTCATCTTTTTTTTTAATTCAATCAAACATGGTTTAACCTAATTGTTGAATACAAGTTAATCTCTTCTGGCATCTTATAATTAGTAAGTGTGAAAATTTTACTTTGTAATAAAAAAGAAATACTACCCAAAGGTCTTTGCTTGATTGAAAGTTAAACCAATCAAACAAATCTTAATTAAGATTAACCACCTTTTTTAATTTCGAAACTTCTAAGAAACGGCAGAATGAAAAAATCAATTATTTTTTATAGAATTTATTGACATATTGTTTATCTAACTTTTATTTTTATTCTTATTAATAATATTTCTCTTGTCTATTTTATATATCAAATTTATATGTTATCTAATTTTTTAGTCATTTATTTATTTCTAGATAAATAGAAGAAAAGTAAAAATATTTTATATTATTTTGGATAAAACAGGAGCATGTAAAAAGTAATATCACTATTTTAGATCAATAAAATATAGATTCTTATTTAAATAGTATAGCAACGCACGGGTAAGCTTCGAATTTAGGATTCAAAGGTAAAATTTTTAATAATAATTGATTGCATTCTCCTGAAATAATTTCTTTGCGAAACATAATTTTTTTCAATTTGATCAAAACTTTAATTGATTGAGTACGATTTATGGACAATATAAATATGAAAGAGTTGATTTCTAATAAAATTTGTCTAATTATATAATCAAAGTTTTGTATCTGTGCTTATGTGAACCTCGATCGATATCTGCAGTAGATTTAATGATTGTGCTCTTTTATATTGCACTTCTGTCACATTTTCCGCATGACACCACATAAAAGGATTCTTCGCACTCAAGTCCCAAACAAATTACAATAGTAAAAGGGTTGTAAGACCAGAAAGAAATCACATGCCAATATCATGATTTCCCGACATTTAATAGTTGATGTAGAATAAGGATGGTTGACAGTTCCTTATGATATATAGCTTTTATATTAAATAATCACTAATCATAAATCAAATCAGATGCTTTTCAATTTTGAATAAAAGATACAAGATTCATATACTATCATATGTATTTATCCCTCAAATCTTCAACTTCTACTTAAAAGTGATTACATTTTATCATGTACTTTTCCTTTATTAAAAATTACGTTTGAATAGTTTGCCTCACATGTGATATTAATTATTTATTATATCACTAATAACATTTGAATTAAATATTATACATGTTTTTCACAAAGCAAGACAAAATAGTGTGAACAACAAGAAATTATAAAAGATAAAGTGTTTATGTATGTAATTGGAAGCATCTATGCTAAAAGACAATGTTAAAACTTATGCCAAAGAAACTTAGAATCATGCACATTTTCTATCTATTAAAATGCCTAATCATTCCCCTTTTCATTGATTCGTGAAAACAATACTTTAACTAGAACCTCGATCTTTTAATCATTTTTTAAGTTAATAGCATTTAAGGGTGAGCAAAGGCTTGAAATAAGATTTGTTCAAAACCCTATTCTCGTTGAAAAAATTAGCTGAGAATTAGGTAGCTATAAGCCACTCAAATGAGTGAGAGAAAGCGAAAAGGCAAAGAAATATAAAAATGAAACTAACCATTATGAGTCGAGCTAACAAACTAATTTTCAACTAATAAACTCAACTAACTAGTGAACCTAACTGTAACTAACTTAATAGAAATAAATTAATGAACTAGCGATTCTCAAATGAAGAGAAGTTAAGTGTTTAGATAGTGCAAGAAGGCTTCTATTTTTCTTGTGATAGCACATAAGCCCAACCTAAATCAGAGAGAGCATGTAATTTCAGAGATGAATATACAGGGGGAAAACAATCTTCGAATAGGAGAAGGTTTCAAATGGCAAAGTGCCCTATAGGTTACCTTAAGGTGACCTGTTGGATAATTTTAACTTTTCCCATAAATTTGGACAAGATTTAATTATATTTTTCAGTTTTTAAATGATTTATTGTTTAAGTTACATAATTTGTTTCTGATAAAGATAATAAAGTGACTCAATAAATGATCTAAATCAATTAGTCGAAGTTTAGGAGAAAAATAGATCCTGATTAGTATGGACTAGACTCATATCAGGCCTGTGATGGGGAAACCTGATATAGAAGCTATATATATAAAGGTTAAGGTCTGTTGTAATTGCTCACGTCACTCGTAAGCATAAGGATTTTTTGACCCATTAAGAAAGCTTACGTTTTGAGAAAATTATAAAAGCTAATGAGAAGTTTCTGTAAAAGCGGCGGTGGATTTACCCTCGTTTCGGCCTCAAAAATCTCGTTTGAAGTTATAGAACCGAAATCATGTATTTTTTTGCATTTCTTTGTTTATTTTCCTTTCACATTTGATCTGAGATACGTAACTAAGGTCCCATTACATGTAAAAGACCCTTTGCAAGGTTATATACTTGCTGAAAAATTGAGATAGGTGCATCAATTTATTTTTTTTAAATAATAAGATTATGCTAGATTTTGACAAATAAAGAGCTAAAAGACTCATACATTGAATCTACATTATACATTTCAATTCTTTAAAAAAGTGTTACTCTTATTCTTGATGATTTCTTTTTCCACTGTAATTTCCTTAACTAATTACATAGTTTTGATGATCATAGCTATTGTATGTGTTGTCATATTATTAAACATTTGTTAGTTCTTTTTTTTTCATGTACCATAAACAGAGCAATTCAGTACTCAATTAAAGACTACTTCGTTTGCTCCACTGAAGAAGGAGCAGTTCTATGCCCATTCAATTGTAGAAGGTCACGACTGAGTATCCAAGTTAAGTTTACATATAGCTAGATTGACATTCTATGCTAGATGGGTAAAGGCAGTCAAACACATTTCCAACTCTTCCATTGAAAAATAAGTAATATGGTGTTCTATCTATCGAAACTTGAACCTTTTCTTTCGAACTCATAAGTTTTTCCTTCGCCACTAACTATAAGAAGAAGCTTGTTTTAGGATGGTGTTGTTTGAGCCACATCCAACTCTGTATTTTTCCCTAACGACAAGAATTCTTAGGAGGGTTGTTAGGATATATGTTATTTATCTACGTAAGTAGTTTTGACATTCTTTATTAATTGGACCTACGAGATATTAATTGAATGATGATAGCTAACTAATAATCCTCGTTTGACTTGGATTCAAAAAGTTATTTTGGATAATGTTCTAGATGTTATATAATCCTATCTTGAATAGATGTGTACCTTGAGAAGATGTGTGGTGGATTACGTTGATGTGTGGTTAAAGGGCATTAATGAAAATTTCTTTGTGTAAGTGTTGCTTGATTTCGGGAAAAAGAGCCGAAGGCATATTGGAGTTGGATGGTGAAAACATGGTTGTGGAGTTGATGGGTTTTTCTTGAATAACACAAAACAAAATGTTGAATGGTCTTTTTTTGTGCGTCGTTGATGGAGTGTGTATGCAACTGTGTTCTATCTTTAGTCTTTGAGTGATTCAGTTGTGTTTTCAGTGTTGAAGTCGTAGTTTATGATAGCAACTGCAGCTGTCTTTCTATGGGGTTTTTATGTGAGTTAGTTGATGGCGTGTGGAATTAGCTGTGAGTTTTCTCTACTGCATGTTATGTTCTTGGGTGATTTGTTAGCTGCACAATCTTCTCTTTTTGAATGAGCTATCTTTGGCAGCTAAATTTTGGGTGATTTTCAGTGATTCTTGCAAGTTGATTTTTGAGGTTTTTTTAGATTAGGGGAGCTGCATTTTCTATCTATTGTGAGGGATTTTTGGGCTATCAATGATAGTAGTTTTCATGCGAAAAACTTCCAGTAGCCTTGGTGTTTTGTTAGCCCTTCGTGTATGACGTTTCGGAGAAGAAATGTTTGTTAATTTAAGACATTTTTGTGGCTATTGTGCATGTGATTTTTAGTGAAGATATTGAAGCCTCATAGTAGATCTTTCGATGCACAACTTCTCATTCTTTCGTTGATAAAGAGACATATTTAGGGGAGTTACTTTTTATCTCAAGTGTTGTCTTTGTTTAAATTGGCTATTATTTAATTACTTGAGTTGTTTATTTCTTATCTTTATCATTAAACACTGTTGAGAAAATCCTCTATTGAGGTTAACACGATTCAGTTATGTTACTAGATGTGAAAATCTTTCACATGAAATGAGGTTGAGAGATAATGTCAAAGGCTGAGTAGTGTCGATTTAGTAAAGCCTTGAATAAATCTATTGTATTTCGGTGAAAGTGATTAAGTTGAGTAAGGGCCCACAGATGTAAACAAGGTATGTCAAACTATGTTAACAAATCTCGGTGTTGATTTATTTTTTGTTCTTTTAATTTTTCTGTTTTTTGTGTTTGCTAGAAATGAATTGAAAAGTTTGCAAAACTATTACGCCCTTTCGAATTTTTCAATTGGTATCAGAGTGGGTCACCAAATTAGAACTTGATAGCAAGTTAGTGCAAATCTGAGTTTCGCGAGCATGGCTACAAGAGAAGGTGCATCAATCACTAGAACATCACTATTGGACGGCTTTAACTATCCTACATAGAAATTACGAATGAGAGCCTTCATCCAAGCTTGGCATTCGGTAGTACATGGATAGACACATCCGATGATTACTGATGATAAAGAAGAGGCATATCAAAAAGATTCATCTGAATAGATAAGAGTTGAAGAAGAAAGTGCACTTAGAAACTCATAACCAATGCATGCAATTTTTAGTATTGTTGATGAAGGACACTTATCAATGATATCAACTTGTGAATTAGTTAAAGAAGCATGGGATGCTTTGCAGATTATTCATAAAGGGTCCAAATATGTGATGACGTCAAAACTACAGATGTTAATTATGAGGTTTGAAGAATTGAAGATGGATGAAAATGAGACTATTGGGGATTTTTATGAAAGATTGCACGATATAACAAATCAGCCACATCAATTTAGGAAGAAATATTCGAATATAAAACTAGTCAAGAAGACGTTGAAATCACCACCTCCAAGATTTATTCCAAAAATTGCAGCAATCTAGGAGGATCATGACATCAATAACTTGTCGTTGGAGAAGGTAATTAAAATTTTAACCAATATAGAAATGAATTTGTTAAGGGGAAAACTAGAAAAGAGCAAAAGATTAGCATTACAAGTTAAAACTGCAAAATACATAAATGATGTAGAAGATGAATATGATGAAAATGAAGATATGGAATTATTGACAAGAAATTTCAACAACTGGTTAAAGAAAATGGATGATAGATATGATTTTAGGAAAAATGTGGGAGCTCATCAAATAATAATTTCAAACAATAAGAGAAAACTTAAAAGGGTGAAAAATAAGCGAAGAAAATTCAATATCAAAAGTGTAAAGTTTTTGAACATGTGTAAGCAGAATGTGCTAACACCTTGAAGAAGAGAAATGGGAAGTCCTATACAAACATTTCGAGTGAGAATGAATCCAAAAGTGAGCATGGTAGTGAAGAAGAAGCAGTGAATAGTTCTGTGTTAGTTACTTTGTACGACAAAAGTCCAGTTACTTGTTTAACAGTAACCGAGAGGGAAGTAACTGAAGATGAAAAAGTGAGTCAATCGAAAAATTTCAAGAAAAATGCAGACGATTCAGCTCAAAGTCAATATCAGATTATGACAGTGATGATAGTGCTTCAGATGATTAAAAGGAAGGTATTTATGAAACCTATAAGTTAATGTATGGTAAATGAGTCCAAACATATAAGAAAACTGAGAAGTTGACGGAGGAAAACTCTTCTATGAAGATCATCATTCAAGAACTAGAGAAGAAGTTGTTGTCTCTCCAAGGAAAAATCTCAAAGAAAAATTAGAGATTCATACCTATGTGTCACTTTTGTATAGTAATTGGACACATAAGATTGAAATGTTACAAGTTGTTACAAATGATATTTCAAAGGGGTCAAAACAGAAAATCTAGACACTCTCCATTAAATTTCCAACAGTAGCCTATGGTACCGAAGCACACTTGGATTAGAAAGGGTCAATTACAAATACAAAGACGTTGTAAAGGAAAAACAGAAATGATCTAGATTCACAGTTAGTTACTGCTTGTGAAAAAACTATTCAAACAGAGGATAAATCAGTTACTTCGGAAGAAGAAATTGATTACAAAGATAATATTACGAGAAATAAGGCCAGGTTTGAATTTTTTCAGGAGGTACAGGGACTGTGTGCTTTACATTTTTGAAGTATAATTTGATGTTATTTATTAAAAAATAATTTGTTTTCTTTAGTTCTTCTTTAGTTTTTATGTTACCACTGTTGTCCCATCATTTTAGTAGTTTGTATTTTGGTTTCTATTTGGCTCCACCGAAGATCCATCCTTATCTTCATCAAGCTTCGGCTCTCTCATAAATCGGGCATCATTTTGGACTTATCTCTTGGGCGTTCTTCATTTTGACATTGTTTTGTCCCAATTGGGAGACATCAAGTTTTTTTTTATGATTGTTCAATTCAGGAGAAGATTTCAAGGTATATGCATGACTATTCTTCTTGCTTTTTAGCATCTTTTTGTCCCAGGGAGCAGAAATTTAGATGATTGGATAATTGTGATGTTCTTTGGAGCTTAATGTTTGATTAAGAGGGAGTATTTGTTATATAAATTGTGTATTTGATGCTTAAATGTCCAATTATGTTATTTTAGGGGAGTTTTATATTTGTGACAAACAAGGCCAAAAAGGGGGAGATTATTATAATATATGTTATATATCTAAGTAATTAGTTTTGACATTCTTTATTAATTGAACATATAAGATATTAATTGGATTATGATAACTAACCAATAATCCTTGTTTGACTTGGATTCAAAAAGCTACCATACCCCTTCGAATTTTTCAAGGGTATTATAAGTTCCATTATTGAAAATGTGCATCAAATCTTTCATAATTAATACAACCAAGTATTCTAAATAGAAACTGTTTACAACTACCATAACAAATAATGTTTATATATGATTATTCATATGAATCACACATTTTGAGCTAAGGTTTCAAGAAAGACAAAGTTGTATAGTCTCTCTAATTTTTACTTTCCCTTCTATTTTCTTCTTCTTATTTTCTCTTTATAATTTATTTTTTATCATAACTTTGTGACATATATGACGTACTGAAGAAAAAGTTTGGATTGTCAAATTACAATAATTAATTTAATTTGATTTTCTTAGTCCGATTACTATGAACTCAAATTGATTTTTTTAAAGATAAAAACTCTTATTAATTACAAATTTTCTTACCTACAAACTATTGTGTTAATCTTTTTTTTAATGAAGAATCAACTATGATTCTCTTTCTCCATAAATATATTTCTTTATGTCTTAAGGTAGTAATGTATTTATTTTTTAGCAAAAATGTTACCTAACTAACATGAAAATAGCAAGATAAAACTCTTTTGGGTGTTTTACCAATGAGACTTGAATATTTTACTGATAAATTTCATTATATATTATATTATTATTGACACAATGAAGATTAAGAAAATAGTTTTTAACTATTGATTGAAGTTTGTCCTATAACAATTTATAATTTTACAATAACTTTTCAAACCATATATTTCATTATGAAGCCTTTAACTTGAAAGGGCTAATTCTAATATAAATAATTTTAAAGTAATTTTCAAACTCTTATCGCTTTTTTTTTCTATAAGTACTCTTCAAAACTTTCTTAATTCTTGAAATTCCTTCTTAATCTTTTGAATAGGTGAAAATTCATTCAATCGTGTGTTTCCATCTTTTAAATATATTATTAATCTGCTGTCTGCTCCCCTTGGGGTACTGACTGAGACTTTTGTTTTGGTGACAGATATACACCAGCTATTGCAGCGAGAGTAGACAGTTTAGTTGCCGCACATGTTCCGGGAAGGAAACCAGTGCGCGGACAGCCTAGCTCGACTCGCTGGGGTGTGCAGTCCGAGTCTTTATTTATTCCATGAGCCCCCTTTTGGCATTCAAGAGATCCTCCGCCGCGATGCGCAAGGCGCTATGTACCCACGAGCGTTAATTTAGTGTTGTAACCCCCTTGTGTAATCAAAAAAAAAAAAAAAACTTGGAATATATTGAGCAAAAACTAGACTTAGATGGTTTTAAAGAAAATTTATCCAACTAAAAATTGAAATTAATTATTTAAAACACGTTGTTTTTAAAAAATGCTTTTAGAATAATATAAAAGAACTTTTATATATTTATGAAAGGTAAATGACCATTTCATATAATAAATGACATAATCTGAGACTTTTTTTTTTATCTCCCAGGAGGTGTCTATTGGGCCGAAGCCCGTGACTAATCTCCCTTCGCGGTACTGATACATCCCTTTCGAGGGCTGCCGCTGGCCCAGAAGTTTGCTGCATTCCCAAAAACAAGGATCAAACCCAGAACCTCTTACATAATCTGAGACTTTAAATTCGAATTATCTTTAGAATATTACGCTTTGCATACTATCATTTGTTTCAAATAGGTCTGAAACATATTAAAAGATTAATTATTTAACATAATGTTTCACCATCTAAATCTTTAAGAAATAAAATTTATAGTGAGATAAATGTAAAACAAGTTTAAAGAGATATAATTGAATCTATGATATAATAATTTTAATTTTTTATTTCACTTACGTTTTTGCCCTTTCACTTAATAGATTTAAATTAGTGTATCTCAAATTTTAATCTTAATTATTTTATCTGTTTTATTTTTCATAAAATATTTAAATTATGATAATCTTTTGTAGGCATGTTTCTTTTTATTTATTAATCAGTATTTATTTGATTTATAACAGAGTATTAACAATTTGACTGGACGTTTAAATTTTAAAATTAAAAATAAAAAGTAGTTTATTATAAATAAAAGTTCTTAAAATTTTTAACTTATTAGAATTTTAGGTTGCTTATTTGGAGCCTCAAAATCTAAAGTTTACTTACAAGCTTTAGGGATGGACATATGAAACATGATCTCGAGTGTGTTGCCTCTTTTTAAAACAAATATGATCATTAATCTCTATATCACTTTCTTTTATACATGCTCGAAGTTAAGTTCTTTAATTTCCATTCGCCGGCCCGAATCGAATGGTAAAGCTAAAATTTTACATTTTTGAATTTGGAAACTTGAACATTAAAATTTACGATATAATTTTTAGATATGAAGTTATATAGTAAAACTAGAATGGTAATGGTAGTATTACAAAGATTTATTAGAAAAGCCATTGATAGAATATTGAGAAAGCCTCCACCGATTAAAATTTTGAAGGGATATGGTCGGGTCGGCCGTGTTGGGCCCGGACCCAGTCCAAAGGATCCATGGGCCGATCAGTCCACTCTTCAAAGGACAGGCTCCCACTTAATAATCATATCGAGCCCAAGCTCGATCTATATCTCTTCAGCCCATCCGCAGGTGAAAGATTCCCATGCAAACACAAAGATCTACGTACGTAAAGACCTAAACCTAATATCCATCCCCTATATAAGGTAATGTTCTACCTTGATTCAGGTAGGCAATCATAACCCTAGTTCTCTCTGCATTCAGCATCCTTACCTTCACCAGAAGACTAACTTGAGCGTCGAAGGGGCTAATCGGGACACAACCCCCGACGTGCCTTTTTCTTGTTTTGCAGGGGTATTCACGTCGCAGTCACAACAAAAGGCAATCCATCCATGGAGTCAAACGGCAACGTTCAGCCTCGTCAGAATCTGGCAGAACCAATACCCAATTCGGTTTTAAGTTCGGAGTTGTCGCTTTTATGGTTTATGATCAATGAGAAGTAAAAGTGAAAAGTAAATCTGCCATTGACGTGGTTTTAGTTTCTTAGTGTAGAGTGCTTTTAAAACCTTTTGTGTAAGATCACAGTGAGAAGAGTTAATGAGTTTTGGAGGATTTCTTAACAGCGGTGGTCCTGGAAGAGGAGGAGGAGGAGGAGCAAGAATCGTGGCGGATGTACAACCATAACATGCCCACTGGTGCAATTGCTCAGCCACGGCTTGTCTCACCGTCAACGATCACCAAATCCATGTTCAACTCTCTTGGACTCTCTCTTGCTCTTGTACGATTAGACCACCGTTGATTTTCTGTTTCTCTTTCCTAACTTTCCACTGCTCTGGTGTTTTTTGTTTAGTTTTCTTGCTAAAGTTTTGTGCCTGTTCATTAGCAGTAACCGAATATACATGGCCAAAGTGACGTGGGTAGAATATCAGAGAACTTTGAACCTAGTGCAGGAAGGAGTAGTAGAGAAGACGAACACGAGAGCAGATCTGGGAGCTTACTTATTTATTTGGGAATTATTATATTATTTAACATTTTTATATATTTTAATATTAATTTTAATATTAATTTTATTTCTTAAAAAAAGAAATCATCTTTTTAAATAATTTCCTATAAGATAAAAGTGAATTTGTCAAATAATTATAAAGTAAATGTAAATCTATTGTTTAATATACTTTAAATATTATTTATATATAAAAATAATTTTTATTATAAAATAAAATATACTTAAAATTAATAAAAGTACTTATGTTACCAAACAGTCTATTATATAAAGCTCTTTCAAAAAAGCTGTTTTTTAATTAACAGTCAAACAGTCAACTAGCTTCTTAAAAAAGCTCTTCTAAAAAAAGCTCTACTATTAAAAGTTCTACTGACAAAAATTCTACTAATATAAGCCCATCCAAACAAGCACTAAATTACACGGTTAACAGACGACTGTTTCCACCGGTCATATGGTTATGTCTGACTCCACACAGGCGTTGTGTGATCTTAAGAAAAACATACAACAATGGAGTACAAAAATGTCCAGGATAAAAAAGAACCAAATCATCCACCATCAATATGGCCGAAATGAAAGGAGGATTTAATAAGAATGAAATCGTCAGAAACAACTCTAAGCAGATCACTATCGTGGCTATCTCCTAATTTAACTCGGCTAGAAATAACATTAAAAATCTAAATACAGATCAATAACTCCCTGCTGCTGCTGCTTGGCATAGTAATGGATGCGGCAGCAAAAATAAACCCGGCTACTCTCCAGGACAATTAAAATCGTAACAAAGTTTCTAGTTTGAGCAGCATCCTACTCTCTTCACAGCAGTAACATCTTTACCGACATCAATCTTCTCCACTTTTGAAGGAACAGTTGTGGCATTTCCATTCTGACCCATCTCCATAGCTTTCTTGCTTACTATCTTGTAGATCTGAGTAAGCACTTCGGAAAAGGCATTGTCCACATTTGTAGCTTCCAGAGCAGAAGTTTCCATGAAGTATAGGGCCTCCCTCTCAGATAAGGACTTTCCGTCCTCAGTTGAAACAGCCACCAGGTGGCGAAGGTCAGATTTGTTACCAACAAGCATGACCACAATGTTGGGATCTGTATGATCTCTCAACTCTTTCAGCCACCTTTCAACATTTTCAAAGGTTGAGTGTCTCGTGACATCATAGACAAGCAACGCGCCAACAGCTCCCCGGTAGTAAGCACTTGTTATGGCCCGGTACCTTTACCATTGAAAGACAAGTTGAGGTGATTTAGGGTAAGAGTCACAAAAGCATCATGATAAACAACAGCAACAAGAACACAGAATGAATCCCGCTAACACGTGAGATTTGGGGCCCAAAAGCATCATGATGCAGAGCCAAAAAAATAAAGAAGAGTTACACAACACTTCACGGAAAAAGAATCCTCTTCATAACCAATTCAAAGAGGACAAAATATGCAGATGATGAGGACTTTGAGCTACCAAAGATGTGTAAGGCTCCTTTCAAGATATATGCGTACCCTAACCAAGTACCCTAGTCAGATCCTGAAATTAAAACATAAACCAGCCAGTCCAACGTCGTATGGATCCAGAAAATGAAATATAAGACATTGCAAAGCAAATTGGATAGAATTCTTTTAGTAGATTTCATAAGACTTCCCAAAGTGTTTATAGTTACCATTTCATACATCTTATAAGCACATGGACATATGCATATCCCAACAAACACCTCATGCAGTAATAGGAGGACAGGACAGCGCCTTTTCATACATGTTGTTGATACATTTCTTAATGTGCCATTGGATTATTGTCATATATCTTATAGGACGTCCTCAATACACATCTTAAGGGCTAGGGGGAGTGCTGTATATATCACTTTATTAGGGCCCATGTAACAGACATTGACAATATATACGTCTGCATGAAAATGGTGAAAGAAAAAAAATGGAGAAATAAATATCAGGATTGAATGGTCACCTGGACTCAAAAGATGCATTTAAAAAAAGAAACTTGAAGAGTTATATAATCACATACTTCCGAATCCTTTGCCTATTTCCATGTCCAAACTAATCTTTGGTACCACAAGCTAGCAATTTTCAGGAAGAAGACCCAAAAGCATGTTAGGAAAGTATTTCAATTGTTTACGACTCTAGTTGATCTCTGTATTTTAGTCCATCAATAAAAGGGTTAAACTCCACGCACTATTAGATTTGAGACCTCACTTACAGCTGAGCATTGTCTCTAAAAACAAAGACATATCAGGACATTTACTGCACTTTTAGGCATGTGTGTACTGTCCACCACAAAATATTTGCAGAGTTTCTCAGTTGAAAAAAACCTCAACTTGATAAAAAGGTAGTCAGGTGCATTCCAAAGTAATCACTTCATCTGTAACAGATATTGAAGGATGGGATTAACCCCAATTTCTTCCCAGAAGCTCAGAATGACTGGATATTGAACCTATATGACTTTTCTTTTGGTCATCTTTCTAGAATAAACGCAAGATTTCAAGGTTAACAACAAATACCAATTTTCTGAAAATCCAAACTTTCACCGAAAGTGGATTAAGCTTCCTTGCTCCGATGCATGAGAATTACAACTAAGGAAGACAACTCCAAATTTTAATTCTAATGCTAATATCTAAATGAAACCCAGAAAATGATAAAAGCAAGGCTCAGCTAACAGATTATACACAAAGCAATGACAGTAAACCTAAATAACTGCATGAATGTTTCTTTCCATCACTCAGATAGCCATCCAAACTGGGGACATAATGTATATAGGAAGTCATTTTGCATATCAAAGATTAAAATGTCATGATCTTGCATACTGAACTAAATCCGATCCTGTAAAACCAATATCATAATTACACAAGGAAATCAATATACTAAATCCAGAAACTCAAAGATTAAGCACCTAGATCAAAGCCCATATTTACTTCTTTTAACCACAGCGTCAGCAGGAAGACAAAATCCAATTACAAGCCAAGTCTCTTATTTGCAGGAGACTCAGATCGCATAAACATAAAATTACTTAAGACTAGTTTTCCCATAGGAAACGTAGTAACACCCAGATCACGATCCGTAGAAGAAAGCCAAAAACAGCAAAGCTCACAAAACGTACATATCACAAGTTGCAAAGGAACTCCAAGAAAAGACTCAAGCTTTAGAAAAATAAACGAAAACCCATAATGGAGAAGCCAGTAAAAATGTGGAAACAAAACAGAGAAGCAGAGCAAAACAAACCTTTCCTGGCCAGCAGTGTCCCAAATCTGGGCCTTGACAACCTTGCCATCCACATTCAAGCTGCGAGTAGCGAACTCGACTCCAATAGTGGATTTGGACTCCAAACTGAACTCGTTGCGGGTAAACCTGGAGAGAAGATTGGACTTTCCCACACCAGAGTCACCAATCAGCACTACCTTGAAAAGATAATCATAATCGTCCTCAGCTCTGTAACCAGCCATAGCTTTTTGTCCCCCTGTTTTTTCCTTGTATTTTTTCAAAGAAGAGGTAAAGACTCAAACTAAACAGGGACAAAAGGAAAGAACATCGAAGTACATGCGACTCGATCTCTCTTATGTGTCTCCATTAGTTGGTTTTTTCCTTTATCTCTTTTACTTTTCCCATCTGGATTTGAAACATGCGACTATTGTCTGCTTGCCGCCTGTTGCTAGCTGTCAGAAATCGGCGGAAAGGATTTTATTGAGAAGTGTGGAAAGTTGGTAGGAGTTGATTCACGTCCAGTGTTTTCAAATCGAGAAGCCCAACCCAATTGGGTCTTTATAGACACTCAGCCTAAACTGAAGTCTGGCCTTCAATCAATCCCCACTTGCTTTGCTATGTAATCCAAATCATTTCATTTACAGGAAAGGAGAGTCGTTTCATATGTCTAGCTTATGATTTTAAGAAGGTACAGGACTAGGAAGCATCCATTATGGTATTGGTATAAATTGCTGGTGCCCACAGGTTGTCGGTTTGATCATGATTTACCCAAACCCATCATAGCTTATAAAATTCAGATGACCTTACCATGTGGGAATATGATTGCTCTCGTAACCAACCTTTTTCGGTAAATGACTCTGTAGAAATCAATTTATGAAGCAAAAGCAAATTGTGGTAAAATATATTTGAAAAACCAGCATTCCTCTCCTTGGCAGCCGTGCATTACCATTTGGCCCTGTAAGATCGTCAACCTGAAGACAACCTCTGCTCTTGTCCCTCGCACTCTCCTCGGTTTTAACTCAAATCAGGAATACTTTGCTCCTGAAAAGAATAAACAGGGCACATTTTTACTCTCAGAATTTTACATCAGCTTGAAGAAGACATTACCATGACAATTTCTGCCGCTGCTGAGCCTAAAACAAATGGAAATCTGTCGTCTTTCGTTCAAATTTAGTCCTCCAACTACATTCGACAGCTTCTTGTATTCTTCTAAGCCAAATTGAAGTTGCCAAATGTAAAGACACAGGCTCCTAGTTCTTTTAGCCATATATGCATATCAACTATAGGAGCCGAGCTGAGCTTCTGCCAACACAACGGCCAGCACTACCCAGTTTTTATTTAATGTGCATGTCCCATGTGCGACAACTTAATAATGGAACATACACCAACTCATGTTTAACATTTATTTCCTAATCAAGTCAAACGCCCGAAGTTGGTATTGTTTCCTTGAGATAAAGGAGTGCTCTAATATTGTTCATAAGTTGTCTTGTTTAAACAAATCCTTCAAGATCCATGGAAACCTCATCCCAATACAAATGTAGAGATCTAATTGGTGATTGTCGTCCCCACAATAATCCTAAGCAACTAAGTTCACGGACCCTGGATTAAATTTAAACCTCTCGTAAATGCTTATTACATACTGACATAATACATGAGAAGACTAAAGATTTCCTAAGTTAAGCCTACAGATTCATAAGTTCTGTAGGAGAATATTAACGTACAATTCCTTATGCAACTTTCGTTTGTCACCAACCGAAAACGGCTCAGGTTCCTCTATACTAATTAAGAAAATCATATATACAAATTAATGACCCTATAGCTGTGCTTCCCATGACATGTCCATGACTGTATAGTGTATACAATGGTTGAGCCATACACGTCTTTATCATTGTTCCCACCACTACATATATCCTGCTAAAACGATATTGTCTCTTTCACATCAGTCTCTCCAATCAGTCTCCAGGGTGTTATATGCTTCATGTTCCTGTTATCCTCTTAACTCTTTTCTTTGTGCTTCTTCGTTTGAAATTTATTTCTTCTTTTAGTCAAATGTCCACCTCTGAAGCTTCATCTTCTTCCTCTTCGCTGACCCCCGAATCTTCTCCTCGAAAAGTTCAGAGGGTATCCAAATCTGTATCGGACCGACTACTTGAGAAGTTCTTTGACGCCAGTGAATTTGACTTCGATTATGAGCAAAGTGGATTGTGGTCTCCTCCCGTAAAACGAAGGGTGTTCATGAGCTCACCTGCAGGGAGGATATTCAACGAGGAAGATATGGTTCAAAAGCTTAGGAACATTATGGATGGTCGCCGTCGTGCAAGACATAAAGCTTGGTGGCATGTATGGTACTAAATAAGCTCATCAATCATGACATATCTAAATTTTCCCGTTTGATTGCTTTTCTGAAATATAGAAGAAAGAACTTGGACAGAGTTGATGCTATGTACAAAAATTATGGTTGCTAGTAAGCCTCCAATTTTGTTATGTAACTTTGCTTTCTTTTGCGCAGACATTCTGCTGTTTCTGAAATTTGAAAGCATTTGAAGATTAGGAGGTTTGCAAGCTAGCCGAAGAAAAAATTATCCCAGATATCTTCAATTTGTTCTCCTTGTTGAGATTAAACAAATTTACTGAACTGGTAAACGAGGGGATGTAGAGCCATAGAGGACCAGACCACATTCTTACATACAGAAGCAGCCGTACTCTAGCTACTGTTTAGATTTTCTTGTTGAAAATCTGATTTACATAGGGGACAGATATAAAATAGCAAATGCATTCAGCCCTTCTATACCCTTTATAGTGACGACTGTGCAGCTATAAAGTTGAATTTTGAGTTGTTTTGTTTGATGGGTGTCGCGGATCAGACCACGGATTACAATGACCAAAGTTGCTTTCTGTATTAGAATCCTTTCCCTGGTTTCTTTTTGTGATGCCCATCATTCATCATCTTCATAACAACTTCAATAATTGAATTCGAAGGCCACTTTCTGTGTCCCTCTACCATCGTGATTCTGACACACGAATTATTAGATAAGGGTAATTTTTTTTACTAATAACTTTAAATTATAATAGCAAATTCAGACGAAACTACCTTTTGTCTAACCTCTTTTATAGTAATATACTACTTATACTAAATTTGTCTGCATAATTATCAATATTGAAGTTTTAGTTATTATTACATAAAAACATAAATGATTGAAAGTTCTGTATGACAAGACCTTATAAAACACTTTTGACATGTTATAACTTCAATAAATTCAAGTAATCTAATATTTTATTTCATGAAGACGAATTCTAAATTTCAAATTGATGAATTCTTTAAAAATGTATATTTGTGTGCATATTGAAAGGAATAAGATACCTATATTATGTTATCTAGGTAACCAGTTATGGATTCTAAAATTGGATCTAACTCGCATGGTTTGGAGGAGGAGATCAGGAGAAACTGGAAAGCAGATTATGTGAATTTTAGAGCGTTATCACCCACGTAACAGTGCGCTCATGTTTCTCGGCTTTGGTTTAGTAAGATAGCAAATCTCGCTGAGAGTTTCAGAGTCAAAGGTACCACAATGCTGCATGGACAATGCTGTCCATGACTTGGATTGATCGATCCCAGCTGAAAAGAGAGGAGAAAGAGCTTGTTTTGCTAACTCCAATTCTTGCATGGGAATATTCCACCTTTTCTTTTAGAGTCAGTTTCATAAGCTCATCAAGGGTCCTTTTTAGCACATGCAACAGTACAGAGCGCACTTGTTTGAAGGACATGGCACTCATGGACCTCTACGTTTATATCGCTCTATCTGATATAGATGCTCCATTTCTGTCCTTTCAACCGTTACTCTTTTTCCAGGTTTTGCAATCTATGATTTGCTTGTCTTCTCTTTTTGATTGCTTTAGTAGAAAGCACCATAGTGCACTACCTTCCTCGTCTGCAAAATTACTTGCATTTCATGTTAACTAGGAAAAGGCAAATGAAACTTTTAAAAAGCTTCATAAATATATAGTCTTTCATAAAGATAACGATGTATTTCTCAAAGTTTGAACTTTAACGGGAGTACAAGAAGGAAATTCAGACTTTTGATTTTGAACTTTAAGAGGAGTATGAAGGTGACTGTTATTTTTCAGATGGTAATGATGTCAGTGATGATGCTAATGATTAATTAAAACATGGAGAGGAGCAAGAAGGGGCATTGAACTAGAGTATATTGAATAAGAAAAAACTACAGAAGAGGGGAATGTTGGTCCATCAAGTGTAGAAGTTAAGATCTCACTAATGTATCACACCAATCGTGTACTAAGAATGTTACTATTCTTTACCTTGAGCCATCTAGAAAATCGCTACTAGAGCATTTTACTAGAGGTCTTCCTAAGCCTACATATAAACATGAAATTACAAATTGGGTTAAACATCTCATGAGTCATTATGTGTCAAATAATGATCTATCAAAATCAAATAAGTCATTTGTAAATCAATTATTTATTGTAGCTATTCCTAAAAGTGTGCAAGAAGCTCTAGATGATCCAAGGTGGAGAGATGTAATCAATGAGGAAATGAACTCTTTACAAAAGAATAAACTTGGGAGATTGTTGAATGTCTAACATGAAAGAAGCCAGTTGGATGCTGATGGATTTACACTGTACACTAAAAGAAAATTGTCAATTGGCGACGGACTTCGGATAAAAAAAACAGTGGGAAAATACCGACGGAAAAAACACAGACGTCAGCAATGTTGGTCGTGATTTATAAATTTGGGGACGGTAATGAATTCCGTCGCTCAAGGAGGAGAAAATATTGCGTCGAAAAAAATGTGAATCAGTCGTCGGATTGTAACTCCAATAAAACGACATCGTTAGCCTGTAGGATTGAAATAACTAAAACGACATCGTATAGGTTTGGAACCATACGACGTCGTTTTGTGAAAGTTGAAGATGTTGAAATAAAAAACAAAACGATGTAGTTTATGCCTTCAACATGAAACAACATTGTTTATGCCTTCAACATGAAACGACGTTGTATCTGGGTTATATGTTATACGTTCAAATAATGACTAAAACGACATCATTTTAGTTAGTATTTAAACGTACATCAGCTTGCGAAAACGGCGTCGTTTTGATTTTGAACTTTAAGAGGAGTATGAAGGTGACTGTTATTTTTCAGATGGTAATGATGTCAGTGATGATGCTAATGATTAATTAAAACATGGAGAGGAGCAAGAAGGGGCATTGAACTAGAGTATATTGAATAAGAAAAAACTACAGAAGAGGGGAATGTTGGTCCATCAAGTGTAGAAGTTAAGATCTCACTAATGTATCACACCAATCGTGTACTAAGAATGTTACTATTCTTTACCTTGAGCCATCTAGAAAATCGCTACTAGAGCATTTTACTAGAGGTCTTCCTAAGCCTACATATAAACATGAAATTTCAAATTGGGTTAAACATCTCATGAGTCATTATGTGTCAAATAATGATCTGTCAAAATCAAATAAGTCATTTGTAAATCAATTATTTGTTGTAGCTATTCCTAACAATGTGCATGAAGCTCTAGATGATCCAAGGTGGAGAGATGTAATCAATGAGAAAATGAGCTCTTTACAAAGATTAAACTTGGGAGATTGTTGAATGTCTAACATGAAAGAAGCTAGTTGGATGCTGATGGGTTTACACTGTAGAGGATAATGCAAATGGCACAATTGAAAGGTTCAAAGTAAGATTGGTTAAAAAAAAAAAGGGGTATACCTAAATCTATGAGATTGATTACACAGAGACATTTATTCCTGTAGCTAAAATCAATACTGTTAAAGTATTATTGTCCCTAGCTGTAAACTTGGATTAGCCTTTTCTATAATAATTTGATTGAAAGAATGCTTTTGTACATAGTGACTTTTCTGAAGAAATTTATATGAAGCTTCCACTAGGTTGTATGGTAGTAGAAAGGCAAAGTAAAAAGGTCTGTAGATTGAAAAAAAATCATTTTACGAGCGAAAGCAATCTCTAAAAGCATGGTCTAGAAGGTTCACAAAGTCTATGATAACTTTCGGATAATATTAAAGCAATTCTAACCATACTTTATTCTTGAAAAGAAGCCAAGGTAAAATAAATATTTTTATTCTATATATGGATGACATGATAGTGTAAAGAGATGATCCAAAAGAGAGGAAGGAACTACAAGAATATTTGTCTAGAGAATTTGAAATGAAACATCTTAGTTGCTTGAAATATTTTCTTGGGATTGAAATTTCTAGATCGAATAAAGGAATTTTTCATCTTAAAGAAAATATGTATTAGACTTATTACAGAAACCTGGTATGTTAGCATGTCAACCAGTTGATACACCAACTGAGGAAGGCTTGAAGTTATGTATAGAAGTGAACCAAATACCAATTGATAAAGGAAGATACCAAGGGCTTATAATAAGGATAACATACTTGACTCACATAGGACTCGACCTTACTTATGCTTTGAGTATTGTTAATCAGTTTATGCATAATCCTAGAGAATAACATATGAGGACAGTTATGAGAATTTTAAGGTATTTGAAATCTGCTCTTGGTATAGGAATTTTGTTTACCGAATATACAAATTGGCAAATTGTAAATGTGTATACAAGGCTAATTGGGCTAGATCAATAGAAGATAGATGATCAACTTCTAGCTACTTCATGTTTGTAGGTGGTAACCTGGTCACGTGGAGAAGTAAAAATCAAAAAGTAGTCACTCGCTCAAGTGCAGAAGCTAAATTAAGAGGTATGACACTTGGTCATGTGAAGCTTTGTGACTAATACTACTTTTATAAGATTTAGGCTATCCACCGAAGCAATAAATTAGTCTATATTGTGACAAAAAAGTTGCTTATGATATTGCTTACAATCTAGATCAACACCATATCTATAAACTACAAAACCAACAAACTCTGCTAATTCTACCTTTATTTATATTCCAAAATCACCCTTTACTAATTCAATTTTACATCATTAAAAATGTGCTCGGACTGTTGATATATGTGTTATGAAAAAAAAATTGATTATTAATTTCATTTTCTTCTTATTGACCTATTTCTACTTTTTTTTGTTACTTTGCCTATCCAAAATAAAGTTCAAGTTACTGACAAATGGATAATTCAATTCTCTTTTGATCTTGTTTTAGAAAATGCTTTATTTGTTCATGTTTATTCATTCAATTTAATCTCAGCCAATCAATCACTGATAATTCAAAATATTGTCTATTTTTCATAATTATAATTGTTCATTTACGATATCATCATGTTGAGGATGATTGGGTTAGCTTGAAAATTTCATAGCCTTTAGTATCTTATTGACCCTCAGTTCTCACCGTCATTGTCTTCTATTCAAACTTTCCTTCCTTGCACTTCTGTAAATTCTGTTTGAAAGCAGATCTTTGGTATTACAGATATAGTCATCTCTTAAAGTCAAGATTAAAACTTTTACTAAATATAAATTCTAGTATTACTTTACCTTCTAATGACTATTGTGATGTATGCTTTATGGAAAAAATATAAATCATTACCTTTTCATATAAGCATTTCTTTTGTTAATAAAGCTTTTGTCTTACTCTATATTGATATTTAGGGTACCTTTCATCAAGTTCATTCTATGGGAATAAATACTTCCTTACAATTGTATATGACAAAACTCGATATACATGGGTTCATTTACATAAATTTAAAACTGAATTCAAATAAAATTTTCCTACTTTTGTTACATATGCGAAGACACAATTCTTAACCTAAAGCAAATGTATCGATTTGGTAATGCTCTTGAGTTTCATATGCCTACTTTCTTTTATTCTAAAGGCATAGTTCACTAAACCAGTTTTATAGATATATACATATAGACACAGGAGCAACAATTTGTATTGCTTCTACACTATTGTTAAATAATTAGAAAATTTTAGATAAACCTTTACAAATAAGGATAGTCGATGGAAGTTTGAAATTGATATGGTATGTAAGTTACTATAATAATATAGTCATATAAAAACATAGGTTTTCAGTACCTTCAATATATCAACAGGAATCAGGTTTACCATTAATATTAGGAAA
>JAOSBK010000002.1:39678045-39695544 GCA_027568895.1 Erythroxylum shatona
AAAGTTCTAAAGAATATCTGGCCAAAAGCTATGGAGTAGAATATTCACATTCGAAATAGGAGTCCAACTTTAGTAGTTTAGAATATGACACCAGAAAAAAAAAAACATAAAGTAAATATCAATCTTTTTTTTATTGCTTGTGCATGTATCTTAGATAAGAAAATAAGAAAATTGGAAAGGTTTCACGATCTTCCATAGTTTATAAGGCTTGGAAAGGTAGGAAGGTTAAGAGGAAAGCTTTTCTGACATTAGGGACTTCAATCTTTAATGCCTTGGCAAAGAATAGAGAGCTTTTAATGTTAAACTTCTGCAATGATAGTTTCTCCAACACTCTGAGCATCAAATAGGGACTTAACTAAGGATCAATTCATATCTTATGTAATTAGGTTATAATTGTTAAGACATCGAGACATGATTTAATCTTTGACTGCAGTGAAATAAATAAAAAACTTTTTCGTATTTTAATTTTCTGAAAACCAAGATCACTTTAATTTTATAAAATGATTAATACATAAATCATAATAAAGCGTACATCATAATTCATACTTTATTCTAGAGATTGATTATTTTCTTGTTGTATCTCTCAAATTGTTTTCAAGATTAGTTCATCTTAACCACCATAGTAGCACAAATGTTCAGCCTCTAACGATATTTGAACTCTTACAAAGAGTGTTAAGTAAGAAGTGTTAGCTTCATTAGATCTTTAAGCTTACGTATAATAAATTTTGGACTTTAATTAAAATTACAAATAATCCTAATTAAATACCAATAATGTCCAATTAAATAGCTCTAGTGCATAAACTAAAAGTGACAGCCTAATATGGTTCATTAATTATCCTAATATGGCTTATAGGTACAAACTAACAATAAAATAACCTTACATTTAATACACAAAAATTAAGGGTAAAAAGTTGATTCTTCAACTTCAAATCCCATCCAAGCTTCGCCAGTACATTTAGAAGCAAAAGATGGCAATGAACATGTTGAGATGGAAATTTTGTCGACGCCGTGCATGTATCACTTTAAATTTACATTATGCATTATTCCTCGTAATTAAGGTAGCATTTTGACACGATTTCCAGCATTTAATTTTTGATTTGTAAACTTAGAATCAGGAAAAAGCAATCCATGTCTACCTACTGCTTCATAGACAGATGATAGGTTACATTATTTTTGCACCCGTTGCCCAACTTTGGTTTAATGATTCTTAGACCAAATTCCTATTTTTGTAATCATTCACAATATAATGAACTGTTCTAGTAAAATATCCTCTTCTCATAATTCCTCCTTACTCTAATCCTTTCTTATCACTTGTTTTGATAGTTAGACGTAAGAACATAAAATAACATATTTATGTCTTTCTATACATGTGAATGTTAATTATTTATCTAATATTTATTTAATTTTTTAGTTCAATTAAATGCTATTTTACCAAATTTAAATATCAACAAATATTAGCCGAAAGTTCTAAAAAATTTTATAGAATTACCAAAAAAGTTCAAACCCTCCTTTTCTTCCTCCCTCTCTTTCTGCTTAAAATTAAATTAGTTCTATTTAAACTTATTTTAATATTTTATATAATATTTGCATTTATTTTTATTTATAAACTAAAATTCATTTTATATATTTTGTTATTAATTTAAATCTTACAAAATTTTAAAATACATTTTAAATTTGATCATTTTTTCAAACAATTATTAAATTAATTCTAAACTTAAATTATTATTTATTATAAATTTAAGGATCACTGTTTATGACAGTGATTACTTACCTTATAATTTTCTGAAAATTTATAATTTACAAATTTTGACTATACCCAATATTTATCAGTACAGCACCGTCTTCATAACGATGGATGCAACTAACGATAAGAGAGACATTAGTTGACTTGCACTTCGATAACAAAATTTCACAACTTTAATGGCAGGGGCCGCGCGAACGCAGGCCCCCTCTACCACAAATTTTGACGTAGGCTCTCCCACTTTGGGGAGACCTTAGAGTGGCACCCCTCCCAAGTGCAATGGAGGTCACCATCCTAGGCCATGGGCCTTCTTGATCACCCATTGACCCCGTCCAGGTAAGTATGTTGTAAAGTTGCTATGGGCCTTCTATTTGTACGCACTACTCCTTTGTCTCACTCTTCCTCCTTCCGATGTGGGCAACATAATCTCTTCAGTTTTCTTCAGACTAAGGATCTGCTCTCACCACCAATGGAAATTAATGTATACACCCTCCATGCCTCCTCCTTTATTTGTGTCTTTTATTTTCTACTTCCTGGAACAGGTTGTTCTTGTAACTTAACATTAATAATCCTGCTAAATCACACGAATCCCTATCTCATTCTGTTTCTCGAGCAGAGTTGCATGCACCACAAGTTTAGATCAGTGAATCCTAACTCTGTCTTCCAAGTTTTACCTAGAAATAAACAATTGAGATTCATGATAAAGTTACTTGTTTCTCCAACATTGGAAGAAGGATTGGCCTTCGGTACATGTGGATGTACACGACTCTCATATACATGTATATATAATGATTTGCCTTTTGGGTATATAACATTTCACATCATAGAATCCTACACGTAACCATTATAATGGTATTATGAATTAAAACGTGGTGGAACGTCAAAGAATGGTGCAGAGTTTGGAAGATCAAGGCACGATATAAGATGGTGAGCGTGTTGAAGCACAGAAGATCACATAACCGATCCCACAGCAAAATGCAATGGTCAGGACCCACCCACACAGGAACTTCACGAAAAGTTTCCAGTTCACGTTCTGCAACCACCAAAAAACCAATTCAAGGTACAAAGATTAGTGAGTGTTATAATCAAATTTGAAAGTCTTGAAGAAGATTGACGAGAACATACCCACAAGTTGTCAGCTATACCAACTCCTATTAACGATCCAACAAAAGCATATACAGGTGAAACAGGAACATGCAATCTACCCACAATTATCACTGCTATAACTGAAGAGAGTTGTGATGCCAATCCTCTTGAGTTGCTTATGTACGTTAGTTTGCCTCCTAGAGATCGAGTCATACGCCACCCACATAGCAAAAACCCAATTGCAGCAGCAAGGCCACCTATTGATCGGCACCACCATGTCACATGTACAGACTTCTGATGATTTAGTCAAAGTAAAAAAGAACTTGGTTAATCTGAGACTCACTGAGTGTAACTTTTCTTAAACTGAACAAGTTTCACAATCAGAAAACAATATGAAATATGCCTACGCCTGTGCAAGTACTCATGCGGTTGACTTGCTGTTCTGAACTTGACAGAACCAAGTCTTGCCCGTGAAGTGTTTAGCAATTTATAATTTGCATGGATTATCTTTTCCAAACTTACCAATTGTTCCCAGTTTCCGGAGTATCTAGGTCTGTTTCTGTACACATCAACAACGGCAGCAAAGGGACTTGTAAGAGCAGCTATCTCGCTGGCGGACTGAATAAGCCTGCATGTGAATATATTAGAGAAAGAGTACTACGAGCAACGACATAAGCTTCTTCTTGGCTTTCAGGTACAAAAATAAACATACGCGAAGATAAACGAGGCCACAAGATGTGGAAATTTGAAGAACTTCTCCATATCGCTGTATTTTTCAGCTAAAGAATGTCGAAAGAGGGTGCTTTTGTCATACTCGATAGCCTGCATCAGCTCACACGTGAAATATCTTATGTGTAAATAAGAACTAACTTCAAGCTCTCGTCCTCGGTTCTCAACTATGATATGAAATCAGCAGACTTACCGGGTTTATAGCGGATTTTGCAAGGTTTCTGATGTATGTGTAGGTGGCATTGGCTGGTGATTTCGTTTTATCAATCCTTTGAAAACTCCTTATCTGAAACAACTGGGCAGTTGTAGGCTCAACCCATTGTCCAAAAATTGCTGATTGATCTGTAGATATTGTCGTTGACGAAACGGGTTGCATCTGCTCACCATGTTCAGGTCTGTCAGGGGAGGTCCAGCTCCTCTCCTCTTCTTCATAGACAGTCTCAAGCACTCTGGATTGCATAAAGTCTCTTAATATGTCTTCAACATCACCATCATTCTTACCTTCATCTTCTGTTTGTTCCTGACTTGTTTCGCGCTCCAGATTCCCAAATTTGTCATTTTTGTTGGACTTATTATGATCTGGCCACTTGAACTTCTTTATAACAATTGGAATTGCCACTGCCTGCTCCAATGCCAAAGATGGAAAAACAGAAACTGGTGTCAGGGAATGATTTCTTAAGAGATATACAAGTTTCAAGGCTCTTAATGTACGTAGGAATTTTACCAGAGAAAGCATTGCCCCAATTAATGTAGCGGCTGCTACAGCAATCATTGTGATCCACCTATTCACAGGTACTAAGCCTCTAACGATCTGCAATAACGTAATCAAAAGAATTGAGCTGTCAGAAAATATGACTTTACTTGTCCAACAATACTGAAATTTGAAGACAAAATAAGGAATCCTAGAGGTCGTAAAATGTAAACTAAACATTTTACGTGTCCAACTCTACTGACAAACATCGACCTGAAATATGACAAAGAGGCAAAGCAATCCTGCGGATATTCCAAAGTCGATAGCAAGGAAAGCTAGAATCCTTTTCCTGGCATTTTCATGGCGAAGTAGAAGGACCTTGAACAGAAGGAAGAGCAAGCACGCACATACACAAGCGACGAATGGTGCAATAATCCATTCAAGGAATATCCAAAAGAGTCCGCCATTAAAGTGATGCTTTTCTTTCTGCATCAAACTATCAGTTGAGAATAAGTTCGAACTGTGGAACATTTCATGACTATTTAAGCAGTGATTCCACATTCTAAACATGTACATAATCATGGGAACTTCGTATCCGAAAATGAAAATATGGGATGTCATAATTAGGACGGATAACATAAGTTGGTTACCTTACTCGACATGTGTATGTAGCCAAATCCTTCGGTGAAAAGGATGATTCCTAAAAGAGCACCCTGTATTGATTGTTCTGGGGACACTGGTAACTCCATGTATGTTGCTATTGAAAGCCAGATTGCTACTCGCATCCAAGATTAGAGAGATTTAATAATCACTGGAAAATACTCTAAACCCAATGACAGGATGGTTTTTAACAATCACAATTACCAAGTATCACTTAATTACTTACCAACATGTATTAGCAAAACCAATATGTCTTAGACAACATACAGTTGTTCAAGGAGTACCTGCAGTGAGGAGAGCAACTACCATGCTCCACATCAGAAAACCTTCATTTGGTTGATTTTCTTTGAGAAACTGCAATGCCGGCACGACCGTTTGTGGTAGTTAATTATGGTTTTAAAGAGACTATATCATATGTGTATCTATACATATACGTACACACACACACACACACACATATATATATATACGTAGTATATGTTTGTGCATAAATGAAATCCGACAGGTTGGATAAAATAAGTAATTGAAATTACGAACCAACATATGTTCATCTCCTTACATGACTAAATAAATCAGCCCCTGTAGTACTCCTGCTTGCAAAGCCCGCTCCAGGAAAGTATATAAAGCAAGCAATGATTGAGGCCTTAAAGATAGACAAGACTCCTGATCCTATCAGAGTCGAGAACTGCCAATTCAACCACACAGAAACATTTCTACAGCTTTTTCCATGAAGTCTAGCATGTTTGCTACTTGGGATCATCAAGAAGATCAAAACAGAAACACATACCGGAGCAGCGAGATTATTGGCACCGGCGGTGAATGAAACTGCAAAAGCTGCAAAAGCTCCGAAGACTGGTATCCACTGGTATGCATCGTCCCACTGCTCCACCAATGCACTTGAGAAATCGACGTGCACTTTTCCAGCGTTGGACGAAGACATGTTATTATCTACTATTCATAAACTACTTAGTCTTTCATAAAAAATTATACAGGTACAATATACAAGGCAGGGAATAGAAGAAGAAGAAGAAGAAGATCATGCAACATAAAAATTGATAGTTTGTACAATATTTTTTTATATCCAACATGCAGGAGTTTTAGTCTCTTTTAATTCCTACCTTGTCATGTTGTATTATTGCTTTAATAATTAAACAAAGGCTAATCAACTAAGCCATTGATTTCACCGCGCGTCCGTTAGAATCATTGTTGTTTGTTGATGTACAATGCGTATTTCTCCACATTGCAAAGCCTGGATGCCGCCCACGAGCACCAATTACTGAACAAATCAAGGTTTCTCAGCTAATGGACAATATTATATGTTGCATTAATGTAACATCTGAGTACATTATTTTGAAAAGGAGCACATTCAACTATTTGTTTGTCATGTTACAGGTCATATGCTAGCCTAGCATATGGCATTTTCCTCTGGCAGCAATAAGTACCTAGGCATTTAATTGGTCAATGTGATTTGGAATTAGAGATACAGTTTAAATTGTGGTAAAGGGCAAAAATTCTACGAAAATAAAAGTTCATTGTCTTTAGACCTTTGTTGAAATAGAAGTATACTAACATTAGACATCTATGGAGATGGAGTTACAGTGTCCTTAAACTACTTACATATAATTCTAGTTTATAGATAAGTGTTGTATAAGGTGAAGGTTGTATCAAACTTCTTGTATTATCTTTCTCATAATAATAATAAAAGAAGTATATCTCCTTGTCCGTGGATGTAGGTCACATATTAGTTGAACTATGTAAATTATGTGTTTTTTGCTTCCTTATTTTATTTCTATATTAAATTTTTCAATGTGAAAATTAGTATCAAAGCTAAAAGTTTGCTATTAAGATGTCTCTTCACAAGTTCAATACTAAAAAATGTAATGGATCGACTGGTTTCACTCTATGGAACATGAAGATGAGGCTTGTTCTTGTTCAACAAGGATGCATAGCAATGTTGAAAGGCAAAGAAGAAATGTTAGAGAATTTTGGGGCATTAGAGAAGGAAGAGTTTTTGTCAAGATGCACAATACGATATTGTTGATTTTGGGAAACGAGGTCTTAATAGAGGTAGTTGACGAAACTACCATTACTTTGTTATGAAAATAACTTAAACTTAAATATTATAAGAAATTACTTATAGATCATTGATATAAAAACAACCTTTGTATACCTTTATGATGACAAAAAGTACATGAAAAAAGATCACATTAATAATTTTAATCTGATTATTTTAAACTTACGTGATGTTAAGTTTAAAATTGACGGTGAGAATCAATTCATAATCCTTTTGTGGTTCTTACATAATTTGTATGAAAACTTTGTTGATATCATATTATAAAGGGGAGAGAGTATTTTTGTTAATAATGCGAAGGATACCCTATGATCCAAAGAATTGAAGAAAAAATCTCTACCACTTATGAAGATGGATCAGAAGTGGGTTTGGTTATTAGCAGAGTTAGGATGAAGGAAAAGACTATTGAAAATATGAAAAAGTCACGAACCAAATTGAAGGCTAAAGTCATTTGATGCGTTAACAATAAATAGAAAGGCATTTTAAAAGGGATTAACCACAATGAAAGAAGAGGAACAAAAAAAAGGAAATAGATAAAAAGGTAAGTATTATTGTAGTCCAAGATTAGTTTTGATGAAGAGAAAGAAAGAAGCAGTAATTTTTTTATTGTTAATAATTATAATTCTGCAAATTGGTGGTTAATAGATATTAGTGCATCTTATCATATATCCTTCAATAAAGACTAGTTATGTTCTTTTAATGACTGTCATTAGTTTAGTACAGATCCAATGCATGATAAAATTGACAAAACATTATATGTCTAGCATGCTCCTGAGTTTTAGAAGAATATGATTTTTATGGATACTCTCGACAGTCAAGAGTATAAGTTTTATGATAGTGTTGGGCAACTAAAAGTGTTAAGAGGCATGAGTATAATTAAAATACATTTATAGCATGAGATTTATGTTTTAATCGGCAAGATAGTAATGAGATTAGTGATTGTATTATAATCATTAAGACATAATGATGACAGTACAAAATTGTGGCATCTAGAATGAGACACATGAGTGAGCAGGGACTTGAGATAATGAGTAAAAAAGAGTTGTTGGATGGAGTTGGACTAGGAAGATAAAGTAATATGAGTCTGATGTTCTTGGTAAGTAATGTAAGGTCAAATTCAATTCTAGTTTACAAACTTTCACTAACATCCTTAATTATTTTTATTCAAATTTATGTATAAAGGATACAGTTACTTTTTCACTTTCATTAACCATTATTCAAGAAAGATATGGGTATATTGTCCAAAATTAAAGAATGACGTGTTTGGAAAGTTCAAGGGGTGTAAGATAATGGTTCAAAAAAACTTACTAGAAGACAAGTCAAAACACTCAGAATAGATAATAGGCTGGAAATTTTATAATAAGACATTTGATAAGTTTTACAAGAAGGTATAGTCAGACACCGCACTATATCATACATTATAACAAAATAGAGTTGCAAGGAGGATGAACCAAATCCTCACTCAACATGCTTGTTTCATACAATTAAACATAATGTTTTAAAAACGGACTAAAAGTTAAACCAGTAAGATAAGAAGTTTAATATTTAAAAGGTTCAATCAATATTAGATCGTCATAAAACTGACTAAAGATTAAATAGAATTAAAGAATTTGAAATCTGATTGAAAGATATTGTCCTAAAAATTTTAAGTATAATTGAAAAAAGAGATTGTTAAATGAATATTATATTAATTGATTTGTTTTGTTTTATAAGAACTTATTAATAATAAAAATTGACTAATTAATTAATAAATTGATTAGTTTTTAACAAGAATTACTAAACTAAAAAGTTAAAAATTGAATAAAAAATATTTCCAGGTTTTTATGGTTTAACCAGCTGAACCGGCTGAGTTTTTTAATCATTGATTTGGACTCTTGAATCAGTTATAGGTTGAAGCAGTTAATACTAATGCTTATTTAGAGAATAGATAGCCATTGACTACAGTAAATTTTAGGACTCCTCAAAAGGTATAGTATAGTATTCCCTTTGATTATTCTAGCATGTGGGTATTTGTTTCAATTGCTTATGCTCATATTAATTATAGTAAACTAGAGCCTAAGGTAATAAAGTGTATATTTCTAGATTATAATGCTAGAGTTAAAGGATAATGATTATGGTGTACTCAAAAGGATATAAGCATAGGATTAATAATTAGTAGAGATATTACTTTTGATGAATTATTTATGTTTAGCTAAAGAAAGGAGCTTGATGATCTTACAAACAATAAAGATTAGGTTATAGACCCCAATATAAAGTTTGAAATCAAAACTTCAAGCAAGATAGTATAAAGTATATCTATAAATATGCAAGAAGAACAACCACGAAGTATAGCAACAAGGATGACATTATCTAGATTTTATTGATATTGGTGAAACTAATCATATGGCATAAGCCTTGGCAATAGCTGAGAATATAGATAGTGATGAACCAAGGACTTATAAAGAAGCAATAATTAGTAAAGAAAGATTAGAATGGTTGATTTCCTTCCAAGAATGAGACATAGGAACTTGTAACTTTTACTAAAGGGTGTAAAGCCAACAATATGATGCAAATGGGTCTTTAAGAATAAAAAAGATATCACTAGAGTTGAGCTAACTAGGTACAAAGCACTACTAGTGGTACAATACTTCTCATAGAAGGAGGGAATTCATTGCATTAGTCATTCTCGCCAATAGTGAAACATAACTATAAGTATTCTTTTAGCTATGGTACACACGTCTAATTTAGTATTAAAACAAGTTGATGTCAAAACTTTGTTTTTGCATTAGAATCTAGAAGAACAATTTTATATTTTAATGCTAGAGGGATTTCTTCACTTTAAGAAGAATGACCATGTATATTTGCTGAAGACATTCTTATATAGGTTGAATCAATCACCGAGACAGAGGTATAATAAGTTTTGTTGCATTTATATTCTCTTATAATTTTATTTGTAATCAATTTGACAATTGTGTTTATTCTAGAGAAATGTCAGATCATTCAAGAATCTATATGTTCCTATATGTTAATTACAACTAACAATAAAATTGAATTAATAATTTAAAAATATTGTTAAGTAGTAAGTTTGAGATGAGGGATATCGGTGCAACCAAGAAAATGTTAGAGATAGAGATTTGGACAAATATGAGAGTTAGCCTATTATGCTTGTTGTAATAAAGGCAATTTGAAAAAGTGTTATAGACTTTTCAAATGGATCAGTCAAAGTTAGTTTGTACTCCCCTAGACAACACATTTTTAAATTAATGATAATGCATTACCTAATTTAGACATAGAGAAGGAATAAATGAAGCAAGTTCCTTACTTGAGTATAATTAGAATTTTGAGGTATGTCATGGTATGCATAAGACTATATTTAACAAATATTTCTAGTTTGATAAGTAAGTTTATAAGTAATATTGAGAATTAGGAAGTTGCTAAATGAATTTTGTGATACTTAAAAGGTACAAGTAATAATTCCTTAGTGTATGGTTCTATTTAGTAGCATTATTATACAGGTTCTATTATAGTGGAGACCTCTTAAGAACAAGATCATTAATATGTTATATCTTTACCATGCTTAAATATGCAGTTAGTTAGAAAACAACACTTCATTTAACATTTGGATGTCTATTAAAGGAGCAAAATATATTTCGTTGATAAAAGGGGTTAAAGAAGGTATTGGTTGCGTGGTCTAGTTGATAGTTTGAGAGTGGATATGCAAAACTTTGCTATTTACTATGAGAAAGTGCATTGAGCCTAGTTAAAAATCCTATATATCATAAAAGATCAAAGCATATTAATGTCAGGTTAAACTTTATTCAAGATGTCATTAAGGATAAGGTGTCTTCTATACAAAATATAACCACATCTGAGTACCCAATATGTATGTTGACAAATTTATTACTTGTAGAAAAGTTTTATGCATTGTTTAGACTTGATGAATGTTTGAATATGTTAAAGCCTTTGGGGGCTTATGTGGCAAAGAGTGATTCTTAGATAAACGTTGGAGAATTCAGGTAAAGTTAGAGAATTATGAGATATGGCTTGAATTCTAGTTAAGACTAAAAATTAAAGGACACAGAAATATAATTTCACTATCCTTAGACCTCTATGGAAAAAAATTTCATTAACTTTAAGTATTTGTGGAAAAAGAGTTACAATGTCCTTAGACTTCTTATGTGTAACTCTAATCTATAAATACTTTGTAATAGTTGTCTAAGGTGAAAGTTGTTATCAAAATATTCTTTTTGTATCGTCTTTCTCGTAGTAATAAAAAAATATATCTCCTTATTCATGGGCACATATCATATATTGGTCAAATTATGGAAATTTCGTATTTTCTTATTTTCTTTATATATTGCTTATGTTTGTGGAACAAATATTAAATAAATATTTTTACTAAAAATATATAATTAATTGAATTACTATAATTATATACAATGTATATTTTACTAATTATCAAAGTACGTAAAATCTCAATATCAAAATTAAATCAAAGTAAGATTTCACAATGATATTCTTATAAAATAAAAGAGGCTAAAGAAAGAATTTATTGTTTTTTAAAATGTATAATATTATTTAATAATTCATGCCTCTTTTATTTTATGAAAGGTATATAAGGTGAAGGTGAATTAATAGTTTTTTTATTTCTTTTACCTTTAAAAAATGCCCACATTTAAAAGTCTGTTTATTTTAAAATTTAGACAAAAATAAAAATGTGATTCCCTAACTAAAAAAGTGTCATCAATATTAAAGTTTCAAATGTCATGAATGCTTATGCTCGCTTTCGTAAGTATTGTGATAAATGGTTTGTCAAAAAATATTTATACTCGATTAATATTTATGTCACAATTTTGATGAAAAAGAAGAAAGAGTCAATTACGATAAGATAAATTGAGACAGTATTTTATAACTGAGTAATTATATGAAATATATTAATTATTTCTGTATTTTTGGATTCCCTAAATGGGATTAGCTTTGAACTTTTCTTGCGTAGCTTAAATTGGAGGAGAAATATTTTTATTTTGTGCTAACGATTTGATAACTATCTTTGTATTCTTTTAATGCAAAGCATTATGTAAGTAATTGTTTTACATGTAACAATATTTATATAAATACTATCAAATTTACAATAGTTAAATACATAATAATTTGGCTTCAACAAATTTGACAAGAAACTTAACAAAAGATTATAATATTTAGTACTACATTATTCTTTTTATTCATCAATTATTTAGTATCTAAAATGAGTATATTTTTTTCATGTCTATTGTAATACATTAAACTACATGGTTAATATGAACTCTAAAGATAGAAAAACTTTTTACAGCTATCAACTCTTCTAAATCGAATGCAATGAACACATGGCTTTTAGAGGGATACAAAAGTTAGTAAATGCCTTCAGAAAAGCTCCTTCCTGTTTTAAAAATGTCAGTTTTAGGGTTATTTTATAAGAACAACGTTAGGGAGGTTGATTAATTTACCTGACCATAACATATCCAAATTTCAAGCAGTAGTTATTAGAATCTCTGGCATTTAAAGATTGATAATCTAAGAGATATATGTTCCCGTATACTTGATCGAACTCATACGTGAACCACACAGCCAGTCCAAACAATTTTAGTAACAAAAACAAGGATTTTAGATGTCGATCGATGGACAAGTACTTGATAAATCAGAATCATTTGCGATTACTATAATTATTTACCAGCTATTAATCCAGTTAGCCAAAATTAAGTGGCCTGTAACATTCTTAGACTACATGCCTTGAATTGGACCATAAGGGCAGAAATAAGAATAACAGCTCATTCATCCATTCTTTACTTTTTAATGGAAATGCCATTGAACTTAGGCTTTCTTCTCAGTTTTTTTTTTTTTAAGGAATGGTATCCTGAGGGGATGGTTACCCTTATTTATTTAATATTAAAAGTGAATGTAACATGTATGAGGGGGACAAAAACCTTACCTCATAATGTAAAATTATAATAAAGTAGGTAGTAATGAATAACAGATAAAAAAAATTAATGGAGTTTAAAGGAATTAGCGAAACCATCTTATGTATGGAAAATGTTATTTATCTAAAGCAAAAAGTCCTCTAATGTTAATTATAAAAAAATTAATTATAAAAAAAGTCTCTAATGTGTCGTGGTAGGTCTTTAATAATGGTTCAGCCTGATTCTGGTGAGATCGAACGTTACTACTTGGATCTATGAAGCTGGTCGGTATTGACCCTGAAGCACCTGCAAAACAATAAAGGTACGCCGGGAGTTGATAACTGGCAGGCCCCTCCGACACTCAAGTTAGTCTTTTTAGTGAGGGTTATAGCGACTATAAGCAAATAATAGCGGTGGTTCTAATGTCGTACCTGTATCATGGCAGAATAGTACTTTATATATGGAATAGACGCTAGGTTTAGGTCTTTACGTTGATCTTTACGTTTGCATGGGAGACTAACACCTACGAATAGGCCGTGGATGTGTGGACCTAGGCCCGGACCTAGCACAGCCGACCTAACCAAATAATATTGCTAAATTTCATCAATATTTTTGTTGAGCTTGCTAGTCTTGTGAGAGCATCAACAACGGAATTGATTTTTCTGTTGATATGCGTGAAGTTAAATCTAACCACTTGTAGAGATTTATGAAGCTTTGTGCATACGATCCTTGTACGTCTAAGGACAGGTCATTTTTCCTTTCACAATTTGAACCAAAAGCAAAGAACCCAATTCAATACATAGACTTCGAAGCCTTTTTACATGACAATGTTGAAACGTCGCTTTAACAGACATCAATTTAAAATATAAACTACTTCCATGTTGAACATATATTGATCTCGTGCAATTGAAACCACCATTAGAGTCTCTAATAATGTAGCCAATTCCACAAACACCTAGAATACCAAGACTTGATTCGTCAATATTTAATTTTAGCCCAGATAAAAGAGGAGCATTCCATATCAGAACTTTTCCTTGTAGTTGTTTTTAGGTATTAAGTTACGGATCAAACCTGTTGAGACAAGAAGTTGATCTTCTATTATACACATCTTGAAATACATTGTTTATTAACAAGTTGCATCACTGAACTTGACATAGATTGTTGACCTTCAAAAATGCTTTGTTTCAGACACACCATAGATTCCAACATATGAAAACAAGTAGAAGTCTTTGTATTTTAGTTGCTGTAATAGCAGGCATTTTGTTTTGCCACCACATATCCAAAGTTTCAAATATTCCAATAGTCGAATCAATTTTTCTTATGCGCATTTTCTTTTCAAAGTAATACAACACCTGGAATGCTATATTACAAGGAAAAAAAGACATAGCCAATATCTTCTAAATTCTCTCAAAAACAACATTTAGGGACCATTGATGAATCCAAGCAATTTGAGAGTTTTTTGCAGTGGAAGCAAACCATTTAACATTCGCCAAACAATAATAGATATCTTCAGTGGTATTCTGGCATTCCATATATATCACAATTGATGTTTTTAGTCAGACTTCATTTTAATCTTCTCATAAGCTGATTGGTAGGTGAAATGCCCAAAAGACATTGGCATCCATATAAGTTGATCTCTTCCTTCCCTAAAGATTGGTTGAAAAGTTCTTAAATATTCAACAATGTCTGAAGATAGCAGATGTTTAACACTATTGAGATTAATGTGAATGTTGTTGAAAAAGTCTGTTAAAGTAAAATCATATAATAGCTCATCTGGTCCTTCAAAATATGAATGCAACATACCTTTCTTTGACCAATTATCCCACCAAAAGGAACTCGATCCATCCACTATTATGATTTTAGTATGAGCTGTAAAAAAATTAGAAGTTTGCCTAAGGTGTTTCCAATGCCAGCTTTTCTGTATTCCCCATGGTCGAGTCTTTAATGTTTTCGCCCAAAGCGAATTGCCTTGATGTAGCTTCCCCCATAATTTACAAGCAAGTACTTGATCCAAATCAGTTAGTGAAGAAAACCCTAGTCCATTTCCATCTTTTGCAAAAGTAAGACTCCTCCAATTCTGCCAATGTCTTTTATTTCCTTCATTCGTATGTCCCAACAAAAATATAGCAAATTGTAGTTCTATCTGGTGAATGACCATTTTGGGCAACTGGAAAGCAAAATGATCATATAATCGAATTGGAGACAAGACATGTTTAACGAGAATCATTCAACCAAATGGAGAAATAAGTTTTTGATTCCAACCAGGTAATCTCATATCAATTTTATCTATTATGTGCTGAAAACAGGATGGTTTTGGTCGACCCTTAAACAACATACAACCTAAGTACTTAAAAGCAGCTGGTCCCTTTGAATTTTGGTGATAGTTGTGATTAACTATGAGTGAGATTAGTTCATATGCTTTGAAGCATCATAAAAACTTTTGACCATGTTGATTTTTTATCCACTTACTTTCTCATATGTATGTAGAAAAATCTTCAAAGTAGTGAGATATCGTCGACACCCTTTAGTGAATATAATTATGTCATCTGCAAAGCTCAAATGCGTGGTAGGAATGCTACCTCTTGGAAATGCACAATACTCTTTCCTTCTGCTAACAAGGCATTCAAACGTCTAGAAAGTGCTTTGAAGATTGGTATAAATAAACAATGTGATATGGGATCACCTTGCATAATGCCTCTTGTTGCTTTGAATTGGTCACTAGCTTGCCTGTTGATCAAACTAAAAACCATTATTTAGAATCAAGTTTCCAAAATGATTATCGAACCTTAGCTTGCCTAGCAGTTGTTCCAAGAAAAACCATGAAACTCTATCAAAGGCCTTCATCATATCCAGTTTAGAAACCACGTTATGACCTCGTATTCTTTTGTCAATGAATTGAATGATTTCTTATGCCAACAATAGATTATCTAATGTATCTCTACTAGATTGAAATGTTGTTTGTTTAGTAGTAATTAATTTAGGTAAGAAAGGCTTTACTCTCTCAGCCAAAACCTTAGTATTTTATTGACAAAAGTGCATAAGCTAATAGGTCGGAAATCAGAAAATGTGGAAGGAGCATCTTTTTTTGAAAGCAACATTATTATTGTTAATCCCATTCGACAAGGGATAGGTACACCTAAGAAAACTTCTTGAAATGATGCACACATGTTCAAAGCGACAATATCCCAACAAGGACAAAAAAAACCAGAGAAACCATCAAAACCAGCTACACTATCAGGAACAAGATCAAAGACTAGCCTTTCCTTCCTCCAAACTGATTGGTTTTAATAACACAACATTGTCATCGTTTGAAATCAGTTTTGGTATCCATTTCAAAAAATTCAGAACATGCTGAATATTTATTTGTGCTTCTGAAGTCAACAGTTTTGTAAAAAAATCTGTTAGCTTCGCTAATTAACTGCTCTTACATTTCTAGCCGTAAACCTTCATCATCTTTTATTTTATTAATTCGCAATCGTGTATGCTTAGTTACTGTATGCTCCAAACATCTATAATTTGTCATTCGCATCTTCTGCAATACTTTCTATGTATGACCAGAGGGTGATTATATCCCTTCAACTACATTTGGCATATGTTGCTTTTATGTATAAAGACTCCAATGATGTCTGATCTATCACCTCCATATGGATAAATTGCTCATGATTCTGAATGATTGTAGTAGTATAAGAAGACTTCCACATAACCAAAAGTTTATTATTAACATTGAAGATAGCTTTATGATAGCTTAAAGAAACTTTCAAAGAAATAAACTTATCAGGGGGAACCATTGATTCCACAAGGCCAATCAACGAGAGCTGATGAAGCTTTTGCAATTTTTTTAGACGACATAGTGATTATGGTGATCCTACTCCTCTAATGTTCAAGAACAACATTGTCGTCACTATTATTTAGACGAGTTAACTAGATGGGAGTTAATGATCTTATTAAAATGGTTATGGGCATGTCAAAATTAAGTATTCCTAAAAATTGTTGTATATGAGTTCTATTTTTTAAAATATCAGAAACTATGTATTTTGGTAAGAATGTTGGGTTGTAAAAAAAAAACTATTCATAATTTTATCAATAATTAATATATTAAATAATTAAATACTATATATTTAGTTGATAAAAAATTAGATTATAAAAAAACTACTTTTATGGCTTTCATAATTTTTGAAAACTATAAAAATAAAAATTAAAACAAATAAATTTTTATTGAATTTAAAAATAAAAACAAACATTTCCTTACAAAATTCTTTGTCCTTTTCAGTCATTAAAAAATGTGAATTCATCGTAGAGTTGATAAAAGTAATAAATGCACTTAGCAATGGATATCGAAATTACTAGATAACAATTAGGGGGTGCTTGTTTGGTGGGTATGAAAAAAAGAGGATAGATATGGAATGAAATATTGAGTTTGATAAGATGGTATCATTATAGAGTCATTATTTTTATTACTCATTTTTGGGTAATACCTCATTTCCCTCCTAATATAGAGGAATGGATATCATTGTTATGTAAGGGTGTGGTTGTTATAATTAATTAAAATATAATTATTAATTAATTAAAATATTGTAATTAATTTAACTACAATATAATTAATTAAAAT
>JAOSBK010000002.1:39713314-39729539 GCA_027568895.1 Erythroxylum shatona
ACACTAATCACCCAGTTAACACCACCAAGTAAATCAGTTGGCGATATGCAAATTAACTAACTCTACAATCGGGCCCTTATATGCACTTATCACAAAAGCAGAAAATGGAGAATGGATGGAAGATAATTTGAGAAGGTGATAAGGAGAAAATGAGCAAGCTAAAATAGGAAAAAGCTCCATAAGCAATTTACTAGACAAGGAAGCTAGGGATCGGCCAAAGGAAAATGTCTAAGTTGGAGACACGAAGGAGGATCTCTATATATCCACAGAGATCTACCTTTTATTTAGAATAATTTTGAAATTATTAAAGATAGATTTTTTTTAAATGATGGGTTGGTCACTTTGAAAAGCTTTATAGTTTATTTGAAAATACTAAGTTTAAAGCATTAAGTTGATTTATAGGAGATATAGCTCGATCGAAACGACAATTTAATCTTTCTGGACAATGCATTAGGTTTACTGGATGCCTTAAAGTTCATTTGTATAGATGAGTTTGCTTGATTTTAAACAAAAAATTCAGTTAACTTAACTAAGAGAATAACTAAGTTAACTAAATAAGCAAATTTTAGTTGTCATAACAACTAGTTCCTTTTTCTGTAATAGTTGTTTAGTTATGTAAAATATGAACTAAGTTTTAGGTAGAAATACTTTAGAAGTTGGTTGTTGAAAAAGCTAATGCCTCTTGTTAGAGTTTCTTAAGCATTCATTAAGTACAAGTGCATTTGATGAACAAAATGGGTTCATATCCACAATTTTGATGAAAATAAAATATTAAAATACTAATAAACTTTGTTCAGGTGTTGTTAAGAAACAATTATGACTTGGTAAAGCTTTGCAGATGTTACACATAACTTTGTAGATGGTCATTTAAGATGATATATGTGTGACCAAGGATGATTGGAGTAAAGTTCCAAGAATTTGATAAGTTAGTTAAGATTATTCAAGAGTTGTCCTAAGATTTTTATAACAAGTTATGAAGGTTTCAAAGTTGGTAAAGTACTGAACATGGATCAAAGTTGTGCATATTTGTCATCTTTTATTAGGTCTATAGATCAGTCACCGATAGATTTACTAGGTTTTCAATAAATTATCAATATGTTTCACTTATGTCACCTTTCTTTTGTATGTCTTTGGTCAACAATATTGATTGAGAAAAGATGGAATTCTTGAGCTATACTAGTTCATTTTTCCACTAAAATCAAATTATAGTTTCTTAGCAATTGAGATATAGAGTTTATCTTCACTCAATTATAAAGAGAGATGAAGCAAGATTTATTTTTCACCTTGAAGAAAAACAATTATAAGAAAAGTTCTGCTTCAACTATTAAATGAAGAATTATTGGATTAAATTTATAAAAGAACCTAGAGAGTAAATACGTTAGGAAAATAATGACTATATAAGAAAAGTTCATCATTTTTATAGTTTATAGTTGAAGTGGTTTTAAATAATAAATAAAATATAAAAAATTTTAAGTCTTTTTTAAAAAAATTACTATTGAATACATTATCAAAATAGTATAAACAAATTTAAATAGGCTTTTAAAAATAAAAACACCAAAATATTCTCATATTCATTGCTAAATGCATATTTATACCCTATATTTTGATGTATTTTTGCTTAATAATTTATAATTTTATTGTATATTTGGTACTTAATTCACTCTAAGTGTGTAAATAGTTTATAATTGCCTTCATGGACTTAAAGGAGAAGAATTTAAATGAAAGTACATCACAAAACAATGATTTGAAGCATATAAGGGATACACAGTTGTGCATTGGCTCGTGTAATTCTCTTAGATTATACAGATTCTGGAGATTTTGGGTGATGCACTGTTTGATGCACAACCATTCATCAACATATGTATCTCCCAAAACCCTAAAATTTACCATAAAAAGACATATCCAAAGGTAAAATAGGGGGCTAAACTTCTAAAAATGATTCCGGACATGCAGAATGTCTAGAAGTAGCAATTTTGATCCAAAGAAGTTGATAACATGAAGAAATCATCAAAAGATCCAAGAGAATACAAGATCAAACCTCTGCTATCAAAGAACATTCGATAGGAGATAAAGGGGAGATTTAGAGTTATGAACCCATTATTTTCTATTCATTCTTCTTTCTGTTATTGTTTGATTTCATTTTCAATCATATGTAAATAAATTCCTCTAGTGTCTAGGCAAGATGAACCTTATGTTTATGCCATAACATGTTTTCATTCTTTTATTTAATGTAATTGTTTTGATTGATCTATTGTAATATGATTACATGTTTAATTTATGTTGTAATAGATCCAAACTATTAGATAATAACCTGATTTCATAACATAGAGATTGAGAAATACTTATATGAATATATCTACTATAATTGAACGGAGTTTATTGCAATTCTAGAGATAGGATGACATAAATTCACTAGTTTAGGGTCAAACCTAATAGCTAGATTCACAAATTGGTAAAGCAACTCTATTAATTTTAACCTAAGTAATTCGGATAATGATCTTAGAATTAGTTGTTATTAGACTTAAAAGTGAGATATTAGCATACCATATGAATGCTAAGTAATTTCTTAATTCTCTACTTAATCTTATTGTTTGTTTTATTTTAGTTTCTTAAGTTTTTTTTCTTTAATTAAAATCCAAATAAAACTTGTAGACTAGATAATAAGACACTGGTAACTACTAGTATTCATCATCTTTATAGGATCGACTCGTACTTGCTAGTACTCAACTATATTGTGCACTTGTGGATATTTCATAATTGACTAACTATGTTACATCCTAGATCACCAGCTCACAAATATTGTCCGCTTTGGGCCTTGGACTAGCCAGGCCCTCACGGTTCTACTTTTCCCGAGGCCTTCCTAGGAGGTCACCCATCCTAGAACTACTCTCACCCAAGCACATTTAATCTCGAAGTTCTGATGGGATCCAGTGCATTAGGCCACGAAAAACGTATCTTGTGGGGAGAGATATCCATACCCTTATAAGACATTCTTCGTTTTCCTTTCAAACCGATGTCGGATATCACAAACTAAGTTTAGGTCAATCACTCATCATCACTTTCCCAAACCTTTCTTCTTTTCCAATCCCTAATCCATTCACTAAAAGATGCCTCAAAAGTAGCGTCTAACAATTTTTGGTTACAAATTTAAGGTTTTCTTTACAATTCACGAAATGGTCCTAATATGATTCATCATGCTAGTGATCTTCTTAACTTCTTTAAAAATTCATAAATGATAATGTTCATATTTAAGGATTATAACCTAGATAAGTCATGTATATGGCAACTAATTAATTCAAAACTTGTTTTGGGTTAATTTTGGGTCTTTATCTTATCAATGATAAATGGGTCAATTTTGCAAAGTGAAGGATTCGGTTACATTTGTGGTGATGTAGACATGTAAGGTGAAAATTCAAAATTCTACTTAGAAGATAAATAAGTCATATATATAATTATGTCAAATTTGAGTCATTTTTAGGGTAAACATGATGGGTGCCCTAAGTGCTTTAAAAGCAAAAAAAATAAGAAGCCAAAGGATAACAACAATTACTTAATCCAATGTATGAAGCTTAAAAATTTTAGATGTTAAAATTAATAGGAATGGTATAGATATATATTAGAACTCCTCAGTAATGTTACCAATTGTTATACTAAAATTGTATATGTTTATTCCTTGCCAATAGTACAAAAATATGCAGAGAAAGGATTGATGGAAGGAAAATGAGTTAAGGTGTGTGAATCTTAAAAAAAGTGATCTAAAGTAGTTCTTAGATTATGTTAGACTAGAAAAATGGGATTATTATCAAAAAGCGATGAAGCTTCCAAAAGACAAAGATGGAATAGAATATTAGAGGGAAGAAAGAGACTTTAGTTTGAAGATTTTGGTTTTTTAAGCCTATTAATGTTTTTTATATTATTTAATAATACTTCAAAAACACTACATAGCTATCCCTAGTTAGAGGGCACACGGGGATAACTTCTCCAAAGAGATGCAGAGAGAGAGTGTGGGCCACCACTATCATCATTGAAGTCTATCATGCCCATGTCTTCGTCATATTTTTCAATGGCTTAGATAAAATTGTCAATTTTTGTATCAGTACAAACAGGAGGCCATAGGTCCTATGTATCTTGGAAATAATCAGGAAGTTTAGGTCTAGTGCTAATGTTGGGTTTTGGTATTGTAGAACTTTCTCTTAGTTCAAATGTTCTTTTAAACTCAAATCTAGGAGGCCTTCTAGGCTCAAAGCTAGGAGGACATGGAGCGTCACTAGCCATAATTTTGAAACCTATAGTAGCAAACTATTCCATGGAGGTCTAATATCTATCAGTAGGAGAAATGGGTTCTAAAATCATCTAAGTATGGTCTTAAAGAGGTACATGTTGTAGGCTTGGTGGCTTTTGGGTAATGATTCAAGTGGTTTAGAAAGAATTAAAGATATCTCAATAGACCTTTATAATGTTTAGGCCAATCTATGATAGTATGCCATTATTGGAAATGGTTAATAATGTAGATATAACCATAACTAGTAAGACTATAGGGACGACGAATGATTAAAATAGAATGGGCCTTCTATTTAGAGACACCATTTTTACAATAGATGGGAACTTTTCTAAAAACGTCCAGAGAAGTGAGTCGACATTAGCTAGATTTGAAAGGTGCTGATAAACACGCATTTGTGAAATATAAATTAAGCAAGCATAAACGGTAGATAAATCCCAAAGATGCCACATGTTGGCTTTAGAAAGAGAATCATAAAGATGGTCGACAATTCAATAAGAAGTGTCGGTATCATAATAATGAGGATGCGCAGGGATATTCAAAGTTGTGAGGAAAATATAAAGGTAATATAATAAGCTTTCTCTGAGAATATAAGTAATGTCATCTAAGATTTTTGAAGGCGTTTTTGTGATGGATGGAAAGGACTTGTTAATCTTTGCATATAAAGGATACTCCATGATAGGAAGGAGGAACAATATGGATTTCTAGAGTGATGGAGAGAGGAACTAAATTGGTTTGCGAGGATAAGAAAGGAAGTCTACAAGAGTGTTGTGGTAACCTTTGATATAGCGAATGGTAAATTTATAGTGGATAAATCATTCTTCCTAGTATAGCACCTGGCTATTTGGTAGTGTCTTCTTTTTAGGCTTGAGAATCCTCGGAAAAGCTTTGTCGTCCATTTCAATTAGAAAGTGTTAAGGGTTGAGATGAAATTTAAATTTTTTGATGCCTTTTTTTACTGCCAAAATCTCTTTGTAGTTGGTATGATAATATTTTTCTGATTCTTTGAACTGGTCACTAGCATGGCCATAGTAGTGTTTTTTTCCATTAATCTCTTCAATTAGGACAACACCGCAATAACCGCCGCTAACACCCACCTGTATAACGTGTTGACCTCTATCAGGAATCTTTAAAGCAGGTAGATCTTGACAAGCTTATTTTAAGTGTTGTATGGATTTGGTTTGATCTTTACATCGTGGTGGTGGATTCTTCCTCCGAAACTTTGATAAGGGAGATGTCTAATCAACCATGTGGGGGGATGAAATCTCTGATCTAATTAATAATTCCAAGGAGCTATTGAATTTTCTAATGTTGAGATTTTCATCTGAGAAGTGTAATAGTTCACTATCTATGTGTGGAGTGGGCTGATAGAACCCATTATGGAAATTTATACCAAAATATTATATTTGGGTCATCCCAATATGACTCTTTTTGGCTGAGAGTATAATACCATGTTGTTTTGTAAGATCCAAAAAGGATTGGAGTAGGAACTTGTGTTCTCCATTGGGTTTGGAGCATAGAAGTATATCATCAATATAGATCAAGGAACCGGAGAGAATGGGCTTATAGATCTTTTACATAGCCCATTGAAATAGTGAAGAGGTAACTTTGAGTCCAAATGGCATTATCATCTATTGATATTAGGCATTATGAATATAAAAGGTTGTCATGTATCTTTCCTGGGGGTCAATGCCTAGTTACCAAAATCCAACTTTTAAATCAAACTTGGAGAAAATTGTAGCTTTGAGAAAAAGGACTTGAGTACTAATCTTTGGCAATGGGAACTTATCATTTTGTAGGAAACTCACTTTTCAGATCTCTTATTCACATAAAATTCTGACAAGCCTAATCTAATTTTATAGGCTTAATTAATCCTTACCGGAGTATAATAACACATTTCTCTTATGTTAATTTCAAACCATCAGGGTTCATACCTAGATGAGTGGCCTTTTTTGGATTGATATCCTTATTCTTTTTAAATGGTGAATGGATAAAGAAGTGAGAATTTTTCCATAAAGGATGGGGATGTGAGAACCGAGCATAATTCTTATGATAATATTTCAAAAATTAGTCCCGTATGGTTTCGTATGGAGGTGGCACTTGTGTAAGTTCAAACACATTTTTTGTTTCAATATAAGCACTAAAATTGACAAGAAATTTAATCCCTATAGGTAGGATTTATAATGAAGAAGTCTTATAATAGACATCCATGCCAATTAGAATATTGGGTCAGATAAATGGGTATTAAGAACTTTGGTTCAAACCACACAATCAAGGTACAAGCAAATCCTGATTTACTTTTTTATGATAAGCCCAATCTCAAAATAATTTCCATTAGAAGCAGTGAAATATTCATCATGAGATACCCATGCTTCAAGTGGTAAAATGTTGAGCTTCATAATACTGTGACATGATCCAATGTCCATATACTTGATAGTCTTTATTTATTTATCATATTAGTCTTGTTGTAGTAATTGGATATAGACATAAGGTCGAGGAATAGTAAAATGCCTAGAGTTTAACTTCAAACATTTTTACTGTACCATGTTTAATATGTCATCTTCAGTATCGTCAAAAATTGAGGAATCGAAGGATTCATACTCATCTCAAAGGAGTTGAGTGGAAGAGCAAATTATGCCTCTTCATTGTCACTGGATTGTTTTTTAATGAAATCTTCAATGTTTCCCTTATCTTGGATAAGTATGATAGCCTCAATGGAATCCAATAGTTTGACTTCCCTTTTGTATCTTATTAGGAAATTAATGAGCATAACATCCTAACTTGCCATAAATAAAACATCGATTTGCAGTCTTTGTTTAAGGATTTTTTCGTTTAAAGAATTTGATAAATCAACGTTGTTTCTTTCGTTTGAAGGGCTTATGAGTCTTTTGTCTCCTTACACTTGATGCCCAAATAAAGCTTTCTAAAAGATATTTTTTAATAGGGGACTGCCTTTAATCATGTTTTTGAAAAAAAAATGTTAATTACATAGCTTGTCAAGTGAAGCTAAAACGAGTTGATATATTTCCTTAAGATATATATCCCTCATATCCCTTTAAAGTGCAGCAATGATTCATTTTGATTTAGGCTATAGTTTATCTGGTAAGGAGGAGATGAATGTATAATGGGGGTTGACATCATTGAAGCCATTAAGAAGATAATGATCTTATGTCATATATTGAAAATGCTTTTGTAATTCTCGTCTGTCCAAAAAACAACATTTCGTCTCAAAATACTCCTACATGATCTGTTTGTCAATAAGTTGAAAACCAATCACGAATTCTTTATGAATCAACATAAGAAGTAATCTAGTAGATGTGACTTGTATGTATTGAAGTCTGGGATAGTTATCTAAACTTTTCCACCATTCTAGTAAAGTGCTAGTAAAATGAGATGTAAACTCAGATAAAATATATCTCTTAATGGATTTTGGTCAATTCATTTGCAAATCAATCTATGCTCTAAATTAGACATTCTCTCCACTTTTTTGGTGAAATATTGTCAAAGGTAAACCATAGACCTGAAGTAGGTCTAGTTGGTGGTGCTTATGTTGTTGGCAGAGAGGTTCTAAATGATTTAGTTCCTATTGATTTAGCTTTAGCAATATCTAGTTCAACTATAGTTGGTTTAAGCATAGTCATCATAATTTGAGAGAGATCAGATAAATCAGCAAATTGTTTAGGCATATTGATATACTAAACCCCAATCTAATTTGATAGGGTTTTAATTTGTAAAGGCTTTTCCAAGGATTAGCTGGTTTAATATATGAAGGTGATCAATTAAAAGTGTTTATAGGTTAGAATTTTGGGGATTTGATTGACTTAGGTTTAACAGTGGTTGTAGTAGGATGGATATGTTTTCTGATCAAAGGATAATTCGTCTTGAATACTTTCTCATAGTCAGCAGCATTAGGATAAGATGGGAGCAATAAATGTTTGAATGACCAGAAAACTTATAGGATAAGTTCCATAAATAGTCTTGGACTGTTCTGTTTGCATATCAGCCTCTATTATTTGGAGTGCATCCTTTACTTTACAAAGTTCTTGTTCCTTATTTGTGAAGTTTGGTCTAAAATACTGGGTGTCAATGTATCTTTAAAGATCAATATCAAGTTGGTCCATCTGATCTTTTAAAGATTTGTACAATTTTTAGGCTTGAGAAGAGATTGTTTTAACTTTGTTTTAAGTGGCTTGAGTTTGTTGATTAAGGCCATCAAGTTTGGAATCAATTCTTTAGAGAACTCTATTTTGGGCTACTGCATTATCAGTCTACCAATTGAACACCTCATTAATAAGATTTGAGAGAATAATTCCATGAGAACCAAGTCTTGTAGCACGTGCATAAGGGCTAGAAATAAACCTATTATGTTTATTAGTGCATCTCTTCAGTGGAGGAAATTCCTCCTTATATGGTTTGACCATCATACAAGGATGTAGAGTGAGAGTAGGAACAACAAGAATGGAAGAAATAATTGGATGAGGGTTGTTGGAGATTGAATATTGATGGAATAAATGTTCTTTGCCAATAACTTAAGTAATTCCCAAAGATTTCAAGATCTTGATTTTGGATTTTCAATCCCAATCCATGGTCTAGAATTAGGATCATGGTCATCATTTTGATAGTGGAATGATTGAGCTGGCTGATAATGATAGATTTCTTTTTGTTGTTGTATTCCTCTTTTTTGAATGATTGAGTAGGCTGACAATGATAGATTTCTTTTTGTTTTTATATTCCTCTTTTTTTTTTCCTTCTTCCTGCAGTGATTATAAAGCTCATCATCATCGCTATCTACTTCAAAATTAAGACATATTTCACAGTTGGTTCTTGCGTGGATGAATCTACATCCCAGGAAAAAATTTCCACGAAGATGGCTAACATATATAGGTTCTCCATCAGGCTTTAAAAAATGGATTGGAGTTCCACCTTTTTCTTCTTTATGTTAGAACATTGGTTGAAGCATCAAAATAGGACTAGATGTATTCGAGGGTCTACTCTGATCTTCATTAGGCCTAGTTTAGATGGATTTTACTGATCCATCTCATAAAGTACTGAGAATAGGAGGAGTGGTGGTGTGGAAAGAATGCCTATGAGGAGTATGAAACACTTTTTGGTAATTTTTGATCCATTAATTCGACATCAATTTTTCAAGCTCCATTAATGGTTGCTACTTCAGAATTTATAAGATAGTAGTATGATCATGAGTTATTCTATCACCTTATACAAAGCATCGAAAGTGGAATGCAAAAAATTAAGATCTACAGTATGATTTTGTAATGAGTGGGCATAATGGCTATAAGATTTTGTTATACTTCTGTGATTTAGATTTGGACTTAGAGTCGCAAAGACAAAGTGAGATCATCCAACTTGATATTAAAAGCAGGGAAAATTGTAAGGATGACACTTCCATTATTGAGGGTCATCAACAAATTACCAATTAAGGCATTTTGGTAATGTAGTATAGGTAGTGTAACGAAGAGAGATATAAGCTATAGCTAGAATTCCCTTTCTTCCTTAGAGAGTAAGAACAAAGTGAATAGCTCTAACATGTAGATAATTGACAATTTTATCCAAGCCATGGAAAACTATGACAAAGATATGGACATGACAGACTCTGATGATGAAAGTGGTGGCCCATGCTTTCTCTCTGCACCTCCTTGCTAGAAAAATTCCTTCTTATCTTTTTAGCATATTCTTATTTTTTTAGGAATATTATTAGGACCTAATGACTCCCAATAATTCTTCTTTTCACTTTTGCTTTGGTATATTAGTGTGTATTATTGTACTAAGGGAATCTTTTCCCAAAAGTTGTTTGTCTTTATCCCCTTGCTTAGTCTACAAAAGCAAGGCTTCTCTATTATTGTACTCAGGAGCAAAAAAAATCAATAAAAAGATTCCTTGTGTTTTTATTACATGGCTTCTTTCTAAGCTCTCACTCTCTTAAAAACTTGATTCTTAAATCATGTAGCCACAACTATACAAAAAGACAAGTATGCTTTACACTTTTCTAAGCATCCTGTGTATCATAAAATCTTAGACTATAAATCCTATTTAAGGTCTTTGTTAAACAAGGAAAAATTGGATAGTGTAGATTCCTAAGAGGCAGGCGTTGAGAATTAATGCCCAAACAAAGATGAAGGGCTTACATCTTGGCTAGCATATTTAGAATCTATTATATATTTAATGTTTGTTTATCTTTGGTCTCTAATGGATGATTTGTTCTATAAACCACTTAAATGATATATAGGATGGAAACCCGTGATGTAACTCCATAACGACTTATAGGTGAAATATTCTATGAGCCTAGAAGTCATAATGAGAAGAGCTTTTCTCAATCCATTAGTGTAATAACATCATGTACCTTAGCGATGTTATCGCCATATTCCATCTGACTGGGGTAGCCTATATAAATCAACTTTTATCATTTCTTTACTATTTAAAGTCACATCGACCTCTTTTTGGTATCTTATGCAATTGTGATGCCACGTAGGTTAAGTTAATAACCCAGCTATTAGAAACTGATAGACACACAACTTCATTAGGGTTTAGGGTACTTCTAATATTGTTTTAAAAATGTTAACATGTAATATGGTGCTATAGACAATGATAGAAGACTACTTAGACTTTTTAATAAACGAAATTGGGAAATTATGGCCTTTAACCATTTATAAATTACATAATAAGGCTCACTCTAATCATTTAAAATATATTTTAATTAAAAATTTACACATACCTAATTCACCTCTTCTTAAATTCTATAATAATAATATTTTTTAACTAAGAATGCCTCAATATATAATTATTTAAGCATGCTTTTTTGTTGATATATGTTTATTTCCTAATTACAACAATGGGATCGCTCAATGGGCTCTCCTTCTTCATGTTTTGATAAATATATGCATAATATAACAAAGATTTACCCCTATTGTATTGCCTAAAATTGGTCTAATAAATCCTTTTTGGTGGATAGAGAAATTTTTTGTTACAAAAAAATATGACTTTTTGGTTATAGTTTAAGTAGTTTCTTATATTTCAAAATTTAAAATATATTTCCACTAAAGGATTTGCATATATGATTTGAATTCCACTATAATAATATGTAGGGTAACTTACTTTTAAAATATCAAATTTTATTTAATTTACAATACTAAGAAAAACTATTAAAAATATATATCAAATATTTAAACTTTCAATTTATTGCGAAAACAACATACCATTAACTCTATTAACATGGATGCTATGTAGGTATAACCCTTTACACTTTACAACATGTTACATAAAACAATTATATTTAAAATATTTAAAGAAAATTAAAAAACAACATAATCAGTTAACTTTTTGTTTAGAGATAATAATTCTATTTTAAAATACACTTTTGTTGGTTTTAGAGGCAAATTTTTATCTTTTTCCAAGGACTCAAGTTTTTTGCTTACATTTATTTGGAGGAGATTTGGGTCGTCTAGTTTCTTCGCCGCTGACTTTTGACAGATTTTAGATTTTTATTTTTTCTTGAATTGGATGAATTTGAAGATTCATTAGTTTTTCTTTCAAGATACATCATTTGATTATACGAAGATATAATAAGATTGTGCGAAAGTTACTATTTTTTTTCTTTCTCTTTATGCTTGGCTTTTAAGATTGGACTCTTGTAATTTTTTATTAAAAGGTTTTTGAAATAAGAACTAGCAATTATTATCTGAAATGAATATCTTTAATTTCTAAAACATATCATATGGAGAAACATTTCTCAAAAACCTAGTCTTTTTGTTTTGAAGTGCCATTAACTCTTGTAACACATTAGGGGAGGAGAAAAGCAAGATGAGGATGATGAATTGACTAACAAGGTTATCATCTGTGAACAATTGCAGTAGTAAGTCTCTCACCAAGTAGGACGTTGGACCTAGTGGCACATTGGTATATAAGTGAAACTCAAACTCTAACTTAGAGTTCGTCCTGCTAATGATAATTAGAGTTAAGGTTAAATAAGGTCAACATACTAAGAGATCAATTTTAGTTCTTAATCTATATTTAGTAAGCTTAACTTGCATCCCAACTTGGTCAAGCATTATAAAAGTTAAATGTTCAATAATTTTTACTAGAGGTTGATGAGATGGGATTCTTTTTGGAATTCCAAGATATTTGATCGTTTCTTAAAAATCATATAAAAAGAGAGGGATCTTAAGGCATTCCTTTAAAAATCATCTAAAGGACCACAAAAGCTCAAAATAAAAAGGTATCTTAAAATATAATTTTTTTTGAAATTTGAATAAGCATTAAATTAACTATAGCAAAGCTATCTCAACATTAAAACGTCTTCATCATAAAATAAATTACAAAACTAAATACAAAACAAATTAAAAAGGCATATGAAATTTAACAGTAGGTGTTACAAATTCCATTTGATAATCATTCTTGTGGATAAAGTATGTTGATCAAATTTAGCTATCATAATGGCTCAAATCTAATTGATGGTGTCATCATCTAAGCTGTACTCATTAACTTTCTCATTCATATAGATCATCTTGTTTCTTTCCTTCCATATAGAATAAATAACAGTTGTGAAGGTAGTTTTGTACATTGGGGCATTTTGCAACTGCAAAATAGCAGTACAAATGATCTAATTTAAAGTTGATATCCAATCATAATTGAGGTAGGAATCAGATAACATATATAAAATTATGTTCCAAAACATTTTGGAATATTTTCATTGAAAGAATAAATGTTCTCTATCTTCTTCAGTCCTTTTACAAAGAACACATACCAAGTCATAAGTTCCAAACCATCCATTTTTAGTATGGATCCTAATTTTTATAACCAATAAAGTAAAAATTAATCCAAAGGAGATTAAACTAACATTCTCACCACTTTCCTGCGAAGACTTATAACTAGATTTATTAGTAAAGATACCTGAGGCATCTGGTACCCAAGTTACTAAATCCTACCTATAGTTGTACTTGATATGGGAAAGATAACCCACTAGTAAATTGAACCCTTTGAAGTTGCCTACCCATTTTGTTTGATTATCAAAGAAGATCCTGTATAGTTGAGTGGAAACCTGTTCGTAAATTTAGATAATTCAGTCCTTTGTATTATAGAACTATGTTCTATTTAATTATCGAACCACACCCAAACATTCTCTCTGTTGCCTAACACATGCTTAAAGGAAAAACCACCTGTCTCAGTTTCAACATTTGCTAAAAGTACCAAAAGTACTCCCTGAAGGTAGACTGTTGGAAAAAAACTTTCTCTTTTAAGATATGTTTCATGTAGCCATTTTAACCGAATAACATTTTTATCTTCAAATAGCCTCTAAATCCTTTTACACAAAAGCACTTTTTGCATAAGATAAATAGGGATAATCCTCAGTCCCCCTTGCCTTTTAGGAATAGTAACCTCACTCCATTTAACTTTAGCTTTCTTGGAGTTATCAAAATTCCCAATCCATAAGAAATCTTTCATGATGCCATCAATCTTCTTGATTACTTTCTTAAGTAGAATGATATGGGATATCCAATAAACATAAAGGTTTATAAAAGCATAAACTATTAGAGTAACCTTGTACTAAGTGAGAAGAATTTATTCTACTAGGAATTAATTTGAGTTTTGATCCTTTATATGAGTGAAATATGATATGATTACTTTGGCTTTGCATACGAAATAGGAACTCTCAGATATTTGAGAGGTAGGTCATGAAGTTGAAGTTCAGTAATCCTGGAGAGTTCTATAGAGTTCCTCATACATTTTGAGTAGTATAAACTAATTTTATTAACATTCACTACCAAACTTGACCATTTGGAAAACTACATAAGAAGTTCCTTTAGCATCTGCACAAATTGTTTGTCTGACCCTGAAAGTGATATCATCAGCAAACATTAAGTGGGTGAGCTTGTAAGCATTACATTTATTATGGTAGTGAAACATATCATTAGGACTAATAATCTTGTTAATGAGTCGAGAAAGAGCTTCTATAACAAGAATAAATAGATAAGGGGAGAGAGGGTCCCCTTGTCTAATACCTCTAGCACAAGATAATGGCTTGGTAGGTATCCCATTCACAAGAATATTGATTGAAGCATTTTTTAAGCACATCAAAATTTAGATAATGAATTTTGTTCAATATTTTAGGGTTTCCAAGTTAATTTGCATGAACTTCTAATTAACAATATCAAAAGCCTTAAAGAAATCTGTATTCTAACAACAAATTTTAATATTCCTAAAAAAGTTATAATTTTTCAAGACCTCTTGCAAAAGCAGTATGTTATACCTTATATATCTTCCTTGTATAAATGCACTCAAACTTGGATTAATCACTAAAAGTAAAGCAGTCTTCAATATGTTAGCAAGGAGTTTTGCAATTGGGTTATGGATTGTGTTGCATTATGAAATAGGTCTATAGTCTACCAATGTATCAGGATTCAACCTTTTAAGAACTCCTATAGCAATTGACAAGAGGATAAACACTCTAAGACTACTTCTGTAAATAGAATGTTGGTAATTACCCATGTTTTTTGAAAAAAACTTTGTAGTAAACCCATTAGGCCTTAGAGATTTAGGGGGATGTAAATTACATAAGATCTCCTTAACTTCTAAGCTCATGAATGGAGCAGAGATTAATTCTTTGAGTTCTTAAGAAAAGGGACTATCAAAGAGATCACAAACATAATGAGTATCATAGAAACTTGCTTCAATGCCAATATGCTATAGAAAGAATTCCCTTGTAAGCCTAGATAAAGACTCCTGATCAAAAAATAAGTTACCTAAGGGGTCTTTAAGTTTCACAATTGTATTTCTATTCCTCTGTGCAAGAAGAGATGTATGGAAGAATTTGGTATTGGACTTACCATCTTATAGTCAATTTATACATGCTTTCTATTTTAAGATTGAATTATGCAAAGTCAGAGCATCCTGATGATCATTTAATTTAGAAAATTCTATCTGCTCAGAAGATTATTATCTAAAGATAGATAGCAAGACTTTTGAGCCTCAATAAGCAACTGATGAGTAACCTTAGTATGCCTGTGATTAGCTTTCAAAAAAGCTTTAAATGATTGTTTAACCCTTCTCAGCTTTTGCATAATTTAGAAGGATTTAAAACTATCCAAATTATAGTTCCAACAAGATTCCACCAAATCCATAAACCTTTCCTATTATGAGAGGCCATTAAAGAATATAAAAATAACCCTAGGTTGTTGTACAATGTAGGTATTGCGAATGCTAATAGAGGAATGATACGAGAAAATGTTTTCCCCAAATTTATCATAAGAATGAGGGTATTGATCCAACCAACTTTGGTTTACTAAAGCTTTATCATGCTTTTTCTGAATCAACAATTGGCCTTGTCATTTATTGGAGCAAGTAAATAGCTGCACTTGGAGTCTCAGATCAATGATTTTATCTTTGTAAAACAAATATGCTAACTCGCGTCCTATTGTAGTATGAGACCCACCCCTGCCAGCCTTCTACTTCATTATTAGTAAGTATGAAATTATTATCTATAATTAAGAGCCCAAGTATAGTAGTTGTAGCTACCAAAAATTGCAAAAAAATGCCATAAAGAGGCTATTTGAAATTGAAAATTGGAAGCATATATTAATGATAGATCAAATGCAGTGGATGCCCTTTTCAACTTGTAATTTAAATGGATAAGTTGCTCAGTTTATGCAACTACATGGATTATAATTTTATTGGAATTATAGAAGCATAGGATTTGACCATTATAATATGAGGAATGACTTGAAATAGCCTACCAAAGCCTCGAGAACAAGTCCATGTGTGCAGGTTTTATTTTAGTTTCTAGAAGCCCTATTATAAGAGGTTTTTTTGTTTAGAACTGTCTCTTTAACCATCTCTTTTTTAAGAGAGTTATTTAACCTGTAAATGATCTAGAAGGGGGGTTGAATAGATCTTTAAAGCTTTTCGTAAAATTCTACAATAAAATCAGAAGTTAAT
>JAOSBK010000002.1:39729639-39747876 GCA_027568895.1 Erythroxylum shatona
GTTAATAGGTAAATCCATTTATAGTTATAATAATCTATTTATACTTATAATGGTAATAGGTAAATTTAGAATAATCTAGTTATGCTTATAATTTATATGGATAACGATTTATATAATTAGTTTTATAGAGTCATTCGGTATGAATGCTACATGAAGAACATAAGCCAGATGAAGGAACGGAAAGACCTAGGATGTAGAAGAGCATAACATGATTGATTTGGCAGATTTGGATTCCTATATATCTACTCATGTAATACTTTACTTCATTATATGATCTCCATCTATATAGATATCATTATCTATACCCAAAAAGTCGTATGCTTTAAAAGAAACTTGTACACTATGGGAAGAGGTTTTTATTGATCAAAAAGAAAAATTTACTTCAAACGGTATGCCCTTAGGTACGCCCATCCATACATAACATAGAAATCACACTTGGAAAGGGTGGACAATTAGCTAGAGCTGCAGGTACTGTAGCAAAACTGATTGCAAAAGAGGAAAAATTGACCACATTAAAATTACCTTCTGGAGAGGTTCATTTAATATCTAAAAACTGCTCAGCAACAGTCGGACAAGTAGGGAATGCTGGGGTGAACCGAAAAAGTTTGGATAGAGCCGGATCTAAATGTTGGCTAGGTAAACGTCTTGTAATAAAATGAGTAGTTATGAACCCTGTAGACCATCCCCATGGGGGTGGTGAAGGGAGGGCCTCAATTGGTAGAAAAAATCCGCAACCCCTTGGGGTTATCCTGCACTTGAAAAAAGAAGTAAAAAAATGAATAAATATAGTGATAATTTGATTCTTCTTCGCCGTAGTAAATAGGAGAGAAAATAGAATTTGTTTCTTCATCTTTTTAAAAAAATATGAGAAATTGATTGTGACACGTTTACTAAAAAAAATCCTTTTGTAACAAATCATTTATTAAGAAAAATAAATAAGCTTAACACAAAGGCGGAAAAAGAAATCCTAGTAACATGGTCCCGAACATCTACCACTATACCCACAATGATCAGCCATATTATTGCTATCTATAATGGAAAGGAACATTTAACTATTTATATAACATATCGTATGGTGAGCCATAAGTTGGGAGAATTTATACCAACTCTAAATTTTCGGGGTCATGCAAAAAATGATAATAAATCCCGGAGGTAATTCGTTAATGTTAATGTTAATAAGGAATTAAATAATTAATATTCAAATAAAAAATAATAAATAATAAAAAGAAGAAGGGTGAACATAAATGCTTATCATTCATTAATACGAGGTTTTTTAATGATAGAAAAAAGAAAAAAGGACCCATATACAGAAATATCCGCTTTAGGTAAACATATATGTATGTCCCCTCATAAAGTGCGAAGAGTAATTGATCAAATTTGTAGACATTCCTATGGAGTCAATTCTTTGGAGGACTTGATTTTGGGTTACTGCATTATTAGTTTTTCAGTTGAGCACTTCATTAATAGGATTTGAGAGAATAGTTCCTTGAGAACTAATTCTTAAAGCACACACATAAGGGCTAGCAATAACCTTATTACGTTCATCATTGCGTCTCTCCAATGGTGGAAATTCCTCTTTATATGGTTTGAACATCACATAGGGAATCGGAGTGGGAGTAGGAATAACAGGAATGGAAGAAATAACTAGTTAAGGGTTATTGAAAATTGACTCTGGATGGAACAAATGTTCCTTGTCAACAACTTTAAGTAATTCTTTTAAATTTCGGGGTTTTGGTCTTGAGTTTTTAATCCCAATCCATGGTCGAGAATTAGGATCATGATCATCATTTTGATAGTGGAATTGTCGAGTAGGTTGATAATGATAGATCTCTTTTTGTTGTTTTCTTCGTCGTCTCTTCTTCTTCTGGCAATTATAGAGTTATCATCATCACTTTCTGATTCAGACTTCAGACATATTTCACAGCCTGGTTCACACATAGATGAATCTACATCCTAGACAAAATGTCCATGTTGATGGCTAACATAATTATGTCCTCTATCAGGTTTAAAGTAATGGGTTGGAGGTCCATGTTTTCCATTTTTATGTGAGAACACTGGTTGAAGCATCAAAATAGAGGCAAATGTATTTGAAGGTCCAGACTCATCTTCATTGGGCTTGGCATATATGAATTCTACTGATCCATCTCGTACAGTCCTAAGAATAGAAGGAGTGGTGGTATGGAATGAATGCCTATGAGGAGCATGGAATACTTTTCGGTAATTAATAATCCATTCAGTTGACATTAATTTTTCAAGTTTCAATGGTGGGAGTTGCTTCGGAATTTGTATGATCGTATTCTGATCATAAGCTTTGTTAGCTACCATGTACAAAACATTTGAAGTGGAATTTGGAAAATTAAGATCTACTACGTGATTTTGCAAACAGTAGATCATTTGGTGGTGAAGAGTGGCCATAATGGCAGTAGGATCTTATTCTACTCTAGTGATTTGGATATGGATTTGGAGCTACTTAAAGAAGGTGGGATCATCCAACCTGATATTGAAATCAGGGGTAATTGTAAGGATGAAACTTTCATTACAAAGGTTGTCAATAGAGTACCAATTAAGGTATTTTAGTATGTAATATAGGCAGTGTCAATAAGAGATATCTGGGTTATAGTCGAAATTCCTTTTCTGCCATTAAGAGTGAGAACAAGGTGAATAACACCGACATGAAGATGTGTATGATTCCATTCCTTCTGAAAAGAGATGAGGTCCTTTGGAATCTCTAACTTCACATATTGTTTTATTGTGGAAACTTTTAAACTACACTACTTCAAACGGGAACTTTGGATGATTTCTTTGACCTTTGGATGATGGGTGGAGATAATAGTTCTTATACTTCTTGTCTCAGAACAGTCATAGGAGTACATACTGTAGGGACTAAATAAAGGTAATGAAGTATCAGAAATACGACTCTTAGCAAGAAGATGAGTAATTTCTACAAGGTTTTCAATTTATTTGAAAGAGTACGTTTAATATGAGAAGAAAAATTGACAATAGAAAGAGTTGAAGAGAGATGGACATAGTCACTAGGTAAAAAGTCACTCATAAATAAAGGAAACTCCTTACTCTCATGTAGAATAATGTAACCATAGTCAATAACACTCATGGCTCTTATACCACACCGGCTACAATTTTCTTCAAGTTTGATTTAAAAGTATAATTTTGGCAATTGGGAATTGACCCCTAGAAAAAATACAAGACATTCTTTTGTATTCCCAATGCCTAATATCAATAGAGAGTAATGTCATTTGAACTTAAAGTTGCCCTTTTATTATTTCAGGTCGTGACAAAGATCTATAAGCCCATTCTTTCTAGTACCTTGGTCTATATTGATAACATACTTCTTTACTCCAAAACTTATGAAGAACACAAGACCCTACTCCAATCTTTTATGGATCCTAAAAAACAATATGGGATGATGCTCTCAGCCAAGAAGACTCATTGAGATGACTTAGTACTAAACAAATTCAACAATTCCCCCCATGTAGCTGATTATACATCTCCCTTACCAAAGTTACTGAGGAAGAATCCACCAACATGGAGTAAAGATCAAACCAGAGTCATATAAAACTTAAAGCAAGATTGTCAGAATCTACCTACTTTAAAGATTTCTGACAAAGGTCAGCGCATACTATAAACATACACGAGTGACCATTATTGGGGTGTTGTCCTAATTGAAGAGATTGATGGAAAAAGACACTACTGTCATCATGCCAGTCACCAATTCAAAGAATAAAAAAAGCATTATTATGCCAACTTCAAAAAGATTTTGGCAGTAAAAAAGGTCATCGAAAATTTTAACTTTTCACCACAACATTCTTGCAGACTTCTTTTCTCGACCTTGTAAACCAATCCAGTTCCTCTCTTCCTCACTCCATAAATTCATACATTTCCTCCTTCCTATCATAAAGTATCCTTTATATGCAAAGATCAATAAGTCCTTTCCACCTATAATAAAAACTCCTTCTAAAACCTTGGATGACATTGCTTTTATTATCCAAAAAAGCTTGTTCTACTACCTCCATATTGTCCTCACCATTCTGAATATCCCTCCACATCCTCATTATTTTGATACTAACACCCCTTATTGAATTGTCTATCATCTCTATGATTCTCTTTCTAAAGTCAGCATGTGGCATCTTTGGGTTTTATTTGCTCTCTACACTTGCTCAATTTCCATTTCACCACTGCATGTTTATTAGCACCTTCTAAATCCAACCAATGCCGACTTACTTCTTTGGACATTTTTAGAAAGATTCCATCCATTGCAAAAATGACGTCTCCAATTTGGGCAAATTCTAAACAAGCATAAGTTATAGGCTATTCCTTTTTCTAAACAGAAGGCCCATTCTATTTTCATCATACTTTGTCCCTATATTCTTACTAATTATGGTTATATCTGCATTATCAACTATTTCTAACAATAGTGTGCCATCATAGATTAGCCTAAACAATATAAAAACCTACCGCAAAATCTTTACGTCTTTTTAGATCATCTGAATCATTACCTAAAGACTACTAACCCTACAACATGTCCTCTTTGGGACCATACTCAGATGATTTTACCCTAACAAAACCCATTTCTCCTATTGACGGATATTGGACCTTCATGGACCAATTTGCTACTATGGGTTTCAACATCATGACTGGTGAAGTTTTATGTCCTCCTGGCTTTGAACGCATAAAGGCTTTTGAATTTGAGTCCAAAAGAATGTTTGAACTAATACGGAAATTGATAATTTTATCCAAGCCGTGGAAAAATACAATGAAGGCATAGACATGATAGATTTCGATGATGATCGTGGTGGCCCACACACTCTCTCTCTCTATGTATCTCATTACTAGAAAGATTTCTTATTTTTTAGCATATTCTTATCTTTTAGGAATATTATTAGGACTCTGTGTCTTCCAATAATTCTTCTTTTCACTTTTGCTTTTGTATGTTAGTATATATTATTGTACTAAGGGAATCTTTTTCCATAAAAGTTGTTTGTCTCTGTCCCCTTTACTTAGTCTATACAAGCAAGGCTTCTCCTTCATTCTACTCAAAAGAAAAAAAATCAATAAAAAGATTGTGTATGTTTTTTATCCTATGGCTTCTTTCTAAGTTCTCTCTCTTATGAAAACTTGATTCTTGAATAATGTCACGACAGTGATACAAAGAGATAAGTATGCTCTATACTTGTCTCTTCATGAAGATCTTATATATCAGGAAGTCTTAGATTATAGATCATGTCTGAGTTTTTTGTTAAATGGGGAAATATTAGACAGTGTAGATTCCTAAGAGGCATATCTTGAGAATTGATGCCTAAATAGAGACCAAGGGCTTGTATCTCAGCTAGCATACTTAAAAATTATACTACAGTTAACCTTTGTTTATCTTTGATCTCTAATGGATGATTCGTTCTATAAATCACTTAAATGAGACACAGGCTAGAAACCCGTGATGCAGCTGTATTGAGACTTATCGATGAAATATTTTACAAACCTAAAAATTATAGTGAAAAGAGCCTTTCTCGATTCACTGGTGTAAATAACATCACATACGTTTGGTGATGTTATTCCCATATACCCTCTGATCACAGGTAGCCCATGTTTTTAATAAATTATAGGTGAAACTCCTAAGTAATGATAAGCCATAAACTCTCAATTATTTTTTTGCTACCTATTTCTCAATGAACATGCTTCTGAAACTTTCAATCAACCTTTACAAAAGTTGTATAACTTTATATCGTTAACATCTTTTTACGTCTTTCATTATGTATATGCCTTTTAAGGGGTTAAAGAAATCGTACGATCACGAACTTACTTAAGTAGGCATCAAAAGAACTCAGCCAAAAAGAGTCATTGAGATGACTTAACACTAAACAAATTCAACAATTCCTTAGAATTGTTAACTACATTAGAGATTTCATTCCCCATATGGCTAATTATATATCTCCCTTATCAAAGTTACTGAGGAAGAATCCACCAATATGGAGTAAAGATTAAATCAAAGTCATATAACACTTGGCAAGATTGTTAGAATCTACCTGCTTTAAAGATTCTTGACAAAGGTCAGGGCATACTATAAACAGACGCTAGTGACCATTATTAGGGTGTTGTTCTAATTGAAGAGATTGATGGGAAAAGACACTACTATCGTCTTGCCAATGACTAGTTCAAAGAATCAAAAAAGCATTATCATATTAGCTACAAAAAGATTTTGGCAGTAAAAAAGGTCATTGAAAATTTTAACTTTTCACCACAACATTCTTGCAGACTTCTCTTCTCAGCCTCGTAAACCAATTTAGTTCCTCTCTTCCTCGCTCCAGAAATTCATACATTTCCTCCTTCCTATCATAGAGTATCCTTTATATGCAAAGATCAATAAGTCCTCTCCACCCACAATAAAAACTCCTTCTAAAACCTTGGATGACATTGCTTTTATTATTCGAAAAATCTTATTCTACTACCTCCATATTGTCCTCACCATTCTGAATATCCCTCCACATCCTCATTATTTTAGTACTGACACCCTCTATTGAATTGTCTATCATCTCTACGATTCTCTTTTTAAAGTCAGCATGTGGCATCTTTGGGTTTTATTTGCTCTCTACACTTGCTCAATTTCCATTTCACCGTTGCATGTTTATCAGCACCTTCTAAATCCAACCAATGTCGACTCACTTCTTAGGACATTTTTAAAATGGTTCCAGCCATTGCAAAATTGACGCCTCCAATTTGGGCAAATTCTGAACAAGCATTAGTTATAGGCTATTCCTTTTTCTAAACAGAAGGCCCATTCTATTTTCATCATTCTTCGTCCCTATATTCTTAATGATTATGGTTATATCTTCATTATCAACCATTTCCAACAATAGTGTACTGTCATAAATTGACCCAAACAACATAAAAATCTACTGCAAAATCTTTACTTCTCTTTAGATCATCTAAACCATTACCTAAAGATTACCAACCCTACAACATGTCCTCTTTGGGACCATACTTAGACGATTTTACCGTAACAAAACCCATTTCTCCTATTGACGGATATTGGGCCTTCATGAACCAATTTGCTACTATGGATTTCAACATCATAATTGGTGAAGTTTTATATCCTTCTGGCTTTGAACCCAGAAAGGCTTCTGGACTGGAGTCCAAAAGAATGTTTGAACTAATACAAAAATTGATAATTTTATCCAAGCCGTGGAAAAACATGATGAAGACATGGACATGTCAGACTTTGATGATGGTCGCGGTGGCCCATGCTCTCTCTATCTGTGTGTACCTCATTGTTAGAAAGATTTCTTATTTTTTTAGCATATTCTAATCTTTTAGGAATATTATTGAGACTCCGTGTCTTCCAATAATTCTTCTTTTCACTTTTGCTTTTGTATGTTAGTGTGTATTATTGTACTAAGGAAATTTTTTCCTAAAAGTTGTTTGTCTCTGTCCCCCCTTGCTTAGTCTATAAAAGCAAGGCTTCTCCTTCATTATACTCAGAAGAAAAAAAATCAATAAAAAGATTGTGTGTTTTTCATCTTATAGCTTTTTTCTAAGTTCTCTCTCTCTCCTGAAAACTTAATTCTTGAATAATGTTATGACAGTGATGCAAAGAGATAAGTATGCTCTACACTTGTCTCTTCATGAAGATCTTGTATATCAAAAGTCTTAGATTATAAATCATGTCTAAGTTCTTTGTTAAATGGGGAAATATTGGACAGTATAGATTCCTAAGAGGCACATCTTGAGAATTGATGCCTAAATAGAGACCAAGGGCTTCTATCTTAGCTAGCATACTTAAAAACTATACTACAATTAACCTTTGTTTATCTTTGATCTCTAATGGAAGATCCGTTCTATAAATCACTTAAATGACACATAGGATGGAAACCCATGATACAGCTCTATTGAGACTTATCGGTGAAATATTTTACAAACCTAAAAATTACAGCGAAAACAGCCTTTCTCAATTCACTGGTGTAAATAACATCACATACATTTGGTGATATTCTTCCCACATACCCTCTGATCATGAGTGGCCCGTGTTTTTAATAAATAATAATTAAAAAAAGTAATGATAACTCTCAATAATTTTTTTGCTACCTATTTCTCAATGAACATGCTTAACTTTTAATCAACCTTTACAAAAGTTGTATAACTTTATATCGTTAACATCTTTTTAGGCCTTTCATTATACATATGCCTTGGGTTAAAGAAACTGTACGATCATGAACTTACTTAAGTAGGCATCAAAAGACCTTAACAACTATTTCTAATAACCTTATTAAGCCTCCTTATCACAAACCTAATAAGTAATCGGTTTACATTGACAAGAACTTATTTTTCTTAGTAGACTTAATCTATTTAACTAAATCTTTTATTGTGCATATTTATTATCTTTAATATGAATCTAATTCCATCTTTTTAACCTTAATTTGATAAAATCTAAAATTAATAATTGTCTGATAGAAATTTTAAAATTCTAACAGTACCTGATGTACAGCTCTTAATTTGTGAGGGCAAGAAACAGAGCAATGGAGGCAAGGGAGAAGCGAACATGGGAGAACAGACAAATGGCAATGGACGCATTTCAGCTAAGAGCCCAACGCATGAGCCAACTGGTTCTGCAACTTGACATAGGAGGTGGACCAAATGGAATAGTGTGTTAGATGCAGTGTCTCTCCAAGTTGATGATCTATATAACGGAATTGGAATGCCATCCTATTCAATTCTTGTTGGCTTGCTTTCCATTCCAAATTGAAACAAATGAGCTGTTCTAACTATCAACACTAGATCTTTCAGTAAAACCAAACTTTGATGGTCATCAGAGTAGCTACATTTATTTCTCCTGCCGTGTTCATTTCTTCACATGGGTGTCTCGACATCTATCCGCCTTCCAATTATTGTTCGGCATTTATGTGGAGGAAGATCGGAAGCTTGTCGAATTCATGCTCTTAAATGCGCACCCATGGATTTTTAATTTTTGTCTGACAGAATACCACTTAGCAATGCAGAAAGTGCCAGAAACTACAGGATTAAAAGAATGTCCTTACCGAAAACAGTAAAATACACCTTCTCAACTCATAGGATGCTCGTACTAAATGGCTCGAAATTTGGCCAGCACTTTATCCCTTATGAACTAATCCGATATCAGTAGAAATTAGTCTGAGAGTGGATGGTTTAAAGGCACCTTTCTATAATTGGGATCTTCTTAGAATACCTCGTGGGCTAAAAAAAACATGGCTCGAAATTTGAAGCAGGGAAAAGAAGATGGACCTGTGTGTGTTAAGGCCACAGTTGCATGACAGGAGCCTTGACAGTGCTTTTTCAGCTAATTGCAGGCATCATATAAGCTCGTGAACCCTGCAAAAGAAAAAGAGTTGTACCCACCAGTCACCACCCTAACCCCATTGACAGAAGAAAATGGCATTTTGTGACTGTAAAAATGTTGCAGCTGCGCTACTGCAATACCTAACAGTTGCACTATCGACAGACTTATTCACCATCAAAGTGTAGCATCCCATGATTATAGTCTATAAAGAACAGGACTGAAAGGAGTTTTCAATAAGTTTTTAAACAAGCTTATAAACACATAACTTGGTTTCATTCAATAATAACATATTACAAAAAATTTACAAAAGACGGATTAAACTCCTCGTAGAAAGAAATAAGAGAACCAAAGAGCATAAAATCACTGATCATACCACCGGCGATAAATACACTTGACTCTGTATCACCATCTCGTCAATCTTGAACCCAGGAACCACCGTAAATCCCACCCGAAGATCCATCTCATCACCACCGCTATTTAGCAGTGACTCGTCGGTGATACTCTCCATGTACACTTCAGAGAATCTGCAATTTTTACCGATTTGAAAAATGCTAACTTGTTCACCTAGCGAAAAAGCCAGCAGGTTCAAGGACCAAACTCTCCTAGCCATCTCAGCGAATGCGTTGAAGAAAGCAGAATCTGGAAACCCACCAGCGTTCACTAGCTTCCTTTGATTCAAGTTCCCAAACAGAGACCATTCCATCTTAGCATGAACTAGCTGCATGTACTTGGTTCTCGTGAATCTTGCAAGGGCCGAGTTTGGATTCTGGGTTAAGAAGAGTTTCAGGTTTAAAGATTTGATCTTTTTGAACTTGTTGAAGTAATGCTGTTCGTGGGAGCTCTTCTTTGTAGCCGCGGACTCGTTTTGGGTTGTAAACTGTGGTCTATTAAAACCTTCGAGCAATGTCTTGGACACAAAAGATTCGAACACAAAACATCGGTGGCTGGGTTTTGCAAGAGTGGCTTTAGGTTCAATGGCTCTAACTGCTGCGTCAAGGTCCCAGCAGGCCAGTTCCATTTCACGAACCATAAGTTTCACTAAACTTCTCATAGATCTTAAAGTAAAGTGGAGGAATTGAACGAAATGTCCTGGCTTTAAAGATGAGAGCTTTATATCATCCAACAAGGGTATAGGCCCACTAAAACTCAGTCTTTTCTCAAGAGACTTGTTGTATGTAATATATTCGTCAAGCTGTTTCTTGAGGGAACAAAAATCTGAATCTTTAACCTCAACTTCGGCTTCAAGTTTCTTGATTGTTACCTCATAAGTCTTCATCAAGCTCTGTTGTTCTTGAATCTCTGCAAGCATGATAGTGACCTGAGGTGAGACGTGATCAAGATCATTCTTGAAGTATTCACGCTTGAGTTCGGATAATTGTTTGAACTCATCAACAATTGCTTGATCGGCGGCTCGTATATTATCACTGTTGTAAGGATTTTGAGCCATTTGCAACTGAGCATAAGCTGCTTTAGTTGTGGAGACACCTGCAAAGAGCTTTGCCACTAATGCCTCCAGAACTGCCCTCCTCTTATCTCTGCCAATCTTGCTCTTTTCAGCACTCTGATGAAACTTACAAGTTGCGCTTGGATGATCACGATCCTCAAACTTGTTTCCTGGGGTGAGCTCACACATCCCAATCCCATTATTTGAAGCAATTCTTGTTGCAGGTTTCAGGTTGATCACTTTTCTGAATGTTCTCGCTATCTTGCTCTTGTTGTTGGGCATTGATCTATATTTGACCGTTTCCATTGTCAGAGAGCTGAGATGAAAATGAAGACTGTGAGAGAACTATGGACCTTTGTCATAAAATTATAGGCAGTAGATCCAAGAGAAGAAAAAGGGTTTATGGAGATATAAAGTGATCGTTATGTGGGCAGACACAAAATTTGACCAACAGCTTTGAGCAGGAGATAAGGGTTGGCACAAATGAAGGAAAAGTGCATTTAAAGCGCGGGAAAAAAAGAAAAAAGTCTCCATTTCTCTTTAATATAATTTTACTTCATTTTGGGAGAGATGATTTAAAGAAATCTGAGGCATTGAATGTTGATTTCTAATGCTACGTTCAAAGTGCAGCTTGATATCCGGTGGACTCCTCCACAGTTGGCCATCAAATCATGGACCCACCAAGTTTGGAGCCGATGTCTGAATATTTGACTTCATGATTAGGCATATAGCCGGATATCATAAGTTTTGAGCCCAGTGAATAAGATGCAAAGGTGTGAATTGAGATGGGTCAGTGGGAGGCTATTAGAGAATAGGAAATATTTTAGGCACATTTCAACAAAGTTTTGAAAATGATCAGATCAGTCGTAACATTGAAAAAGGATCTGTCACCTTCGGCTGAGAATCTTTCGTAAATTATGTTAATGCGTTCTTCTCGGTATATTTACCTCAAACGTAACCCTCTTTTTTTTTTTTCTAAAGGGAAAATAACAATAAATTACATAATATGTCTAAGGGAGGCAGTCCCCAATGGATCCTCTTCTAAGAGGAGGTGATACCTAATAGGTGAAGTCGCAAAATAAGTGACCCCTACATCAAAGTGATCAGCATAGTTCGCAAGCTAGTTAGCGCATCTATTACCCTCACGAAAGATATATCGATGAGTAACAGTCCAGTTGCGAGTAAAGAGCTCATTGATGCCCTGGACAATGGAGTTGAACGCCTGAGACTGATTGACTACCGAAGAAATAGTATCAAGCACTGCAATAGAATCAACTTCTAGTTCGATCTTGCGAAAGCCCAGATTCCACGCATAAGTGAGCCTTGTAAAAATGCCCCAAAGTTCTGCAGATATCGGATGACACCAGTCGAGATTCTGAGTGAAGCCCCCCATCCAGGTGTCGGCACTGTCGCAGAGAAGACTTCTTGCTGAAGTTGAGGACGACGACCGCTTGCATGCACCATTTGTATTTAACTTTATCCATCCTGTAAGTGGTTTGGTCCAGCCGGTTCTCAGGGCTTCTCGTTGGCAATGTCCAGGTAGGACCCGACGTGGCCCCATGTCGGCTGGGTAAAGAAGACCTGCATAAGAAACAATGAGAGAACTAAGTGAGGAAGGCCAGTTAAACTGTGTATCAAAGATGGTCTGGTTCCTCCATTTCCATAGAAACCAACAAGTAAGTCCAAAAACACACGCCCAGTCATGGCCAAACACACGCCGATGCTGATGGAGGTTGTGAATGAGTCACTCTTGGGACGATGTATTGAAGAAATCTGAATCAATAAGGTGGGAGGGGAAAGTGTTCCACACTTGATGCGCTCTGAAGCAGTCACGCATGGCTTGCATGGAGGATTCCTCAAGGCTACAGTGGATACACCCCCCATCCGTGGTGAGTTGTTTACGAGCTCGATGTTGATTCGTAAGTAATCTCCCGTGAGCTAGGAGCCAAAGGAACATACGAACACGGAGTAGGCCCTGCCAATCCCAAATAGCCTGCCAGACTTCGTGCGGTGAGTCGTCAGTATCATCCATTATCATGGAATAAGTGGAGGTTACGGTAAACTTTCCAGTACTAGTCAGGCCCCAGCTTACCTTATCCTGACCTAAGTAGGCCTGCGGAGGAAACATTCCGGCAATATGCCTACAAACCAAGACCGGAAGGTATGATTGAAAGGTATCCCACTTCCAGTTGCCTGCGGAGTCCACAAAGTGATTAACGCTAAGGCTCAAAATGGAATCAGGGATGTGGGTGGTAACATGTACTGTAAATGAGAACTCAATCCATTCGTCTTGGAAAAACTGTAACTCTCTTTTGCTGAGGTTACTGTGTTAAGTACAAGTCACAGGAGAAAATAAGAAATAAATCTTAAGGATACTCCAGCTTTGGCTTCAATCTTTTTATTGGATGTCAAAATACTGACTTAATACACAAAGATACTTCACCAAAGTGAGTAGATCCAGCTTATAAGCTACTTCACCAAAGTGGCAGCATCTCATTTGGTCTAATAGCCAGTGAATTACTGGGATAAGGTTTGAGCTTTGGATAGGCGAAGGATTTAGAGTGCAAATTAGCTTTTTGACTAAATGTGAGCTTTTTGGCCATCAAAAAACTAGTGATGTTTTAGTGAATGACTTATTTATTAGCTTATTTAACTTCAATAAGTTGATTTCTAAAAGCTCCATAAGAGGAGTTTTTGGGGTTAGTTGTTTATCTAATGACAATATTATCTTCCACTTTACTCTCTATTTTTATTTTGTATATTTTCAAAGTTAGCTTTTTTTACCGTACTGAAATTTAGAAAAATATAATAAAGGGGTTAATTAAACTTTTTAATCTTTATTTAATTTCATAATATTAGTTTACATTTAAAACTACCATAATTTTGAACATAAAGAGTTACATCAAATTAATATTTTTAGTATATAAGTATAATATATTGTACCTATGTCATACTATAATTATAGATATTTTAACTTACTAAATTATAAAATTCATACATATTATATAAAAAATTACTAATATGATATAGCTCGCTGCACCATTCATATTAATACAGTATTTAACTGTAACACCCCACTATCATAGAGTACATACCAGAGTACTCTGAGGACATCCCAGTACATAATCTATAATAATGGCATATTAGAGCAAACACATAACCATCTTAATCATGACATCACCTAATATCCATAAAAGTCATCACATTTAAAAAACCAAACTGAATTCCTCATTCATTTCATAAAACCAAAGTTACATTGTAATTTTACAAACCATCTGAATATGTACAATCATTCAAACCTATTACAAACACACTATATACATGAGGGTTTTTACAAAAGGTTTAACTAAATTCCTTCAGTTTCAGCTAATTGACCTTTGAGTCATTTCTTCACAAAATACAACAATTAATCTTCTTGTAAAGTCTGTCTATCTCAGATATCCCCATTCAAACTTGAAATATCAACGTTGCAATTTTGATGAGTTTTGTGAACTCAGTTATATAATCATCCTCGATAGTTCACCCAATTTATACCATATATCAAATCATATAGCAGATATGTGACGCCCCAATACTCCTTGGGAGGATGTCAGAGTGTCACATTAAACTCACAAACAGAAACAAATAACAGACTGATGCAGAAGCATTTCAAAACATACTAAACATTCATTACATGTATTTTCGGAAACTGAAGCAAATATACATTATAAACCATTCCAAACTTGTTCAAAACATACATACATTATATCATATGAACATAATACAAATTTGTTCCAAAAATCAAAACCAGCTTGAAACATAGTTATTACAAAAACTTAAAGAAATTAAGAGTCATAAACTCTATATATAAGCCAAGATAAACTCAAAATACATTTTTATTAAAACAAGACTCAGACTCCATTGACCATTGTAGTTGACTCGTCCCAGTCTTTACAATCCTTGCTCTAAACCTACACGGGGCAAATCCGTCGTGCTAAGCATATAGCTTAGTGAGCAGTAACTAATCTATATATAAAGTGATAACTCATCATACTAAATCATGTAGTAGCATAAACATGCATTAACAGATTGTTTTAACAATAAATCTGATATAATGCATTTTAGAACAAATTTTATAGATAACAGAGCAGAAATATCAAAAGAGGGTATAAGCCCTTCAGAATCATAACACAATTTTGTTTATGACAGAATCAAACATATATTAGAATACAAAATTAGATGACTGCTAGGCCATTTACAGAAGTGGATAATGAGACTTATACAAGAGAGACCGAAATCTTGACATCGAAGTGTCACATGGAAGACCGAAGTCTTGAAACCAAAGTATCAAAGGAGCAGTTGCAGACCCTTCTAGGCATGCCTATTTACCCATAACTAAGACTCAACAGTTTTAAAACAAAACAAAGTCATTTCAAACATTTCATGTGCAAAGCAAGTAGTCAATCATATTCACATGCAAATAGCACTTCCAATGATATAAACATGCATCAAACACCTCAGATAATCATTGTCCGGAATTTAAAACACAATCAGTATAAATCAAATTCAATAAGTAGAACAAAGTAAGGTGTGACGATCTAAGACTACTCACAAAAGCTCCCTTATTGCTTATTGCCTCGAAGTGCCGACAATATCTAGAAGTGGTCGCTCTATGCGTTCCTCTATAATATTTAACACATACAAATCACTATTGTGCATGATTAAGAATTCATTTATGTATACTGAATATGTATGATACATGTTCATGACAAATTATCGGGTATATTTCTTTACTAAACTAATGTAAACATCGATATTATACTTCAAAAGTTCCGAAATCATACATTCAATTACTATTCTAGCTTTTACTGGAAGCACCTCATTCGGGTCAACTTTGCATAATCAATAAGATCAAGAAAATGATATATTTTTGTAACACTCTCTTCTAGACAATTGTTCCTCTGTGTCTTAAGTTTCTAATGATACCAAGATCATACAATTTGGTTTATTATTCAATGAGTTATGCTCAAAAAACCACATACTGTATATATTAGAAATTTTGGCTAGATCATTCATTTAAGTGTTACAACCCATATCTCTCAATTCCAATATCCAAAAATTACAACCTTTATACCAATTTAAAGCCAAGAGAAAAAGCTACAACTTGGTTAAAGACACCTTAGCCTAATTCGGCCTACATCAATACAGTTTAGTCAATAAAAATAGGATATGATTTCTATCCCTTGTAGTGCCACAACCTAAGCCAAGAGTTAATTTCATGCCACTTTTGAACATCTTATAGACATAATTAGAATTAGACTTCTTAAAAAAATTTGTATACTTATGTCTTAGGTTTAATATGAATCAAGAATTAACTCATTTGGAAATCTATATATCACAACATAATCAAAAAACCGAACCAACTTCAATGAAAATTCTCCGGTTCATAACATTCCAGTACATTTCCTCACTTTCATCCAATTAATCTTTTTCAAATTAATTCAAAAAGATACCAGTTTTTATTTAATGGTATAATAATGTGTTAGGAATCTATTGGTTCAAGTCTCATATCATTTGGTGGTTGGATGACAAAGTTATGATTAAAAGAAGCAAAGTTATTCAGGGCGAGTCAACCCTTCGAGTGCAAGAATCGTGAACTCCCATCTTCGTCAACAACCATTTTTCCAAAATTCTCAAATATTCTTATCTTATCCTTAATTCATCCCTTATTAATATTCTCTTCATTTTTACACCCATGTAACTTATCTTATGCTAAAACAACTCAAAATGCAAGATTAGTTACAAATACCAAAACCATAAAATTTTCATAAGTATTCATCATCTTCAACATTTGTTTGCAACATTTTTTGCACTTTCTCTCTTTTCTTATTTTACAATTTCTACACCATTTCTAACATATTTCTACTCCCATACAATCTCAAAACCAATCAGCTACAAGCTCATAAGGTATTGATCATCAAAATCAAAACTTACACAAGCTTTCTCTCACTATTGCATTTTTAAACTTTTTGCACAATTTCAATTTCAAGCCAAACTTCCAGACTCTTAAGGACATATTTTGAATTCAATTCTCCCATGAAAAATGTAGTTCTATGTCTCTAATTTACTCTAAATCAAACTCCATCCAATTTGGATATTCACATATCAAGTTATGCCTTAAATACAGATGTATGTTCAGTAGAATACTTCATATATCATATTCCAATGACTATAACCCTTCATCTTGTTAATCATATCACCGAATTTGCTTCTTCCTTCCACACCCACACATGCATCAACACCATTTACGCATGCAACAATCCACAAGCATGAAAATATACACCATTCACGCATGCATCCATTTAAAACATTAAAACATGCATAAAACTTACTTGACTTAGCTTCTCTCTCTTTAGCAAAATTCCAGAAATTTGGAGAGCAAACAAGATATTTCAGTGTTGGAAAGACACTAGGATTTAGTAACAATCAAAAACCTCTAAATCAAGAATCAACGTATTTGAAAATCTACAGTTCAAGATATAATCGAATTATCGAAGTCTATTCAACGAAAATTCTCCAATTCATAACATTCCAGCATACATCTTCACAATATCTCATATACGTCATTCCAATTCAGCCATCATTCTCATACTACTAAATATATCATAAACATCAGATTGCTACCTACTTTTTAAGTTTCCAATTTCAGCTCAACACTTCAGATTAACTAAGCCTCATTCATGCATGATTCATCACGTGGACAACAAGTTCTTAACTCTTTTGTGAAGGATTGATGTCTAGCTTTGATGTAACAATTAAGCAATGATTAGATCAAAATGCAGAGAAGGAAACTTGGAGTGACTTTCGGTGGAGAGCAAGGAAAGAGGTGTAGAAAGATCCAGTGGAAAGTTTGCCCCCTATGGAATGCTAGATGTCTTCATCCTTCATTAACACATGTCATTTTGCATGTCTTGCATTTGTCCACAAAATATCCTACCATTTGTCTCTTATCTATTGGTCCACATGTCACACATTAATTGATCCAATTGTCTCTTTTTTTCTAGTCCAAAAATACCCCAAATTTTTAGAAATCCTCTAAAATTTACCAAAATTTTCGAAATAATCATAATACTCTCCAAAGAAATTTTCAATACACATGATCTACAATTCACATGTTAATCACATTTATAAATCAAATATACCCGGAAAATGTCAATGAATGCATGTATAATTATTTTAATGTACAAAAATCATTATTATCATGCATATGTATGCCATACTATGCATAAGCATGAATTATGCTTCCTAATTTCTCATTAAACTCTTAATAACACTATTTAAGCGTTAATATAAGTAACAAGATGTTATATTAACATTGGATTATGATTATGATTATGATTATGATTATGATTATGATTATTATTATGATTATTATTATTATTATTATTATTATTATTATTATTATTATTATTATTATTATTATTATTATTAT
>JAOSBK010000002.1:39762990-39773320 GCA_027568895.1 Erythroxylum shatona
TAACATTGTTGAACCAAGGAATGTTTCAATCAGTGTTTTGAAGATAATAAAATATAATTACTAGTAGTTAGTTTATTATTTTGATGAAAAAAAATATAAACAAATAAAGTTATAAATTAAAAAAGGTAACTTATAAATTGATAAAGAGAAGTTGAATTTTACAACCGTCAAAATAAAGATAAAACCATAAATAAAAAAAGATCAAGATTTATCAAGGTCATTCATTAGTTTATAGTATTAATTGTAATCTCACTTTGTTAATTTGATGCTCTAAAAGGCTTACTATATATAAACATTTCATTTCACTTTAATACACGAGCCTTTACATTCATCAATAAGCATTGACGTTTTCTATCTTAATAGCATGATCTTTCAAACTTCTTTAAAGAATATTTTAAGAAGTGCTCAAATCATAATTGAATTAAAACAAATTAGTTTTAAGTATTTGAAGTTATTAAAATCATGTGTTTGAGATAATTGGTCTACCTATATAAGTTAGGATAGACCAATATAGATTAAAGTTAATAAATTTGATGTACCGTGTTGATTGATGTACTGATCAACTAATATGTCTACTAATTAGCTAGCATTTCAACGATTAGTGAATATAGGGTCTTTAATGCCTATTGGTGGAACAATATGTAATCTTGACTAATGCTTTGCATAGGTCCTAAAATACTATAAATACATACTTTCTCATTAGTTTTAGCATCAAGAAGCATTACAGTGTCTATTATACATATTTCTAAGAAATTTTCAATCATTTAAGCATAATTTTGTTAAATCTATGTGATTGAGCCTTTTTGGAGTAATTAAGTGATTAAGTGAGATTTTTTTTAAGTTATAAGGATATTGTACTTGGGAGTGTCTTGAGAAAAAGTAAGGTTGCTCTTCATTTTAGAAGAAGATTGTTAAGAGACTTTCGCTTTACCGAGAAAGACTGTACAAAGATTATTCTACACTTGGAAAGAAGAATTATAGTGAAATTTAAAAAAAAACTTAAAAGTGAACATAGGCAAGGATTATTTGTTAAACCGATATAAGTTTATTTCCATTCTTTTTCTATATCCTCTTTAAAGTATTACTCAATTGTTTGATTAATTTATATTAAGCAATTTCCTCAACCTTATTTATGTTAATTGATAATTGAGTACTTTAGTTAGAAAAATTATCAAATTTTATAAAAATCCGATCCATCTCCCCTCTTCGGTACCATTAGGGACTAAAATTTAGAATAACTAAATGTATCATTTTAATATTGTAGATACTTAATATGACATATTTCAAAGTTACTAAATTAACCATCTCTTGATTTTGTTGTAAATAAAAGTTTATTATCTAATATTTAATGAACTCAAATTTGAAAATGAATAAAATAAATTAAAAACTAAAAATATTTAATTTTTTAACAAAGGCATAATTTTAATATTGAAGGTATTTGACAAATAGCTTGAAATAATTAAAATTTATTAACGTATTTGACAAGTAGCTTGAAATAATTAAAATTTATTAATAAATAACTATTTTTGATATTTTGAATTAATTTTAACTTTATTATTAGACATTTATTATCTTAAAATCAATATTAGTTAATTTACTATATATTTTTAGAATTAGAATTACTTGTCAAATTCTGACGAATTATATATAGATAATAGATTATCCAGAAATTCTTCCAAGTATAAGGGTGTGTTGAAATATGATGAACTCAGCTGCATGGTTTGGCGGAGAACGGAGCCCATCATAGAGTTGCAAAATCTAAATTTGGGCGCATTCCAATCCCAAATGCTAAAGATGACAAAACCGGGCCCTAGTTTGCCATTTCAACTTATTTTGTTCTTAATTAGTTACTTATATTAAGTAAAATCAATTTTAAGATTTTGAAAAAAGATACTTTGTTCCCGTTCCAACCATATTTCGCGCACAATAAAACGGGATCAGATCTCCTGTTCTGATTATGGTATTCTTATCACGTTTCATTAAATCTCATCCATATATTTACGTGAGGTTAAATCTTATTCACATATTTATGTGGCCCTCACGTAAATATATGAATAAAATTTAATAGAATACGGTAATAACAGAGTAATTGGCACATAGAATTTGATGTATAATACAACGCAGTCTTAACTAGTATTGTGTGTGAAACTGTACTTGGAATGGGTTTATTAGAACATAGGATTACAAATTTACAAGTGAAGATTTGGCTCTCTCAATTAGCTGTCCTATAAATAAGGGGCAGATCCAAACTTAAAGTTTGGTTGAAGGATGCATATTTTGTTAAAATCAAATTAAATGAATTCAACAACTCTCCTTTCTCCTAAGGCTCAAGGAGTGATCGTAGGGCTTTTATGTTTTTATTTTTAATGTTAATTTTCTATATTTGTTTATAAATTAAGTAAAAATATTTTTGTTTGAGTTTTTGTTTTTGTTTTTAGTTTCGGTTTCTTCCGTTATGCTTATGACTTTTTGGGTCTGATATATACAGATATAAGTAGACTTTATACAATTAAATTGTCTAATTCTAGGAATTTTCTGACATTAGTTGATGATCATTACTGTTAAAATTTATGTGTTGATGATCATTAGTTCTTGATGAGCTCGAAATCTTTAAGATTGAAAGTTTTTCAAAAATTATAAAAAGTAGTTTTTGTTTTATGTTTTTAATGCTTTTTATAATTTAATTTACTATCAACTAAATGTGTTTTATTTACGTATTTAATATAATAATTTTTAATAAGAATTATGAATAACTTAATTCAATGTTATATATTTAATTAATTATAAATAGTTTTATTTCACTTAATTTTTTAATTAAATTAAAATAATTAAATAATTATTTATAAATATAATTAAATTTAAAATATCTTCAAAATATATAATTGTCAAATAAAATTTAATTTAATGTTTAAATTATACATAAAATAGATATTAAATTATAAATTATTTATTTTAATAAAATAAAATAATTTTATTAAGAAATATTATACAAAAGATTAAAATAAAATTATTTAATTAAAAATAATCTATCTTTAAGTTTAATGTAATTATTAATAGTTATAAAAATATAACTACACTAATATTAACTATCAAACAAACTTTTATTTTTACTTGTAAAAAATAAAACCTAAAAATTACACAAATGGCCCTTAATTTAGACCCGCGTGGTCTTAAGCCTATCAAATAGCCTAAAGAGTTTGGGTTATCGCCGCAAAGGGGCAGCACACCAGCACTCGAGTAGCTCAAGCGCCTAAACTAGGATGAAAGTTTAAAAGAGGGCACAGCCAACTTTTGTCCCTCCCGAACTAGACATGAAGGAAAGTTCCCAATGAATTCAAATCATACCATCCACACCTGCTCTATCCATGCTATAACATAACCCAATTATCGAAACCATTCAACTTGGTGAAGAAAATGTAAATGCAGAAGATCTCTATGCCTTTTCAGTCTCCAACCTTAAACCATTCCTGTGTTCTAGTTCCCTACAGTGGTAATTTATGGTTTCTTTTCAGTAATGAGGTTACCCTAATCATTTGCAAGTAGTAGGTTACCGCCATGGACTCTTTTCTTCTTTATCTTTGACTTGGTTTTTCTTTTTTTCCACGTCTTGGCCTCAAAAGTCTAACTTCATGTGGCGTGTACTTGTTCCCATGCTGGTTCCAATTACTGCAATTGATTTTCATGTGCATCTGAAAGCAAAAAGAGAAAATGCACTTCAGGGTGGAGGCAAAGTGCCCTTTTCTCAAACCTGAAGTAACTTCTTGTATTGGTGTCATTCACATGATTGAAGGTAATATAAGGATAAGCCACATGTGACATTTAATTATAAGCGAAGAAAAGGTCAGCTGGTGAATCCGTGATTGGCCATCTAGCGCCGCACATGATATTTAATACAGTAAATTTAAAGAAACAAATTGGCTATAGCATTCTGAGCAGTAGAATACAAGTACAGCTGAACTGGCCATGGTTATAATGGCAGACTAACAGTAGCGAATCATTATTGTCATGAAATGTAAATAGTTTCAGACTATAGGGCAGGAGTTTTGAGCCTGCAATCTGATAAAATATGATGAGATTGAATTGAATTATAGTTTAAAAGTGCAGTAAAGGTGACCTAGGCAACACTCCATATTCCTGCTTCTCTCATGCCTACGGTCCAGTTCCTATAGGAAGAAGTATTGTGTTTCAATTATTGGCCTAGCGGTCGCAACTCGCATTGATATTCACAACATTAGGTGTTTCTGAGTTAAAACTCTTTTTTCCATTCTATTGGTTTTTGTTCCCCGTTGGATGCTGAACTATAGGAAGTTTATTCAGGTTTAAATTTGGCATGAGATATGAGTTATCGGTGCCTTAAATTAGAAGTTGACTCTTTAGAAGTTATCAATATTCTCTCCTCCTCTAGTATGACATATAATACTTCACTCACTCAAGCTATTCAGGCATTATTAACACGACTCTGGACGGTTCGCGTGCGACATGTTCTTCGTGAAGGAAATTGATGCGCGAATTGGTTAGCTTTTTATGCAGCGTCATTCGCCTTCGGCATTACCTTTTTACAATTTCCTTCTTCGGAATGTCTCACTATTTTCATAGAAGATATGTGTGGGGTTTTAACTCCTAGGCCCTCTATTTAGGCCATGCTTTCTTCCCTTAAAAAACACTCTTTTTTTGAAAAGAAAGTATTGACATTTGACATATCATAATTATATGTTTTCGCGACTTAACTGATTAAAAATCTCCTAAATGACAAAGTGGCGTATCAAGAATGTGGTCTATTCTGTTCGCACGGGTAGCCTAGTTGGTCATTGAGAAGGAAAGTAAGTCTAAGGTTTTGGGTTCGAGTCTCGGCAGTGACAGTGTGAGAGCTCATCCAATGTGATGACTCCTTGTGCGCACCGAATACTGGACCTCCTTTCCGAGAAGTCGGTTGGGATCAAACAGTGATTTATCTCCCTCACACAATATCAAGCCGGAGTATAGAAGCGCCTAAAATAGGCATTTCACCTTTTGAGTCCAAGAATGTGGTCTATTCCATCCGTTTACATACATATAGTTCTGCTGATAAGAATCCGAGAAGATCCACGTCAATGGACGCATTGCACGATCCACAGACAAAGAGACAGGAAAGGGGTTGGCATCTGTGGAGTCCTGTTGCTTGTACACGTCATTGGAAATGACTATTAATGCGCTTTGTGTCAGGAACCTGGAGAGTAGAAAAATGGATGACACTACGACAGGAATTATCCAATAGTGATGGAATATCACTAATGTTTCTGTTGAAGAGTTCCGTGTATAGAGTCCTTCAATTATGTCACATACTAACTTTTATCAATATCTGCAAATACTAACCACACATGATTGGTACAAGTGATTTAGTCCCTTTTATAGGATGAGAGCAGAGATTAGTTTGAATGTAGATAATTTAAAGGTACTTTTTTTAAATTAAAACTTTAAATATCAAAATTTGTCTTAAAATATGTAATATAAGACGTCACCTGACTGCAGATGACACTATTATTACTTAGTTAATACCGATGGATAAACTCGTAAAATTTAACCCTAACATATGACAAACTTTAAATTTTAACCCTATATTAATTGAAAATTTGACAATAATATGATATCGTCAATTTTTTGCCAGGTCAGTGATAACCTGACATGTTTTTAAAATATTTTAATAGTAAAGTGGGTGACTATGTGGGACCCACCTATTTAAATTATAAATTTTACTGATATTTTTAGACATATTTTGCAAATAAATATGCTACAGTAAACTAGAGGAGGAGCAGGCAAGATGCATCGTGATGTTGTTGGTGGTCATGTTTTGAAAATCAGATCGGACAGGCCGATTCGACCGGTGATCGGTCTTTTATCTGGTCCGGTTCACTCTTAAAAATCGGTTCTTAATTGAACCATTGAGAACTGGTCAAAACTGATCAATTGACCGGTAGACCAATCCGACTACTGGTTTAATAAAATTTTTATTTTTTTTTATTTTTTGGTATGTTTTTGTATTTTTTAATATTATATATAATTAATATAATTATTACATAATTATGACGTCACACCGGTTGAACCGGTCGAACCGGTCAAACCGGTAACCAGTAAGGCCTTCGGTTCGATGTCCGGTCTGGGTTTTAAAACACTCCCATGTTTTGAAAACCGGACCGGACCGGCCGGTTCTACCGGTGACCGATCTTTTATTCGGTCCGGTTCACTCTTAAAAACCGGTTTTCAATTGAACCAGTGAGAACCGATCAAAACCGGTCGAACCGGTTCGATTCGACCGATCCGACCACTAGTTCAATAAAATTTTTATTTTTTGGGTATATTTTTGTATTTTTAATATTATTAATATTATATATAATTAATATAATTATTACATAATTATGACGTCACACCGATAACCAGTAAAGCCTCTGGTTAGGGTTTCAAAACACTGGTCGGTGGTGAAGGGACTACTGACGACGTGAATGACGACAACAAAAAAAGGCATGCAAGTGACACCATGGGAGAGCATCAACTCACTTGTGTAACATTTGGTGAGATGCAAGCGGAGAGGAGAAACAACAATTCTGGAACATTTAAACAAAGAAGAGGAGGAGATAATTTTGGCATACCACTCAAGGAAGAGGATGAGGTAATCAGTATCAAGAGAGATGTAATTTTAATTATTTTAATTGTGGAAGGTATAAACACAAAGGTGCTGATGGTAGATTGAGATCTTAGGATAACAATCAAACTAATGTTGCAGAAAATCAATATCAACATTTTGGTGAGAATTCTAATACTGTAGAAAGTTTATTTCTAAAAAGCAACTCTTTTGTAGAAGATGAAAATATCTAACATTTGGATTATAGTTGTAGTAATTATATGTGTGAGAATAAGGAGTTATTTTTCTCTTTAGATGAAAATGTTCAGTTAACAATTAAATTTGGGAATAATTTAAATATTTTTATTTTGGGAAAAAATTAAGTATCCATTAAGATGTCGGATGGTTTTAAAAGTTTTATTTGTGATCTTTTCTATATTTCTGATCGTCATTATAATTTACGAAGAATGGGTCAATTATCGTAGAAAGGTTATAACATGCAGATTCATCATGGCTTTTGAACCTTGATAAATAAGAGTGGAAGATTTATTGCAAAGGTAAAGATGTCTTCTAACCTTCTATTCCCACTAAAAATTCTATCTTCTAACCTTCTATTCCCACTAAAACTTCATCATAAAAAATTTTCTTGCTTGATTTCTATGATACTTGATGCAAATTGGCTATGAAATATACGTTTTGGACATTTTCATTTTTTTGGGTTAAATTATCTATTAAAGAAAGAGCTTGTGTTTGGCTTATCTGCTGTGAATATTCCTAATCATATGTGTGAGACATATGAGTTAGGGAAAAATTATAGGGATGTATTTTCAGTTGGAAAGTCCTATAGAGCAAAAGAAGCTATGAGAGATTATGCATTCGAATCTATGTACTATTAAAGTTCCATCTCATGGAGGTAATAGGTATTTTGTTACTTTTATTGATGATTTTAGTATAAAGACCTGGGTGTATTTTCTAAAACAGAAATCAGAAGCTTATGACAGATTCAAATCATTTAAGGCATTTGTGGAAAAGCAAAGTGGTAGCAGAATTAAAGCATTAAAAACAGATGGAGGTCAAGAGTATCTTGCATATGCAGAGGTCTTTGAGTTGTATGGAATTCAACATCAATTGACTACTAGATACACACCTCAACAAAATAAAGTAGTAGAAAGGAAGAACATAATTACTGTGGACATAGTAAGATGCATGCTAAGATTTAAACAATTGCCTTAAGAATTTTGGGTAGAAGTTGTTGCTTGTGCAGCAAATATTTTAAACAGGCGTCTAACAAAAAGCCTTAATGACAAAACACCCGAGGAAGCTTGGAGAGGGAGGAAACCTTCCATTCGACATCTGAAAGTATTTAAGTGTATTGCTTAAGCCCATATACTAGATTTGTTGAGGAAGAAGCTGGATGACAAAGGTAAGAAATGTATTTTTATAAGCTATACTACAAATTTAAAGGCTTATGAATTATACAATCCAAATACGAAAAAGATGATAATTGGTCGTCATGTAACCTTTAATGGAGATGGAATATAGGATTGGTATTCAAGAGCTAATGGTAATTTCATAAAGTTATGAAGAAGAAGACACTCAAGCAAATTCAGTATCTCAGCTATAGACATACCCCAAAGGTGTTGCCAGTTACTAGCTAGATTGGAAGATTTTGTAATAAGTATTGATAATGATCTATCTGATGAAGAGATTATCAATTTTGTTTTATTGGTAGACTGTGAACCGATTAATTATGAGGAGGCATCAAATAACTTAAAATGGAGAAAAGTTATGAATGAAGAAATTCATGCAATTAAAAAAGAATAACACATGAGAATTAACATATTTGCCTGCTGATAAAGAGCTTATAGAAGTAAAATAGGTGTACAAGATAAAGTACAAGCCTAATGATGAGATTGACCGTTTTAAAGCTAGATTGGTTGGAAAATGATATAAGCAAAAACTAGGTATTTATTACTTTGAAATACTTGCTCCTATTGCGAGATTGAATGCAATTCGCATGATTGTCTCCTTCTCAGTCAAAGTAACTGGAAGATTTATTAAATGAATGTAAAATTTGCTTTTTTAAATGACATTTTGAAAGAGAAAGTATACGTTGAGCAACCTACAGACTATGAAATTAGAGAAAAAAAGATACATTTTACAGGTTGAAGAAAGCACTTTACAGATTGAAGTAGATACCAAGAGCATGGTACAAAAGAATTGATTTGTACTTTATGAATCAAGAATTTGAAAGATGTCCTTTTGAGCATATTTATACGTTAAATTTGTTGAGCCTGGTGATATTCTAATTATGTGTCTTTATATTGATGATTCAATTTTTACTTGAAACAACTCAAAGATGATTGATGAATTTAGAAAGGCTATGATAAAATCATTTGACATGACAACTTTAGGTCTAATGTCTTATTTTCTTGGAATATAGGTAATTTAATAGCATGATGGAATTTTTGTTTCTCTAAAGAAATACGGGGATGATATTTTGAAGAAATTTGAGATGAAGAATTCAAAACCAATTCTCATCCTAGTTGAAGAGAAATTGAAACAAATAAAAGAATATAAAAGGAGACTTATAAATTCAACTTACTGCAAAAGTTTAATTAGAAGTTTGAGGTGTTTAACTACAACTAGACTAGATATAATTTTTGGTGTTGGATTACTTGGAGGAGCCTCGTACTTGTCATTTTCAACAAGCAAAGATAATTTTTTTGATATATCAAAGGTACTTTAAATGAAGGAATTTTATATACAAGTATCAATTATGTAAATCTTGTAGGTTACGTAAATAGTAATTAGGGTAGAGATATAGAAACAAGCAAAATCATATCAGGGTATGCTTTTCATCTTAACTCTGGCACAATATTATGGTCTTTAAGGAAACAATTCGCCATTGCATTATCTATAGTTAAAGTAGAATACAATGGAGCAACTAGTTATGCTATACAAGTAGACAAGTTGTTGCAAACCCGTCCCTGGTCCAGTGGCCTGAATGGGAGTTTAAGAGTTGTGTAAAAGAAGTGCAACAATGGGTCAACCGAACTTTTCTGTGTAATGTTTCCTGGATTAGCATATCAAATTGGGATGGCATTATGTGCATGAATGTCCTTCTAATTCGCGACTGCAACGTACCTCGAATGGATATTATTTGACAGAAAATTATCGTTGAACCTTCGTTTTAGAAGAGAGATCCCATCATGAAAAAAAAAGCTAAGGGAAAGGACAGTGAACATATTGATGATGAATGTACTCGCTAGTGACTGACAGTTAAAAAACAAAAAAGAGATACTTTGCAGTTTGCACAAGTAAAAGTAAAAGTGTCTTCTTCATTGTCACTACTTAGTGAGAGTTCGATTTTTTACAATTATTAGAAGATAAAAGGGCATGCTTCTGTCCTTTTTCACTTTTGTCCCAACCTTATCGACCACGTGACATGCTTAGTTTGAGACCACTTCAAAATTTCTATTTCAGTTTTTCTATTTTAATCATATTTTATTAAATTTTATTTACATATTTATGTAAGGTTCATGTAAATATGTGGATAAGATTTAATAAAATAATATAAAAACATCATAACCGAAACAGAAAATCTGATATCGTTTAAGACAATACATAATATATGCACGTTTGATTCATTCGTAAGTTTTTTTTTTGAAAGGTAAAGGAAATATCCATTAATCATATAAATGAGATAAACAAGGTGGGATAGACACCCAAACT
>JAOSBK010000002.1:39777805-39791336 GCA_027568895.1 Erythroxylum shatona
GTGATCAAGATACTACAGTTCAGGAGGGTCATAAGTCGGTGGGCATGGAACGTCGAAGGGAAGGTAGGAGATTGTCAGTGAGCTCACCTCATTTATCAAGCTTAGCACCATCAAAGGTTGTTCCTGGTGACATTGCTGGTGGAAATGATTGGGTGGTTGCTGTTAGTGATCGCAGCAGCAAGAGTAGAAATAGAGAGGGTAGGAGGATAAGGAAAGAAGAACTTAGCCATAAGACTAATGGGGCTGATGAGGACCCTTTACAACTTCACGATGACAATGTTTTGATGCATGATGTTGTGTCTCGGAAATCAGAGTCTATAGACAGAAGAAGCAAACAACGCGGAAAGCATAGTCATGATTTTCATATTAAGACCCTCTCTGATCAACTCAAGGAGGTTCCATTGGACAGTGATGTAGCATCTTCCAATATCCACCATCATAAGAGGCATCATCAGCTGGAAAAAGCTAGTAATGAACCTGGTACCAGCATTCGTGGGTATAATGGGCATAAAAGGGGAAGAAGGCGCAAGTTCCGAAATGCCAGAAGAACTCAAGCTGGAGATATAAAGGATATTGGTCATCATAGTGAGATGTCTGTTGCTTCCAATTCCTTTGCTCAAGGTTCAGTACACCCAAGACATTACATTGAAGAGGAAGAAGTTAACCATGGGGTGCAAAATGTGGGGCGTGCTTCTAGGAATGGATGTGGAATTCCATGGAATTGGTCCAGAATTCACCACAGGGGGAGAACATTCCTTGACAAGGCTGGAAGGAGTTTCTCTTGTGGTCTGTCAGACTCGAGGTTAAGGAAAGCCAGCACAGCTTCACATGGGAGAGATATCCCTGATATGCCTGTAGAATCAGATTTTTCAAGTTCGTCTGCCAAATCTGATGTAGAGGCACTGCCCCTTTTAGTTGAGGCATCGGGATCCCATGAAAGCACTGACAATGCTGGTTGGGTGCAAGATTATTCTGGAGAGCTTGGTATATATGCTAATGATTTACTGAAAAATGGCAACGATACTGACCTTGCTTCTGAAGCTAGATCAGGTCATCAGCACAAGTTAAGGAACAACAATGGTAGGCACCAAAATTTTACACAAAAATACATGCCAATCAATTTCCAAGATGTGGTAGGACAGAATTTGGTAGCACAAGCTCTGTTTAATGCTGTCATGAAAAAGAAGGTTGCACTACTATATGTGTTTTATGGACCTCATGGCACAGGGAAAACCTCGTGTGCTCGTGTTTTTGCCAGAGCCTTGAATTGTCAATCTTTGGAACATTCCAAGCCTTGTAGCTTTTGCAGTTCTTGTGTTGCACATGATATGGGAAAGAGTCGAAACATAAGGGAAATTGGTCCGGTCAGTAATTTTGACTTTGATAGTGTGGTGGATCTATTTGACAATCTGAGTATTTCCCAGCTGTCGCCACTATACAGAGTCTTTATCTTTGATGATTGTGATACTCTATCTCCTGATTGCTGGGGTGCAATACTGAAGGTCATTGATCGGGCACCTCGGCGTGTAGTTTTTATCCTTGTCTGCTCAAGCCTTGATGTGTTGCCACACATAATTATATCTAGATGCCAGAAATTCTTTTTCCCAAAGTTGAAAGACGGGGATATTATTCATACTTTGCAGTGGATTGCATCCAAAGAGGATATAGACATTGATAAAGATGCCCTAAAACTTATTGCATCACGGTCAGATGGATCGTTGAGGGATGCTGAGATGACTCTTGAACAACTGAGTTTGCTTGGCCAAAAGATATCTATTTCTCTGGTTCAGGAACTGGTGAGCTTTTGTTCTTTTTACAGGATTAAAAACCAGAAAGTTTGATGCTATGATACTTGCATAACAGTTACTGGATCTTGATCAATGGCATTCTTATCTTGTATCTTCTAGTATTGTATTCTACATTAGTACCATGTATCAATCTGAGCTGCAATGTTCTCTTAAAGCTTGATGTGTCTAGATTCTTGAAGCTCCAGAGTTTAGGTACTTTCTAGGACAATGTATGTCGACTTCAATTTTCATGGTGCCTTTGATTGATATATGTTGTTAAGGGTTGCGAAATGGTCCCTAGTAGCATGCCACTCAATCTCAATTTGTTATCATCACACATTTATCATCGAGCACCTAAACATTAGACACGACTTTTTCCACCCCATTTCTTCTCTACTGCTTGAGATAGTCCTTGAATTATTGCCTTCATTTTCTTTCTAGACAATTAGATGATTCTTCCATACAGCTAGTCAATATTCTTGTCGGAAAGTTGTTGCAAAAAGATACGTGTCAATGTTTCTTCTTGAGGGGATATAACAAACTTAATCTTTACAGTGACATAGAGCATCTGGGATTTCATTTTGGATCTCAGTTGGCATAAAATATTCATTTATCTAATATTCAATATTGTATTTAAAATTGGCATAGGACTCTTGACTCCACCACTTTGCTTATATTCAATAATGCTTAAATCACTTTGTTGATCATATTTGGAGTTAATACAAGTGCTGCACAATTTATACATTATTACAATTTTATTATGATCCTTAATTTCTTGCTTCTACAGCAACTTGTGCTTATGAAGCACTTACTATTCTAAAAGTCATTTTTCCTTTTCTTTCCTGATCATCATCTTCAATGTTTTTACCTTGATAGTTGTTAGATTTATGCTCAATTGCACATGCCTTCTTTTGGCTATTATATTTTCTCCTGTGGTAGTGAAATATAATAATTTTGACGAAAAGATAGAGGGCATTACTTGGTTGACTCAACAAGATTTCCTGCTAACCATTTACTGCAAAATATGCAAATCCTTTTTGCAGGTTGGGCTTATCTCTGATGAAAAGCTGGTAGATCTTCTTGATTTAGCATTATCTGCAGACACAGTAAACACTGTGAAGAATTTGAGGGTGATAATGGAAATAGGTGTAGAGCCACTAGCTTTGATGTCACAGCTGGCTACAATTATCACTGATATCTTGGCCGGTAGTTATGATTTTACAAAAGAAAGACATAGAAGGAAGTTTTTTCGTCGACAACCATGTGAGTTTTTAAAATTCTCTGTTGCTTTCGTATCCAGTATGCTGGTGGCCATTCACTGTCTAATTAATTTGTAAAAATTTCTGGTCCTTTTTATATTTGTATTACTTGGAATTGCTTCTTACTCTTCCCTCCATTGGAATGGTATACCTAGGTAACCCAGATGAATAGTGCATATAATAATTCATCCATACCCAGCATTAAGTGTTGCGTGCACACACACACACACACACATTTGGAAAAAACAAGTAAAACAGCTTTAGCATCCATGAATACATAGTTCTGCAGAACTGACAAATTTGTTTTGTTTTAGTGAGCAAAGAAGACATGGAAAAACTGCGTCAAGCACTGAAAACACTTTCTGAGGCTCAAAAACAACTTAGGCTGTCAAATGACAAATTGACTTGGCTGACTGCTGCATTGCTTCAACTTGCTCCTGACCAGCAATATCTACTACCTAGTTCTTCCACAGAAACAAGTTTTAACCACAGCCCTTTGGTCCTGAATAATACTTTTGAAAGAGATATCAAGGAAGGTGGCCGACACACTGAGACGGTGATTAATGAGAGAAGCTTGTCAACAAATGTGAAATTGGAAAATCTTCGTGCGGGAACTTCTAACGAAATATGCGACCATGGTACAAGAAACCTCATAAGCATGGAGAGAAAAACAAATGATGGAGATGGTATAACTCATCAGTGGACATCTCCACTGCTCTCTGATGTTCTACAGATGAATGGTAGGCAGAGTTCAGGTAAAAGCCGTAAAGGATGTGAAGAAATTTGGATGGAGGTGCTGGAGAATATAAAAATTAACAGCATAAGAGAGTTCTTGCATCAAGAAGGAAAGCTTATTTTTGTTAGTTATGGTGCAGGTATATTCCTATGCATATAGTAGCAACATAATAATGGCCTTGTTCATTAAAATACATCCTATTTTTGGTTTCTTATCATTATCAGGTTGTTATTTCTTCTGTGATAATTGTTGGCAATGGCAATATATTTTGGTCAATGTAGCTTCTGGTATTGGAAGCATCTGGAGTTATTCTATATTTACCAATGTTCTTATAGTCATGGCATCCTCTGATTGCTTGTTAAAGCTTGACGTTACATTCATTTGTAGATATATGATTATGAATTCCTGACCTCAGGTACTCTACATAAGCCAGAATTTTCCTTTATCACGTTACTTTTGACATTCTTTGGCTCTCAAGCAAATTTTTGCATCACGTTGTTACCAATACATGGCAGTCTCTTTAATGGGACTAATCACACTGCCTAAACTTGAATCTTCAATTTAAATGTTACTTTGCAGCTCCAACAGTGCAGTTAACGTTCAGCTCAAACTTTACTAAATCAAAGGCTGAGAAGTTTAGGGCACAGATTTTGCAAGCATTTGAATCTGTTCTGGGGTCGCCAGTGACAATTGAAATTAGATGTGATGCAAATAAAGACAGAAGTGCAGGGATTCGTGTGCCTCTAGTTTTACCTGCTTCTAAGCATACATCATCTCAGTTAGCTTTGGAGCCTGAGCCCAGATATGGAAAAAGAGTACCTGGGGCAGGAAAATCTCTTGAAATAGGGAGCAGTGAAATTGTTGAAGTTTCTCCCAAAGGCAATGAATATATTGATAACAATGCAGAAGGCGGTAAACAAGGTGTACAGCGACCAAGAGTAGGAGAACCAACAGCATTGCGTAAAAAATCTGCCACAGGTTCAGAAAGAAGGAAACTTGGAGAACATGCAAGAGACAGTAGTAAGAGCCTTGTGAGAAGCAAGGTTTCCCTAGCACGTGTAATCCAGCAGGCAGAAGGATGCACACAGGAAATACCATGGTCAAAACGCAAAGCAGTTTCAATAGCTGAAAAGCTTGAACAAGAAAATCTGTAAGTTTTGCTGTGGAACTAGACCCGTCATCTTTACTTTTTATTCTTGATTAGTGTTGTATGAATTGTCAAGTAAAGGCAGTAGAATGATAGTTGTTTAGTAATTGAAATATGCTACATATAGATTTTATTTGGTGGAAGTATTCTACCCTGCATGTCCTGAACCATGAGCGTCCTTCCTTGCTCACCCTCTTCCTTCTGAGCTAAATGTCATCTAGATGTCAAGTTTATAATTTTTACAGTATGAAAAAACTTATTAGGAGTCTTGGTTTACCAGTTGAAAAAATTGATTGTTGCAAATTGAGATATATGTTGCTTTGGAGAAATGATGTGGAATTACAAGAGTGTAAATTTTGTGGTCAATCTAAGTTCAAACCTAGAAAGCATATTATGAAAACGAAATTAGTACCTTAGAAGCGGATGTATTATTTCCCGCTAACTCCGAGACTTCAAAGACTATATATGCCTTTGATGTTACTGCATCTCACATGAGATGGCATAATGAACATGAACAAAAAGATGAAATAATAAGTCATGCATCTGATGCACTCGTATAGAAATATTTCATAAATAACTTATATCCTTAAGGTAAGTATTAAACACTATTTAAAATGTATCTCCATGAAGCTCATGGTACGAATATATGCATATTTCTATTACCCACGAAATTAGTTTGATTTGCGAATTAAAGCAATTGCTTTGTATTTTGAAGGAATTAGAAAACAATTGATGCCCTCTTTCTTTACTTTTATGAAATATTTAGTAAATACTTGTGTTCAGAAGTAAACTTGTGCTAGAATCATAACAGTATGTTACAATTAATGTAGTGAACTTATTTGATATTTAAATGTTGAAACCAAGATTATTATTGAGATTCTTGTGAAGCATTAGGCTACATTTTTCTTTATTGTTTACTAAGAGTTACATTATTTGACAAACTCAATACTGAAATAAGAAAGTCCATATGTTAAATGCTCCCATTGGTAATATGCAATGCAGATACGACTATTAGTGAACATCCGTCTTAAGAGATAACTGTGAATACTTTCGCTTTGTGATTCAATTGGTTCTAGGATTTATTAGTTGTCTTTTATGATGGATTCTACTGATGTATGCTTTTACCCTTGATTATCTTCATAGCTTTAAATTGGTTCTAATATCCAGTAATTTTGCAGGAGACTAGAACCCAGATCAAGAAGCTTGCTCTGCTGGAAAGCATCGAGGGCAACCCATCGGAAGGTAATACTTCATATACTTTTAGAGCTAGAGGACTATTGGCTTTACTGATGGTTTATGCTTTTTATAATTTTAGAATTCCGTTTGTTAATAAGCAATCTCCTCAGTCGAACCAAATATTAACGTGCAATATGACACTTGGTATGATGTGTAGTTGATGCTGTTGTGATTGCACAACTGCAATGTTTCACTTGAACAACTGTATTCAAATATGAGTAATACAATTTAACTGACCATAACATTGTGGGCTGTTCACATTTTTCAGTAACATGGATTTACTGGTCTATGATTTACTATCTAGATATATGGTTTCTTTTTCCCCAGATCTCGCGTTTCAGCGGGACTCTCACTAGGTGTTGTAGTTGTTTTATATATGATTTCTTCTTGATGATAAAGCACATATTTTTTCAGCTTTCTCGTTTGAAAGTCAGGACAAGGAAATCCCAGTCGTTGCTGAACTTCGTTTCTTGTGGAAAATGTTTCTCATCCAACTCGCCTAAGTAGAACAAGACAAACTTTTAGCGGTTTAGCAAGAGTACAGACTACAGAATGCAGATTGATCCATATTTTACTTTGTAATTAGTCATCTTCTTGCCATTTACTAGGTGAAATTCCAAGAACTCAACCCTTTTTCCTTCGAATAAAATGTAATAGTTATTTCTGGCAAGACCATAGAAAGAATTCGACAAGAGTAGATTTTTCTTACCTATTTCACTGAGTTAACGTATTTTCTTTTGAGGATTCCTGTTATTAGACCTCTCCTCTATTGTTAAGATGGTCTTTAAAATATTAGTACTGAACATACTCGGTATGAAAGCCTCGACTTGGGGTTTCATGACAATCTAGAAAGTTGTGGAGGCAACTTTCCAGAAAACATGACTTCCAGACTCCAGGGACTTGGTTGAGCCTCATTTTTGAACTTGTCTACTAATGCAATGAAAGCTCAGAACTTGGCAAGTCTTCTCTATTAGCACTGAACATACTCTGTATGAAAGCCTCGACTTGGGGTTTCATGACAATCTAGAAAGTTGTTGAGGCAACTTTCCGGAAAACATGACTTCCAGACTCCAGGGACTTGGTTGAGCCTCATTTTTGAACTTGTCTATTAATGCAATGAAAGCTCAGAACTTGGCAAGTCTTCTCTAGTAATTCTTGACAATTATGAAATGGCCCCAATAGAAGTTGGATGGGGTATGAGTATTAGTTGCTTCAACTGAAAACTATTCAAGAAGATTAACTAGTCAAGCCTTTGCTTTGATTTGGACGTACAAAACAAGGCAAAAGCTGTTATGACACAGGAAAGTCAATGAGAACGATCGCAGTGTCGAAAGTCCAAAGAACGTAGGACCAGAACGTGCCAAGGCCGAAATGCTTGTAAAGACCATGAAGGAGGACTAAGGATTCCAAGGGGGTTGTGAGTCCAAGTCTACCATCAATTTGATCAGGTTGATGGTCTAGTTTCTAAATCTGAAATGGTTGCAGGATTCCAGATTCCTAAAGTTTGAGCATCTGGAATTGAAATTCAAGAACTAATTGATGACACTGATATGAAATTCCAAGAGCAATATGAAATGAACCCACACAATTTCTACAAGCACATGACAAAGTCAATTTTGAGATGGCAGATAAGTCTTTAATTAAGCCAATATCATGACTTGGTTGATCATTACTCCATGGGTAAGTACTAAGCTTACTTCACATCTTAGTAAAATTCTGTGGTCGGTCTCTTTGAATATTGAGTGGTAAGTGATAAAGATCAGCAGCCACAAGAATCTTTGTATAATCGCCGACTTCTTTTACGTGTTTTCTTTCCCTTCGTTCTCTGGATTTGGAAGAAGAAACAAACACAATGGGGGCAATACCATACTCGTCACGGACAGATCAGACTTAAAGATGAATACGCCTTTTGTTACTTTTTGTTTTTGTTTTCTGGAGAATGCATCCCATTTTCATTTCCTTTTTCTACGATGTTTATAGATGAGAAATAAATAATAAGAATAAATATGATAAATAAAGCTTTTTTTTCACGTAAATCACTTAAAACGGGGAGAATTTAGTACATAAGGCTCCCTATTTTGCGAAGTTCGGGTAAGAATCATCAATTGTATACAATCATCCTTTTGTATTTTACAAAGAGACTATTTCTATGATACAAACTCTTGACCTTCCGGTTACAAAGGAGTAACGTTATCAGTTCCTAAAAGGCACGCTCACTTTTCGTAAATTGTTTATTTAAAAAAATTAAAAATATATTATAAAATTATAAATACTAAAAAGGAATTTTTACATTAACTATGACAAATTTTATATAATTATTTTGATAAGTTAGAATAATTCAACATAGAAATTTTAAAAGTTCTTTTTTTAGTATCTTGAATATTAACTAGTATTTTAAAAGTAATTTGAAATAATAAAAATATTTTAGAATTAATAAAATAAAAAAGATCAATTCTTTGTGTTGGAAAATCGGGGCAGGATTCGATCCCACACACAGCTAAATAATTACGAAACTTTTTGTTTTGATCTTTTGAAAACCAATAGCACTTTAAATTCTATAAAATGATTAACAAAAATATCATAAAAAAGCAAGAATCATGATTCATACTGTATTCTGAAACTTGATCCTCTTCTTGTCCGTCCTCTAACGATATTCACAAAACAAGTTATGAAAACTCTGTAATTATTATAGAGAGGGTTAAGCAATTAGTACTAGTTCCCTTAGAGCTTAAACCTATTTATAATATGTTCTGAATAGTTTACTAATTTAATTGAAATTAAATTGTAATTTCAATTGGACTTTAATTAGAATTACAAATAATTCTAATTAAATGCTGATTACGTTTAAATAAGATATAATATCTTATATTGATCCTTATTTATTAAATATTTCATATTTAATAATAAGTTTTTCAAGCTTTATAATCAAATCCAATTTGATTAAAATATCTTTTTTCTCTTCAATCTTTTCTTTATATGTGACCTATTAGGTTATCAAATATATTGACAATGAATATAAATTATAACCATAAATTAAATTTAGGATTAGATAAATTAAACTTTTTTAATTTATCTTTAATTATCAAATTAAACAATTTATATCCATTGATCAAGATTAACGTTCAGTAACACATCATAACCTCCCAAAATATTTTAAAATGTCAAAGTGGTTTTAAATAACTTTTCTATATATGATTTTATGTATAATTTATTTATTTCATCATATAATGTTCTGACTAGATATAGAATACAGAATTAATGTAAATTCTATTTTGAGTTCAATCATATTAGTTCTCCATCATTAGTTATTAATTCAATTAATGATATTTGTGAATCATTTACAAAACGTCATTTTTTCTTGGTCAAGGATTTTTCAGATAAATAATAATCGAGAATAATGAAACATTCTCTCTAATTACTTTAGGAATGATGAAATATTCCATACAACTCGTGTTACTTTCAATAACTACCGATTGAGCTACCCTTGACTAAATTGGGTTATAAGTAGTATCAAAATATAACAACCCCTGTATAAGATAACTTTGGAGATTTTAAGTCAAATGATCACTTATACAATCATTACAATGAGAATATTTGTAGGCATACCAGTAATGTTCTAAATGGATTTATCATAAAAAGTCAATTCAGTGAAATTGTTTTATAGCAAGCACTCACATATTTATTTAAGTATCTCCTACTTTAACATATGAGATCAACTATTTCTCTCATAAAGAAAAATATAATATGTGTTAATTTTTTTACGTTCTATTAATGCTCAGTCTCAATAGAAAAGTTACTAAGAACAATTTAAGAATAATACATAAATCCAATACGAATCTCATAATTATAATCTCACGCGATCTCTTAAAATAAACAGTGTCTTGGCTTATGTCCTCCAGCAAGGCATACAAATTCACTACTTACGTATTATGTCTTTCATACATCCTAAGATGAAGCTTTCCCGTAATAACTAAAACGGCTTTGTTAAGCAATCTTAAATAAGTTTGACTTCGAGGGCATGCAACAAGCAAGTTGGCAAATTTGACATTATCATTCTATTTCTGCTACAAAAACTGAAGCTCACGGCGGCGGTGGCAACATTAATTAAACGCCGGCTGCTTCGGCAGCGGTCAGCAAGGTATAATAATACTATAAGCTAAGAATGTATCAAAACTGATAATCAGATTTTGCTATGTAAAGACGAAAGATACACGACAAAACTATGCTGGCTGAAATTTAGCCAGAAATTGCCTGCCGGAAGAATCATTCAGATGCGTCAACTTGGACTCTTTGGAGTGTTACATCAATAAAAATTAACTGATTTATTTTGATTAATGAAACGGTCGGTTAATATGATATCAAAACTTTTGTGACTAAATGACGTGAGATCAAATTCTACCACTTACCTATTAGCCAGCACAAGGAGAAGTGAGTCTGTGCAAGTTTTAAGTCTAAAAAGCTTTTACTTGAAGGACTGTGTTAGTGGATTAATTTTAAGTTGACCTCGCATATTAGTTTAAGCTATTGTGATGAAACCATTGATGGAGCTAGGTGGGACCCAGTGGTGCATTGGGCCTCCTAAAATTTAAAAAATTAAATATTTTTTTTATTTTTAATTAATATATATATATATGTGTATATATATATAAGGAATGAGTTATTTGAAGTTTAGTGGTGTATTGGGCCCCCACAAAATTTAACAAAATTAAATATTTAGATCCTTTCATCTTAAATTCCTGACTCCGTCACTGGGTGAAACGATTATTTAACAATGTCAAGCAATGTTTAAAGATTAGACTAAAATTAAACTGATAAAATAAGATATTTAAGATTTAAAGGTTTAATTGATACTAAAGAATTTAAAATATGACTACAAAAATTTGTGTTTATCTAATAAAAAATTATAATTTAATCAAAACAATTATTAAATAAAAATTAATTAGTTTATTTTGATTTTTAAAATTTGATTAATTAATTAATTAATTAATAAGTTAATTTTAATAATAAAATTATTAAAATAAATTAAATTCAAAAATTCAGTGGGCTAAATTGATTGTGTTTTAGTGATTGGTGTCAACAGGATAAACCATATCTCATACTTGGTAATTGTCACACTTTCTCGAGAAACAAACAAGATAGTAAATAAACTAGCCAACTCCCATCATGTTCAGTACCTTTTTTTTTATTTTTTTGTGTCTACGGAATATTTTAGGAGGATTGAAAGTTACCTTTAAATTATTTACATTCAGACTAATCATTACTCGAGTCGGATAAATCCTTTACAAAAAACAAAACTCTAATTTCAAGTTTTTAAACGATCAGATACGTGAGGGTGATTCTGATTATTGGCTTCACGTCCATGTCATGTAGCAAACCTTCGTGTGCTACTTACGTTACGTATGGTTGCTATCTTCGGTATTTGAAGACGGAATGAAACAAAAATTTAAAGACAGAACGGAACAAAAACTGGAGACAGTGAGATGTTTGGTTGTGGTGAACAGAACAGAAAAAAACTGTCTCCGTCTCGAGTACAGAATGTGTTTGGTTGTAGTGGACAGAACGAAAAAATTGCATCAATGACGAAAATACCCCTGATTCTTAATATGATTAGAAATATGTAATTCATTGAGAATTTTATTACAAATTAACAAATAATAATAATAACAATTTCAAATTAAGATTGAATAATAATAATAATAATAATAAATAAATAAATAAATACAAAATGATGCTTAATAATAATAACAATACACCTACTAATAATAATAATAATAATAATAATAAAATAATAATAATAAAACAAAACAAATTGTATGATAACAATAATAATATTATTAATAATAACAATAATTAATATCAACATTTATAATAATCATAATCATAATAATAATAATAAATATCTATTATTATAATACTAAAAATAAAAATAAAAATAAAACAACAAAATGAATAACAATTATAAAAAAATTCAAAATGTATGTTGCGGAGACAGGGACAACGTGTCTCTGTCCTCCCTTTTTGAGAGAAACAAAAAAGCTTGTCCTTGTCATTTGGGGACGGTAGATAAAAACTCAGGGATAGCAATCAAACGTCATACGAAAATAAGATTTATATGTCTCGTCTTCTGTCCCCAGTAATAAAGATAGAAACCACACACAGCGTTAATGTCCCTTGAATAAATTGAAGAGACAGCTGCAGGTACAAGTTGAGCCAGTGAATGGCTTCTAAGTTCCCAATTACCACCGCAATTCGCAACTCTTTTGAGATTCCAACTTAAATGAGTCCTGCCCTCCTCTCCAAATTGCCGGCATTTACCATTTCAAAGTAGTATTAATTTCAATTTTTAAATTCTCAATATTCATAAATGACGTGGAAATAATTGGGTTGGGTGTAATGCCGTCATGCACTAACGTCGGCCGTCCTTTTCTCTGAGGAAAGATCGACCAAGTACGTGGCACAATTGCAACGGACAGATATCTAAGGGCAGGTGTGGCTCTCTCTCGACCCAGCCACGTGTCAAGTCTTTTGAGGAGAGAAATGACGACGGCCGTTTCAAAGCAGTAGCGTAACGACATGTCGTGACACGGACACGCATCAGATTGGAAAAAAAAAAGGGCAGTCCAAATGTGTACGTTCACAGCGACTTTGGTTTCAGGGACAGGACCGTATGGGTTGTCTTGCACGATTTTAGTCAAAATGGGAAGCTACTTTCCACGCGCCAAAACGTCGCTTGGGGCCCCACTCACCTTTATTTGGTCAACCCGTGGAGCTCCAGTTTCGAATACCGAACCGATTTGGGTTTACTTTTCTTCACAAATTACCTTTCTTTAAAGAGGACGAGGGTGAATTATCAAACGAACCTTTTACTTTATGACCCAAATCGATGAAAGGGATGCAAATCCCCATCTCTCTTGCAAAAAGTCCACTTATCTAAATCTAATCGGTAAACACGTCATTTCCAAGTAATTCACCAGAAAATAAATAAATAAATAAATAAAATTATAAAAATAGAAATAAAAAAGAAAATGTACTAAAAATAATAGTAGTTATAATAATAATTAGTAGGAGATTACTAACAATAATAAAAACCATAAAGATAATAAAAATGTCGAACTATTATATAATTAATTAATTAATTAATTGTCTCTTTTCTAATTAAGGGTAAGACTGCTTTGTAGTACTAATTAAATGTATAATTAAAAATATGATTTATTGTTAAAGAGTAGTGTCTGTTTGGTTAAACTTTTGGAGGGTAAATAAGTATTTCTTTTTACTGCAAAAGTTTTTTTAAGAAAAACGAGTGTTTGACTATAAAATAAAAACCTTATTTAATAGATATACCTTCATTTTTGCAGTCAAAATACAG
>JAOSBK010000002.1:39791436-39803431 GCA_027568895.1 Erythroxylum shatona
AGGGTAAGACTGCTGTGTAGTACTAATTACATGTATAATTAAAAATATGATTTATTAGTAAAGAATAGTGTCTGTTTGGTTAAGTTTTTGGAGGGTGAATAAGCATTTCTTTTTACCACAAAAACTTTTTTAAGAAAAATAAGTGTTTAACTGTAAAATAAAAAACTTATTTAATAGATATAATTTTCTTTTTGCAATCAAAATACAACTTTTTAAGAAGCTCATATTTGAAGTTTATCAAAATATCACTTTTTCATGTAAATTTTTCAGGTCAATTAATGAGTCTATTTTTTGGTCCCTTTTATTCTTATGTTTTACACGTCATTTTTACAATACTTACAAACTCATCTTCACGTTTATTTTGAGATTTATGTAATATTATTTGACTTTTTATATGTTTTAATATTTATTTTTTATATTAATTTTACTTATGTGATAATCCATACAAAAGATTTGGTGATATATATTTTCATTTATGTTTCACATGATTTAAAACTATATAATAATTAATATACTATGCTTTGTATTATTTAATATATTTTAAATAATATTTATATGTATAAATAAATTTTATTACAAAATAAAATATAGTTAAAATTAAAAATATTTTTTTATTTTTATGTTGTCAAATAATCTATTATATGAAGCTTTATTTTTTTTAAAAAATCTACTGAAAAAATTTTACTGATAAAAATTTTACTCTCTCCTATCTAAAATAAGTGTCGTTTTAGAAGGATTTTAATTATTCAAAATAATTGTCGTTCACGATTTTTCATGCATGTTTATTTCCAAAATTACCCTTTAATTTCTCTCACATCCTAATTATACAGATTACATTTTTAAGACAATTCAATATGTAATTAATAATGATATATCAAATATTTGACGAACTTTCTTAATAAATATACATCTCTCTAAAATGACACTTATTTTAAATAAAAAAAGTATTAATATAAGTCCAACTAAGCAGAGCTCGAGTTAAAATTGGTGGTAGTTGTCGTACTAATTAAATGTATAATTAAAAACATGGTTTATTGGTACAGGGAAAGTAAAGTAAAATGAAAGCATATCAAAAGAAATGAATGGACGAGGATAACGTCAAAGCCATAGCATACACGCCTGTAGTGTACTTGTCGGCTTCCCAAACACTACTTTGATTTCCATGGACAGAGAGAAAGGGACAGGAAAAGGAAAAACCAAGGTCCTAGGAAATTTCACTTCCCATCCTCCTTCTCTCTCTCTCTACAAATGGAACGCGGATTCGGCAATCTCTTTTCTCTTCTCCCAATCAGAAAAATCCCTTTTTGATTCTCTCCTTTCCAATTGAGAGTATATAGACCAAATCCCTTCTCCTACCTTTCCAAGATTCAACTAAACAACAACTAGGCGAACCACAGTAACCCATTTTCTTCATTCTTCATTCTTCTCTTTCTTTTTCTTGGGTTTTCTGAGTTATATGTGGAGAGTTCTTGTGTTCAAGGGGATTTAGCTTCAAATAGGATACGAATAGCGCTTGTTTTTTTTTTTTTTGTGTGAAATTTGTGTCCTTGGATCTGAAAATCGAGACCCATTTGTGAAATTGGGTGGAATTTCGTTTCTGGGGTGGGTTTCTAATGGCTGCGGCGGCTATCTTCTCTTCTGTGAGGCGACGGAGGTCTCCGTCGTTGGAGGCGTTCTTGGCTCCTGTTGTTTTGAGCGATGTCGCGCTTGTGCGGACCTTGACTTGTGTTTCTAACGAGCTTGTGTCGTCTTTTTCTGATCGATCTTTGTTCTTTCAGAAGAAAAATTCACGGTCTTTGATTCGTAAAGTTGACCTCTTTGTTGTGTTATTAGAGTATTTGAGGGATTCCGGTTTGGAGTCTTCTTTGCCTTCGACTGCGGTAGTTTGTTTCAAAGAGCTTTATTTGCTTCTCTATCGGTCCAAGATGCTGCTCGATTATTGTGTTCAATCAAGTAAGTTGTGGCTATTGCTTCAAAACCAATCAATTTCTGGGCATTTTCATGACTTGACTCAGGAGATATCAACGCTTTTGGATGTGTTTCCATTGAATGATATTGAATTGAGTGAGGATATTAAGGAGCAGATTCTTCTTACGCAAAAACAGGCTAGAAAGTCGAGGTTATATGTAGATGATTATGACGAGAAATTGAGGATGAGATTCTTTTCATTTCTGGATGAGTTTGAGAAACTGAACATTCCGAATCTCGATGAAATAAGGCTGTTCTTCATGGACGGCTTGGGGATTAAAGATGCCAGGAGTTGCAGGGCTGAGATTGAGTTTTTAGAGGAACAAATTGTTAATCATGAAGGAGACGTTGAACCATCTGCTTCTGTGCTAAATGGGTTTGTTGCAATTACTAGGTATTGTAGGTTCTTACTTTTCGGCTTCGAGGAGAGTGAGGTGGAATTGCAGTTGAGAAATCAAAAGGAACCGAGAAGAGGTCTCATTACTCGAGAGATTGCAGAGACTTTTGTCTCAGTACCGAAGGACTTTTGTTGCCCAATATCATTAGATTTGATGCGAGATCCGGTGATAGTTTCAACAGGACAAACATATGATCGAAGTTCAATTGCAAGGTGGATGGAGGAAGGACATTATACTTGCCCCAAGACAGGGCAGCAACTTGCAAGCACTCGCCTTGTTCCCAATAGGGCTCTGAGGAATTTGATCCTGCAATGGTGCACTGCTCATGGCATCCCCTATGATCCTCCAGAAAGCATGGATTCATCTGTTGATGCTTTTCCTGTGACTTTGCCTACTAAAGCTGCATCTGAAGCCAACAAAGCCACAGCGACACTTCTCATTGATCAGCTAGCAAATGGATCACAAAATGCAAAAACAGTTGCGGCCTGTGAGATACGTTTGTTGGCAAAAACTGGAAAAGAAAATCGTGTTTTCATTGCAGAAGCTGGTGCAATTCCTCATCTCCATAAGTTGCTGTCATCTCCGAACTCTGTTGCACAAGAAAATTCTGTAACAGCTATGCTCAATTTGTCAATTTATGATAAGAACAAAAGTCGATTAATGGTTGAGGAAGGGTGTTTACAATCAATTGTTGCAGTTTTGAGATTTGGGCTCACAACGGAGGCAAGAGAAAATGCAGCGGCGACACTGTTCAGCCTTTCAGCTGTTCATGACTACAAGAAGAGAATAGCAGACGAAGAAGGGGCAGTTGAAGCCCTAGCAGGGCTGCTAAGAATGGGGACACCTCGTGGCAAGCAAGATGCAGTCACGGCTCTGTTCAATCTTTCAACTCATATAGAAAATTACATGAGAATGATAGAAGCGGGGGCTGTTACTGCACTGGTAGAGGCCTTAGGAAATGAAGGTGTTGCAGAGGAAGCAGCTGGTTCTTTGGCTTTGCTTGTAAGGCAACCAAGTGGTGCTGAAGCAGTCGGGAGGGAAGACATGGCTGTCGCAGGGCTAACAGGAATGATGCGGTGTGGGACACCAAGAGGGAAAGAAAATGCTGTTGCTGTATTGCTTGAATTGTGTCGGAATGGTGGTGTAGCTGCAACCGAGAGAGTAATGAGGGCACCTGCATTGGCTGGTTTGCTTCAGAGTTTATTGTTCACAGGCACAAAGCGTGCAAGAAGAAAGGCGGCATCACTTGCTAGGGTGTTTCAGAGGCGCGAGAATTATGCGGTTCACTTTGGTGGATTGGGATATGCATATGCTGGTAATTCTACTGCAAATAGGGATTCAAGTTTTGTTGGGGACGTTTCAGTGTCTATGTCCATTTCAGTGCCAGTTTTGTAGTGGTACCAGCCAGCCTCATTGTATCCACGTTGCTTATAGTTGTGCCCACTTTTTGGTGGTAATTTTACAAATTCTTTCATTGAATAGGTGATAAAAAGTTACAATAATACATCTTGTGCTTTAATAAGAGTAGCAAATGTCGAGCCTAGTTTTCTTTGTAATGTGCAGTTTACACTGTAAAAGCATTGGGGATGGTTGTAAGGAAAGAGCAGTCTCAGTTGAAGAAGTTTAATGTATTCCTGGGATGTTCTACGCTTTACATGGATTGTTTGTTGAAAGAAAAAAGAGCTGGTGAATGTGCTTGACCTGAAGATTGTCCCTTGGAATCTATACCCAGTTCCCAAAACGTGATTTAGTAATCTTGCGTACTTAACTTTGAAGAATTGCTTTATAAAGATTCTGAGGAAAGGGTAGAAAATAGTTTATGAACAATATGGAATCTCAAAAGATCTAACCAGGTAGTGTTGGTCTTTGTGGGTGATCCAAGAAAGGCCACCTTGTCCCAAATCAAAGAACTTAGCCTGATAATCTGAAACTACTATCATGAATCTAGAAAAACCATCAGGGATGACACATTATCTTTTTATATACATGAGAATGAGGTGGGATTCCATTTCTTGTTTCTTTTACCATTGTATGGACCAGATAAACCGAGTACAAATGCGCTTGTACTTAGTGATTTATTTTACAGAATAAAGTCTACAGAAGCTATAGAAATTTCCAAGTAAAAGGTAGAATCTTGTGAAGCTTGGTGCTTTGGTGATGTGGAGTGGGGCATGTAATGTTCAGTAGCCAAGGCAACCCAAAGTGGATCCACTACCAACCCATTTACCAATGAAATGAATAAAGACTGCTTTTGCAATTCTTGAGGTACATAAAATGGGTGGCGATGGTTGGATGTTCTCTGAAGTGGAGCTATTATACTCATGGTTTCTAATGATGATGATAAGACAATCCATAGTGGTCCTTTTAAAAACATGGTTTATGTAAGATTCCCAAAACTTGACCACTCCACCAGAAACTTACATACATCATACATGGCGTCTGATCTAAAGCAACCCATTAACCATGGATACTTATGGAAGTTCTAAAGATATTAAGAAACACTCAGTTTCTTAGTGTAAACTTTCTTCTCAACAGCCATAAACTGGTAACATTAACAGGCAACCCTTTCCTGACACCAACATGCAATTGTCATGACCATGAAACTTCCTTAATGAATACTCATATTACGCCCTTTCTATGTATAGTCCATCATAAATGAATGGATGGTTCATGCAACCTCTCTGGCCATGTTCCCATTTTGAGCATCATCATCTGTTGCGAGAACAAAATGCTAATTTGGAGAGAGGTCAGTTTTATATGGAGTCTCACATAAATGATGAAGTCTTACTTGAATTTAGTCTTATCTGAATCATCCCCATAAAATTATAATAGGTAAAATAAGCAGGCCCAATTATATGTAGTAACTCTTATTACTAATAGTTTAAAAATATATCAAATTGATAAGAATAGAAATTTAAAGTTTAAATGTTCAAAGGATATTAAAAAATCATAAAACTAATGCATAATAAATAGCAACTAAAACTTATAAGAATAAATAAAATAAAATATTTTATTAAAATAAAAAATCCACTAATGTTTAATTAAACGATAATAAGTATAATAATCCTAATTAATAAATATAAAATAAAATAAAATAGTAGTAACAATTAAAATTATATTTTGAAAGAGGTTGTGTCTTGTTATCGTAAAAAATTCAAAATTCTCTAATATTATTTAAAGATTTATAAACTATAATTTCATCCAACGTATCTTCATTAACATCTTCTATTTCATTTAAATAAATTATAAGTCAATAATATATAAGTTATATTTATTGAAATATATTGTACTTTAATTTTTAAAATAATATATCAGCTCACCATCAATAAATTTCCTTAATTGCCCGTTCTTTATAAATGACCTTTTCAAGTTCACTATAATCAAGATCAAATAATAGTTCTTCTTCTTTGATGTAAAATTAATATGGCTAATATAATGAATATCAATTGGATCATATATTTCCCTCTTTACAAGCACTTTAAATCTATAATAAAGAAATTATAAAATCACTAATAAAAAGTATAATGACTTTCAAAAATTCAATTAATAATATAATTATTCTTCGTTCTTATATTATAAGTAATATAAACAAGGTCATTGAGTCTTTAATATTCTAATCAACTTTGTTTCTTTATATGAATACATTAAAACAAACAAGCTAGTTATGTTCACAACTTAAAGCAAAAGATGTTTGACCGAGAAATCTATTAGTAAGTTTTTCTCATATCGAGCACTTTCATCAAATAGTCTTTTAGGAGTTAAAAGATATAAAGTTTTATTATTAATAAGTAAAGAATGAAACAAAAAGTACAAAACTTACCACGCTGCATTTTTTTCAACATAAGTTCCCTCTTTGTTGGTACTCTAATAAAACTCCCAAAATCTTAATGATATAATCATATTTGATTGCTTTTTATTAGGGAAAATAACTTATATTCAATCACATAAAAAAGATTGCTCATAACATCAACATCTATATACGCATTTTCACTATATAAGCACTAAAAATTGATAAAGTAAGTTATTAAGTGGATCTTTGAGTAAAATACTTATCTTATTATCTATTAATAGGCTTATGCAATTTTTCCCTCCCTTTTAAAAGATTCATAATTATTTTGTGAACTCTATATATATTATCATATATATACCTTAAGTATGGCTTCTCATATTAGTTAACTATCTTTAATAACCCTTATAAGTAGAGTTACAATCTTTATAGTGATCAAGTAAACATCCCAAATTTTATTATGTAGAATAATGATACATATCTTTAACACCTTTGATAACTTATGCCTTGAAAACTATTTATTTGTGAGTAAGTTTTGAAGTACTTACTTATTATCATACAATTTTAAAAGGTATAAATGTAGTAGCACCAGAATGCATAAACTCAACTTATTCTTCTTACTTTCTTAATAAGAACAAAGTGTGAGATGATTAGAAAAAATTATAATTTTAGATGCATGTGAAACAATATAAAAAATATAGTCCATACCACCAATATCTTTTAAAATGAGATCTGTACATTACACTACATATAAAAATCAATAAATATGTTCATATTTTGATTGTAACAAGTATGTAACTAATACACAATTAGCTATATTATTTGTAATAAAGCATACTAAATTTTTTGGTCTAACCCACTTGATAATTTTAGAAAATAATTCAAATAAAGTATGAGCACTCTTTAGCATATCAAAAGTATAAACATACTTGATAAAAGTTACTCTAATATGACAATAAACAAAGAAATTAATCAAAATTTTGTCTTTGATTAGCATATTTGTTTGTTATAATAGTGCATCATATTGTTCCCTAATTAGACTTATACAAATCTATAATCAACTAGCATTATTTTTTCAAATCTTAAAGTAAAGGCATGTGAATCTAATAATAAGAAGGTGCCTTAAATTTAGGATCTATCATCATTGTAGCATCTATTTTTTCTTGAAAATAATGTGAATTTAAAGCATTTAAAGGAATACAAAAATGATAGCAACTTGTAGCTCAAGCTTTTTTAGACTACAAAAGCACATCTTTATCATACAAAACACTTTCTAAACTCAGTTGAGAACTAAAATTATTTCTTGGAGGAAGATAAGTATCAAATTAGGAATTGCAATAGGATGGGTCATCTAGGTTGTGATTTGATCTTACCATAAAGCTTAGTCAATCTCGAGCTGCATAGCATAAAATCAAACTTAAAATCACTTGAACTTTCCAAAATGATATTATTTTGGTTAAATTGCCTAAAATGATGTTGTTTTGGATAATTATACCAAAATAATGTCCTTTTAGCAAAGGTGTTCAGGGTGACTTTAGATCAATCCTCTTGGCTCAAGCCTAACTCAAAGCTTAATCAATTTAGATGTGAGCCATTAAATGCTGACTAGATCGGGATGATTTTGTCAAATCTAATATCAATGTCAACATTTTTTCCTTTATCTAATATTTTTACCTTATTATCTCCAAAAGATATATTATGAGTCTCTTTATTTTTCTTTTACCCTTTTACTTGTTTTTACAAATAATTTTCTTTAATCTCATGTACATCAAATGGTGTAGATGGATCCACATATAATTTATTAAAGACAGGAACCTATGGAGCTTCAACCTAGCTCTTACAAGAAAGGATCTGATTAGAAATGCTCCAATATCATCTTCTCTAAAGACTAAAATCCTACAAACTAGTCTTATCTTAGATAATGATATTGTCATATGGCAATATACCACTAATGGGGTGTTCAATAATTTGTCTTACAGGAAAGTATTTTCTAACAACATTCCAGTTCTTCCATGGACAAAAATAGTCTGGTCTAACCATCTTCAACCGAGAGCATCAACAATCCTTTTGCTTGTAATGTTAAACAAGATTCTATTGTTTATAAGATTACAAGTTTTACTTAACTCACTAGTTGGTGTTGTCTCTACAGATGGGATAAGGAAACCTCAAACCATCTTTTCTTCAAATGCAATTATGTCAGAGATTCCTGGAAATCATTCATGCTAAAGTGTTGTCTAAGTGAATATCCAGAGGTTTTAAGCCAAATTAAACCTTGGTGTGCTGATCTAAGATTTCAGAGGAAAACTATCAAAAGGTGATTTTACATCTCTCTTTTTGTCCTAGTCTATGTAGTTTAGAATGAAAGGAACATCAATTTTTCATGACAAGTGCCTCTCCATTAAGCATTTCAACACATATCTATTTCAACATATTAGAGCTCACATTAGCATCTATAAGCATGAAGATTTAGACTTGTATTATCTCAACGATGTTTGGAGAGTATAAACACATTCTTGAGTTGTATTTGCCTTGAATAGTTGTCAGATGTAATCTTATAGTGTCTCTATATCTTGACTTTACAAGGTGACTATGTTGGTATTAGTTATATTGCCTTCTATAGGTTAATTTAATTCAAAATTTCTCAAAAATGGTACTTTGTTACAAGAAGTAATATCATCATTTGTATCAGTAAGATGTTCTTTTATCTTATAAATTCTGCCATATTTAATCATTCAACTACAAAATATAAACTTAGATTGGAGGATGTTAAGTTTGTTGAATCTTTTTCTAATTATTGAGAGTTTGTCATTGTAATTTTCAGCCTAAAATGTGTAAAAGAATACAAAAATTGAATATGTACAAATAATTTACACATATGTCAAGATAATATGTTGCATGTAAAACTTTCACTACGTACCATTGTGTATGAAACATGGCAGGAAAGGAAAAAAAGAACAGATTGGTCCAATACAATTCAACTACAATATCATGTCAAAGATAAGGGAAGTATTGATCACAAACTATCACAATGCTAGTTTCTCAAATGTTGTATTTAATACATCGGGTTTAACTTAAGAATACCTTAAGCTGTAATTGTTAGAAATGGACTTGTTTCATATATTATCCTGAAAGAAATAGTTAGCATATTTGGTTCCATTTGAATTAAAGGTAGAGGATTCAAACAACACATTATAGGGCGTTGTCATTTTTGCATTTAATATATTTATTTAATTTCCAAAAAAAGATTTACAAGAACTATCATTTCATGAAAGAAAATATCATACTTTGTTTGTATTGATTCCGAATCAAATAGTGGTCACAGTAATGAAAAGCACAATAGCACACATTAAAAAAATCCCTACACTAAGAAAAAGAGATAGAATGATGATAATTTTATTATAAAAATCAATATTAAAAATGATATATTTATATTAAAGAAGAAATATTGAAAAATAACACAAAGAATCCCAAATCCTACTTTTGTTTTGAACTAAATGAACTACAACATGAATTGGAATTTAAACAATGAATGGCATACATCCAAGTATTATGGATTATATATTTTATAGCTAACAAGAAAGTATAGATCAAACTAACATTGTATAATTCTTGAGGTTTAGGGAAAAATAAACTCAATAGAGTTTTAGTCAATACTAAAAAAAACTTGCTGCTAATTAGTTACTAGATGAATTCCCCTCTTTAAAAACAATCATAGGCAAGCTTAAACAAGCTAATATGAACTTCTCTAAATCAACTTTAAATAACTTAATATGATTCCCTTTTGACCCATTAATAGTTGTCTGAAGTATACAACCAATGTGCTCATTAGACTGCATATTAATTTGGAGTAATAAAAAGGAATAAATGCTCATCTTTCATGCCTTAAATGAAATATTACCAAACCAAACAGATAGTCACATAATCCTCAAAGTGATGTTCAACTTGTACGTTGTAATTTATCATCCTGGTGTAATATTAATCTATTCTTGCATAACATGGATTTGTATAAACCTCTAGCCAAAAAATGAAAGTTATCACTATTGAACATGTTGTCGTTAACGATTTTGTAAGGAACTTATTTAGTTCTTCTGAAACTTCATTTCTCAAACTCGTTATAGTAGACTGATGGATTTTTTTCGTTAAAAAAAGGGAAAGAAAAGTATACTAAAGAGAGCTCTTGCACAGTCTCATCAGCTCAACACCCATGGCGTCATCACGTAGAATTCTATTCAACTCCTTAGGTGGGACCTGCAGATCATGAAAACCTCTTTCCATCGTTAGTGTGTAGGTCGCTAGAAAATCTACACACTTATTTTTCTCACGATATACGTGAGCGAAATCCACTTGCCAATCTCTGCTGAGGAGCATATGGATCTGTTTAAGAAGTCTGGTATTAGCATTGGGTTGATAATCATCTTGGTTTAAAAGATTGACTGCCAAAAGACAATCTACATCTAGTTTCATATGGCGGAATCTACAGTTCTATGTCATATTTAATCCATTCGTTATAGCCCAAAGCTCTTCATAGAGAGACGTATAGCACCCAATGTTTCGACAACCCCTCTAATCCAGCTTCTATCAGAACTACGAAGAAGAGATCTTGCTCCTGCTTGTCTGGATGCCCCTTTAACAGCACCATCACAATTTAAAGAGACCCAGCAACTCGAGGGTTTCCTTCACTTAATGTTGCATGCTTCTTTCCTGCCACTAGTGCTTTGAATGCATTTCATAGTGTACCTTGCCTTCATATTGAAATCCGAAAGCATTTTGACTTCCTCTGCAAGTTGAGATGCTTGAATGTGCTCATTACAAAAGATATGTTTATTGCTTGATTCCTATAATTTCCAACAAAGTCCAAACATTGGGGCCCACTCTCTACTAGGAAAAGGGGTGGTCATACTTCCTATAAGATTCTAAATCATCTAGTTAGCAAAATTATTATTCATGAACTGAGCTATTTGACGTGACGGGACAAAGATCTTCCAAACATCTCCTGCCAGCTTACACTGTCTTAGTATATGATAAACATCCTCTTTCTTACTACCACATAGACTACAAGCTTCATTATCCGATATGTGTCGTCTAACACGTTCTTTATTAATGAGGAGAGCTCCATGTAACACTAACTAGAGGAACACACGAACCCTTTGAGCCCCCTCGTGCTTCCAAATTACATCCTACTTGTTGTCTTGTGAATCCCAAATGTTGCCCATTATCAAATTATAGGCTGATTTGTCAAAAAAGTATCTATTGCTTGTCCTATCCCAGAAACAGCTAGCATCTCCATCCTCGTACTGCAATAATAGAAAGGATTTGGTTTGGAAAATCTAGGTTAAAAAGACTCCATGGGGAATTGAAAGAAGAAGTTTATATGGAAGCACCACCTGGATTTTCCCATGGGTTCCAACAGAATGAAGTATGTTGTCTAAAGAAAGCACTCTATGGGCTGAAACAATCGCCACGAGCCTGGTTCGGAAGATTTACGTTAGCAATGAAACGTCTTGGCTACAAACAAAGTAACTCTGATCATACTCTGTTCTTGAAAAGAAGAGGTGAGAAGATTACTCGTCTTATCATCTATGTAGATGACATGATTCTCACTGGGAATGACTTGGAAGAAATAAGAAGTCTCAGGGAGCACTTGTTCGAAGAATTTGAAATGAAAAATCTGAGAGGACTCAAGTACTTCCTGGGCATAGAAGTGTTAAGGTCAAGAAGAGGAATATTTATCTCTCAGAGGAAGTATGTGTTGGATCTTCTTGCTAAAACTGGGCTTTTAGACTGTAAGCCAGCTGAGACACCGATGATGATGAATCATGGTTTGAAAATTGAAAAAGAAGCA
>JAOSBK010000002.1:39814047-39833157 GCA_027568895.1 Erythroxylum shatona
AACTAATATAAAAAAAACATTAAAACATATAAAAAGTCAAATAATATTATATAAATCTCAAAATAAACATGAAGATAAGTTTGCGAGTATTGTAGAAATTATGTGTAAAACATGAGAACAAAAAGAACTAAAAGTAGACTCGTTGATTTGAAAATTTTACTTAAAAAAGTACTTTTTTGATAAACTCTAAATTTGAGCTTCTCATAAAGCTATATTTTGGCTGTCAAAAAAACTAAATATACTTATTTAAAAAATACTTTTTTATTTTACAATCAAACACTCATTTTTTTAAAAAATAATTTTTGCGGTAAAAAATATATTTATTCACCCTCCAAAAATTTAAACAAACAGGCATTAACTCTAGCCATGGAATCTTCTTCTACGTTGAATTATTATGTAACTTGTGTGAAAAGAACAGCAGATGGTTAGATGCTGTGCTTATTACTAATCAATTTATTACATGCCTTGACACACTTACGTAATCATACCACGCATGCACCTTCTGTAGTCATACGACTAGAGCGAACTTCCAATAAAATAATTCTATCCAACCCTGTTTAATGTCTAAAATAGCATTGTTTTAAGTACTCCCTGTTATCTAAAATAAGTTTCGTTTTAGAAAAATGCATATTTATTAAGAAAGTTAGTGAAATGTTTGATATACTCTTATTAATTGCATGTTAAATTGCCTTAAAATTGTAATCTGTATAAGAGAAATTAAAGGGTAATTTTGGAAATAAAATTATAAACATGCATGAAGAATCGTGAACAACACTTATTTTGAATAATTAAAATCTTTATAAAATGACACTTATTTTAGATAGGAGGAAGTATTAGACAGTCTCTAAACTCGTATTTAATGTCCAAAACGACGTTATTTTAGATATTAAATAAAATTAGATAAGGTTATTCTAGACTGATGAGGATAAAGTCAAACCCTAATAATTTGAAGAATTGTAGGCAGTTAAGGAAATGGGTTCATTACACGGATAATACACGTATCAACATGGACGTAGGAAGAACACAGAAGAAGTTGGAATGTTCCACCGTATTGCCCAAGCCATTGACCAGAAATGAAGAAGATGGCAAATTGGACCAGATGGGTGTTTCCTCTGAAAAGAGCTTGGACTTTGTTGCTTTTTGATAAGAGAAGAGAACCTTGGACTTTTTGGAGGCTATGAAAGGGACCCCCCTTCACAAGCCAAGTTCCAACGGACACTGTGCATTCTTTGACTAGAGGACCATAGCAAGCCAAGCCTTTGGAGGCCACGCTCGATGATTGGCCATACTTTTACAATTTGATTAGGAAAAAGGATAAGTTTTCTTTAATATCAGTTAATCCTGAACTTTTATTATTTGGATTTATACTACCGGTATCTAAATTCATTAGGCCGACTAATCCGATTCGAGACTTAATCATAATTAAGGCTTTTCGCTCTTTCTAATAGGTATGTTTAGTGAGAATCGAACCTAAGAACTCTTCTAACATGTTCAGCTTGCGTAGCTAAATGAGCGACAACCCATAGGTAAGTTAATCCTGAACTTTGATGTAGCTAATTCTAACATTATTTATAAGTTGTAACAACTTACATCCAAATCAACTCAACAATGTCATTCAATTCTTAAAAATTAAGGTTTTTCAAATCCTATTAGAAGTTAAACTAATAAAATAAAAAATTTAAGGTTTAAAAAGTTTAATCGTTATTAGATCGCTATAAAATTAGATAAATATTACATATAATTAAAAAATAATTAAAAAAAATTGTCTTTATGAATCAAATAGTTTGAAGTTAATTAAAAAAGATAGTGTTAAATAAAAATTAATTCATTTATAATGATTTATTAATTTATAAAAATTAATCAATCTCTTAATAAATTAATTAATTTTTAACGATAAAAATAATTAAAATAAAACAAAATATTTAAAAATTAAATGATTAAAAAATTTAATTAAATAAAATCTTTTATAATTAATATAACAGGTCACCTGCGCAGAACCTCCGAATCCAGCTTCATAAATGCATGTATTTAGAACAATCAAGGGCCCAGAGAAGCCTGATTGACTGGAGAGCCGGTCCTTTTTAAAGTAGTCAAGGCCCAAATATCCGGAAATGGAAACATTTGGGAACAATAAACAAATAAAAATGTTTTTTTTAAGTAGGATGATGTGAAAAGGGCAAAAGAGGATTGGACCGGGGCAGTGCCTCGTGGGTGGCGAGCATGTGGGCCATCACGTGAGCCCACCATTTTAACGGACATGATTCAGACTACTGTGGAAGAGGCGGTCCCACTTATCTGTGCACACACACAGAGGTCAAAGTGGGCCCCAATTGGTGGTGCTGTCGTGTTAATCTAATAATAATAATAATAATAATAACACTACTCCCGCAATCGTTGGGATGAAATTAAGGAAAAGCATTTTCTTTTGTTAAATGGCAATCCCGGACCGGGTCCGAATACTATACGATTGCAATCCAGTTCATTGATGAACGGTTGGAGTCCGCGGCGCACGTGCGGTGATATAGTTGAATTTACGGACAATGACTGCTCTGCGTTGCGTGACCGTGGCCGTGACCTTCCTTCTTACATGCAGTTTTACTCACAAGAACATACGGTAACATGGGTACATGCTAATTTTGGGGACAAAGCAAGGTGGTGACCTCCCAAATCACGTTCAGTTGTGCATTAGCTTATATAGGTGTCATTATACCCCCTTTCTTTTACGTGTCAAAAACCAACATTAGTTGAATTGGGCAGACCCACATGGATAGGCAGGGTCACGTGCAAGAGAGGGTGGTGGTTTAGGATTAAACATATGTATCATCTTATGTCATGTTGTAAGAACACATGCATACATGCATTCTTGGACCAAAGGTAGAATCACCCACTCCAGATGTACCCACATCCTGGCTTGATAAAGTAGTGAGAGAGATAAATCACAGTCTAATCTCAGCCAACTTTTTAACAAGACGGTCCCGACACCCGTTACCGAAATTCCTGCATACATGCATTCTGTTACTATTATAAGTTAAACTTACAAAGCTGACAAAAGTGACAGACTGATCCAACCCATCCCACAAACGAATGAAATAAAATATCACCTTACCTTACCTGGGCCTGCCACTCAGGCAACGTATTAGCTTGGTACATTTGGTCAAACCCAAACCCTACTTTCGATGCTGGTCAACTTTACGTTACCCTTGGGCCTTGCTTAAGCTGCTTACACGACGTCGCTTTTGTTGCCGCCCGATCCCTTTCTCAAAAGCCGAAACACGTGGGACAAACCACCTTCACTTTAATGGTCTTATGGTAAATTTCGACTCTTAGAAGGGCAATTCCCCGACCGGCTTGTATTTAGCTCACCTTCCCCAACCCACCCCCTTCCTTCAGTATAATTGCTTGCGACTCATTCACTAACCAGTCCGAAAGCGGAAATGAAGACCTAATCAAAATATAATTTGCGGTTTGTTTCTGTATCATATTTCCTGGGAGAGACAGGGACCTCGTTCTACGGCGTGATCGCTGCTGTTACTGATACGGAGAGTAAAAATGACGTCAGGGACGAGAATGCCGACGTGGAAGGAGCGAGAGAACAACAAGAGAAGAGAGAGGAGGAGGAGAGCGATCGCCGCGAAGATCTTTGCTGGGCTGAGAATGTACGGTAATTACAAGCTTCCCAAGCACTGTGACAATAATGAGGTCCTCAAAGCTCTCTGCAGCGAAGCTGGTTGGACCGTCGAAGAAGATGGCACCACATATAGAAAGGTAAAAATCTAAACTCTAAATGTGCACTTTAGCTCTCTATTTGATGCAGACGATAAGTTGCGCCGGCAGTGTCAGATTATCGGCTTTAATTAGATCTGATTTTTGATTGCTTCCTTCAAGTGATCGGAGCTATGACTCAAATTTCTTTGTTTTGTTCACGATCTCTTAAATTTTTTTGGGTGTGCTAACGCGCGCCGGTCCTATTAGCGTATGATAGCTTCTCGGTTAACGCGTTATGATGGACGGTCGAGCTTGTTTTTGCTACAATATACTTTTCTTTATTTTTTTTTCAATGCACGGAACACGAGATCGAAAGATTCGGTCTGCGTTGATGTTTTGGTAGGAACATGGTGGACAGGGAACTCAGAGAGATAAGTAAAACCTCGCGACAGGTTTTGGACCAAAGTGTCCTTCCTCTGTGAACGAAATGACACGTCGGTTATTCCGTTTGATGGAAGGGCATTGTCGTGATTCAACAGCCTTTGTCTTTTTAATGCAACTGATGTTTCGATGTTTGCATCTTTTTTTCCCCTACTTTCAGTTCTCACTCTGACGCCTTTTCTGGAGATTCCCCGTACTTTTTCTGCATTTTCTCGTGAACCGTGAATCTACTTTAATTACTCTGAGGCCGTTTAGGACTTTTTTTTTTATGTTGGATTCTTGCATTAGCCCCCGTGATTCCCGGAAAATGCAGAGAAATTTGGAGGTGGGTCTAAAAGTAATTGCCCCGATCAGGGTTACTATGGAATAATGCAAAGGGAGATGCTTTTTATGACTTTTATGATTTGGCTACTTAGTTTAATGGGGATTCGGTGGCAACTTGGAACTTCTTGTTTTACTAAGTTTTGGTGATGAAAGGATGAGAAAGACAATCCTTTTTCTTTTTCGTCTTTTGGGTTTTCAATGGGGCAAATTGTGGGCGGAGGGAGATATGGGATCCTTGGATGCCCTTTCTTTCGAAAGTATAGTTTAGGGAATATAAATGAAGCGTGTTTAGGGTGGTTAGGGTGTCTTTGTGTGTTCGATTATTGTCTTAGAGACATGTGGGGAAAAATGGCGTGTCGTGGGGTGGAGCATATGGATAACGCCATCTTTTTAAATTAATTTCTCGTTAACAAAGTCTTTGTCGGGTCGCGATTACTCTAATTCCCTACCATCTTTTCACCACTTGTTTGTTGAAGTCGTGGACGAAGCCAGCCTTAGTGGTTAGGACTTAGGAAGTTTCATATTTATCGCTTGTTAAGGCAAGGCATTTTGGTAGCTTAGAGTAATAGAGTGTTAGTGTTAGTTATGTCCACGAGAGTTGGTGTGGTGTCCTTCTTGAACGTGTGATGAAATCTGGATAGGAGCCAGCTATCACTAGTAGTTTGGCTGTGGTATTGGAATTGACACTTGGATATGGAATATCTTCCAATTTGAAAAAATTTATCGCTGATCATTTATGATTCAACCAGAGGCTGAAAACCAATTTCTGCTGGAGACCAACCCCCTAAATAAAAATTGCGAAGAGATAAAAATGAAAACGTTGATGGTTGATACAGTTGATGCCCTTGGCATGTCACCAGCCAACGGTTTGTTTGGAAAGTGCATTGTATTAGCAAACCCCGATCCTCACTCCTCAAACCACTGCCCCTTTGGAATCAAATCGGTTTTAAGAATCAGAGCTTGCCATTTCCACATTAAAAATATATTTGGAAGCTGTTACTAAAAGTCTTTCCCAACTCAGTTTCCACTTCCCTGGCCACTTAATCTGGCACAACTGGTACTAACTGAAAATATAAGATGTTAAGTTGACCATCTTCGTGTAAGGGAACGTATGTATGCACAATGGCTGGAGATTATTTTTTTACTTGCTGCTTTTAGTTGTATGTTATTTTTCTTGTAGGTGTGATTTAGCATGTGAAGACATTTGATAGTAGCATAAGAATGACTAGTGAACCTCCCTTCACATATGGAAGATCCTACTTGTTTCTTAAGCACATTGAAGAGTTAATATTGAATAACACTTCCATCCTTAAAGAATGGAAAGTCTTCGATTAATAGGTATAGTGGCTGCCTTCATTCTAAAACATGCCCTTGGATCCTTTGATGTGCTCAGGATCATAACTAGAATTGGCGGGCTGAGCTTACTTAGAGTTGTTTATTTTCTTAGAACAACACTATCTCCTAAATTTTAATGTGGATAGAAGCTTTCAAGGGAAATTGAAGGTTTCGCTATGTTAGTGTACGTGAATTTGAACTTGTAAAAATTGAGGGGCTATGAAGTACTATTCAAGTGAGTGCAGGATATGATGGTGTCTTTTCATGTTATCTAGCTACCATGATATGACCCAAAAATTTTGTTTGACATTTCACTTCTGTAACTTGTTTGCATTTCTATAGGGTTGCAAGCCTGTAGAACCTATGGACATTGTGGGAGGGTCTACTTCAGCTAGTCCATGTTCATCCTATCAACCAAGTCCATGTGCGTCCTATAATCCAAGTCCTGCCTCATCTTCTTTCCCCAGTCCTGTAGCATCTCGTTATGCTGCCAATGCTGGTTGCAATGCCGATCCCAATTCCCTTATACCTTGGCTGAAAACCCTCTCATCTAGTTCGTCTTCAGCCTCATCTAAGAACCCTCACCATCTTTACATCCATACTGGCTCCATAAGTGCTCCAGTCACCCCTCCCTTAAGCTCCCCAACTGCCCGAACCCCACGCACTAAAAATGATTGGGATGACCCAGCTGCTGGCCCTTCGTGGTTAGGACAGAACCATACTTTCTTGCCTTTGTCAATGCCCTCCTCTACTCCACCAAGTCCTGGCCGTCAGGTCCTGCCAGATTCAGGATGGTTCACTGGCATCGAGATCCCTCAAAGTGGACCATCTTCACCCACATTTAGCCTAGTATCACGAAACCCATTTGGCTTTAGAGAGGAGGCATTATCAGGTGCAGGGTCACGCATGTGGACTCCAGGGCAAAGTGGGACATGCTCTCCGGCAGTTCCCTCAGGTCTTGATCAGAATGCTGATGTTCCAATGGCAGATAGTATTGCAGCTGAGTTTGCATTTGGAAGCAATGCAACAGGCTTGGTAAAACCGTGGGAAGGAGAAAGAATACACGAAGAATGTGTATCGGATGATCTTGAGCTCACACTTGGGAACTCAAAGACCAGGTAAATTGGTATGGATCTATATGGTCGAGCCTTTAGGAAGGTCTTCCAATATCTTTATTTGTCTTTATTGCAGTTGCAATGATTTGCTTTTTTTTGTACAGATAAAGAGGACTAATAGAAGAGATGCTTTGAGAGAGTCATTCACGGATCTGTTCATATGGCTTCTTCTTCCGTTAATGCCTTCATGTGAATGACTGCCTGTTCTACATGTTTTGGTTGGCAAGGTAGCTGAGTTAGAAGTACAGTGAGTAGGACAACCTGTTTATTCTTTTTACCTTTAGTTTCGACAAAGAATCTCAAATTGGATTACATATATTTCTTGGTGGTGACTTTCCCCCTTCAATTCAATCAATTTGCTTGCTCTTTTCATTTTAATTTTTTTCCTTACAGGAGTTTCATTTATAGCCTTGATATTCTGTATGATGTTGGCTTTGTGGTTGAATAGCCTTTGGATTTCAAGAGCATTACTTCCCTGTGTGTATCCTTACTGTTATCTTCAGTTTGAGACACATTACTGTTCCTCCGATGTGTTATCGTTGCATTTGAATACAAATGGTCCTTTAAAGTTTTTTGCCGCAACTAAACCCAAGATTGAACAGATGAGCAAGCTGAAGGCACGTAGGTAAAAATTTGATCAACTTTGACTTTGACATGTAGAAAAGGATAAAGTTGAAACATTGTTGTCCTGAAAAATATCATGGGCTTTTGGCGCATGGAGAAAAGAATCCAATATTTTGACTGAGATTCAATGTTGTAATAATTGTATTTCGGAAAGTTGCAAGTTTGGATTGGTCACTATGGCATTAGCCTGTTTATCCAGTGAAAGGAGTAAAGAGATCATAAGCCTGATGTACCCGCAGTATGAATCAAGTAGGTTAGGGTTCTGATTTAGATGTCATTTCTCATGTAGTAACAAATATTTCAAGAAAGTCAACACAAGCTTAAGTGTAAATGTTTCTAACTATACTTCTACTGAGGGTATTTGAAGGGCACAAGTCAACTTTTTCTTTTCTGGTATTTTACTTGCGATCTTAGTTCATCATTTCTTCAAGCATACCACTTGCTTGGAGCAGATGACGAGACATTAGCAGACATTAGGATTTTGGTTGAACAACTTTTTCCTGTTCAGAATCACTAAACAGGCAAAGATGAATTCAAAAGCATGTTCAGTCAATTGCGAAAATGATGGTGTAATCATGCTTTAGAAGCACTAGGCTACATTTTTTTGACTTGCATAATGACAAGCTGGATAAATTGAATTCCCAAAGCATCATTAAGATAAGATAATGGCCCCCAGCTGGTCTCCAGCAAAGTTGTCATTACATTTTAAGCAATCTCCTACTTTGCCTTCAGGGGCATGTCTTTTTTTTGACCAGTGATTGCCTGATGAGGGTAATCCTGTCAGCTCTTACGAGAAAGACTAGTAAAGAGGAGGGGAGAGATTTGTGTAATTGCCTTGTATCGCTAAATGAATGAATATTTAAGTTAATGCCTTTGGAAAGTTTCACCTATGTGCAGGTCTGGAAAGAGCATTATACACATCCAAATAGGTTTATCTGTGCATTTATGTACATGAATTGAGATCATTTTTGAACAACTTGAGGCTTCCTTTTCAGCCTCTCCTTAGACCGCCAAGGGAACAAGCTGTACACAACATCAACGACTTCATATGGGTAAAGAATCTGTTGAAGAATCGCTATCTGTAAAAACACACATTGAAGAATGCTTCTAGTTTTGATGCAACACATTTAGGATTCCAACCAATCACATCTCTAGCTTCTGATAGAGGTTTGAGAGAGCATGATAAAGAATTGCAGCAGCAGGAGGCTTGGGTAGTGTGCCAAGGAGTATATCTGATGCGGTTATTGATTGGCTACCATAGAACCTGCAATTCTCTTGTGATCGAGTGGCCACAATACTCCCTTCAAGTGAACAGCCAACAAATGCTCCTGCACATTTAATTATCAACAAGTAAGCAGATTTAGTAACATCATCATGTAAATGGAAAAATCATGGGAGAAAGAAGTTTTAGTCTTTAGGTGCCACAAAGCTTAGTTTCACTTGAGGAAAATATCAAATATGATAACATTTTAGGAAACCAATGTGATAGACATTTGAATCTTTATTTAAGTTTTCTATCATTATATCATTTGCAACAAACAACAATTCCCAATGAGTAAAGCCATACCTTTACTGCAACTGTATGTATAGCAAGCAGCAAAGCCACCATCACCAGCTCGTAGACCAGCTTCAGCTGCCCTTCCGATAATGCCAACAGCAGCACTCAAACCAGCCCCAAATGAAAGGTGGGCATTGCCACAAAAGGTTTTCACAGCATCTTTTGTCCTAAGCACTATTATGAAATCTGTCAATTCACCCCCAGCCTGAACAAAATTCAACCATCGACAGGATAGCACATAAGAAAGAGTGAGAAGAAAGAGGAAAAAGAGATGCCAAAGATTCCACGTTAGGAACATGTAAGTTCCACATCTCTCAAGTGAAGAATATGCACATATCCACAGTCATACAATAATTTGGAAGAACATCATTTGAACAGGATCATACAAATGCAACTCCTACAAACACTGAAGAGTGGGGAAATTTTGGAGACAAATGTATGTTGTATAAAACTACTTGCAGGGTCTGGAAATGAAATATATGGGAATATGATTATATACGGATATCACAAATAAAAAAATTGATATCGTAAGACCTAGATATGGATATTATAGAAAAGCAATCACCTGAGCTCCCCATCCCATACCAAATGTAGAAATGGCTGACGGTGGAGACCATGAGCCGTCTTCTCTTCGAGCAATCACAAGCCCTGTTCCAATATTATATGTGACAACTGCCCCAACTTTTACAACAGTAATTATCGCAAGACCTTTAGCTTGTCTCAATATGGCATCTGGGATTGACTTTTCAGGTTTTATGGCCCCTACCTGACAATATAAATGAATGAGCTAACCTTGAAACAAAGGTGCATGAGTAGGAAAAATCAAATCAATAGCCTATCTGTTTATTTAACGGCATGTAATTTCTCATTCGTCAACTATTGTTGACAAATAACACCGAGAAATCATAGCTCTTACCTTATTATAACCACGAATGGTATTTGTTGCTTTATAAATTTCATATTCCATACTTCGCCCCCAAGGAAAATTAACCCAGGACCTCAAAGTACTAAGGTCTGTAAGGTCTTGGGCTGGCAACTGGGCAGCATTGCTTACTTGGTCCATCAAATATGGCTGAACGGACTCCAGCCGCACACAACATACATCACATACTCGTTGAGGATCTGAAACACGAAATTTCACAGGCATCAAGCTCCTTCCTTTTGAGCACTCACTACAAAATATTCCTCCACAAAACCTGCAGTGATGCCTGGAACACATGATGGGATGAAAACGAACACTACACAGCATACAAGAAGAGGCAGCACTGTCAGCCAGCCATGCTGGTGGTTCTGCTTCAAGAATTTCCCTCACATTACCAAAATTGGCCTCTGAAAGAGTGTGGGCCATCTCCTGCCAAGCTTGCTCTAGTAGAGGACTTGATAACCATGAAAATTTACACGCATGCACATTTCCTGAAGTTATCGATTTAACCTTTCCGCGAGCTGCAAGTAGCATTTCAACAATCACATCCCACATTGTAAACTCCTTCTCTTCTTCGAGGAACTGATTCCATCCCAAATCACCTTCAGGAAAATAACCACCATTGGAGGGAAAACCTCTTGTCCACTCTATATGGTCATTTTCCAACATAGGGGGAACAGAAACAGGTATCCAAATCCCAGTTTCTTCAGGAAGCGGTGATTCGTAGAAGAAGTATTTCCCGTTCTTTTGTTGGCCAGTTTCAGTTTTTCTCTTGGTATGATTCTCTTCCCCAGTTGTTTGAGGTAATTCACTTTCATATTCTTTAGATGGTGACATTGTCTGGCTCCCATGCTCAATAGCTACTGCAGTTTCACGGTACTCTCCTTGTTTTGAAACCTCTCCAACTCCCTGTCCAGAAAGAAATAAAACTATGAATAAGAAGTTGAATTTTTTTTTTTTTTTTATCGAAACAAAGGAATTTTGCCAGGGAAATAAGCAATTTCTTCCCAGAGAGGATTAGAAAACCACAAACAACCCTGGGAAAAGAATCAGGGCAACAGGGCAATCATATTCAGCAACATCTGTATCCCCAATCTCCTGGAAACTAAAATCAAGAATCTTAATACAATGCCAAGCATGGACACCGTGATCAATGAGTGTTTTCAATGCGGAATACTTGTCCAGTGTATTGCACTACGATATGAAGTATTTCATTTCATTTTATTTTTTAGCTTCTTACAGAAAATGGAATGATTAAAATGCACTTAGTCATAGTTTAAATATCAATCTAACTCAAGTCCTGCACGGACAAGCAACCCAATAAAAGAAAGAAACTATTTTTTCCTCACAATCCAAATCGAAGTTGGACAAGCTAAAAATTAAAAAACCAAAGTGCAAAAAGGAACACAAAATTTCCAGAGATTACGCACCAAGCCTTCAAATTCCCAGAATCATAAAAATAGCAACACAAAGTCACCAAACAAACAGGCTGCTAATACAATTCAATGGAAAGCTACTAGATTCAAAGAAATAGCCTCACCCGATAAAAACTTGCAGCGTCTGGATCGTCAATAGCGAAATCGGAAACCCTAGACCCCAAATTTTCGATACCTTGAGGGGTTATCGTATTCACAACTCCGTCCTCCATGCTCACAAAATCGAATATGTATCACAAATTCATATACATATATACAAACGTCTTTTCTGGAACTAATTTGATTAACAGAACGCAAGAAATTTAATTTGCTGTTGAAGTCTTCCCTTTTGTTAATTCTTCTATTATTACTTTTCCCTTAATTCTACTTCGCCTCTTATTGAGTGCACCTGTTCTTCAAGTTATTGTTTTTGATACAGATAACAATACGTTGGGTCGGCTGCCCGGGGCCTGCCCCACCCTAACATGGGCAAGACTTCGTTCGGCCCAAATTATTTTTAAAATTAAAATTTTAAAATGATGTTACTTTGTTATTATTAAAATGATGTTTCTTTGTCATTATATAAAAGAAAATAGATTAGATCGAGGTAATTGGACTTGGACTTGTCAAGTAGGTTTTGATTTTATATATTTTTAAAATTCTGTTTTAATTTCTATTTGTTAAATAAAAATAAAATTATACTTGATTATTAATATTATTATATTTTACTATTGATAATAATTAAATTAATTAATTAATTTTGTGAAATAATTGAGTAAATAATTATGTTTTAATTTCTTATATAACCTTTTTGTGTATGACCTATTAGGTTCTTAAGTATGTAAACAATTGATATAAATTATAATCTTAAGTTATACTTTGAATTAAATAAATTATACTTTTTTATTTTTGATTATTTAATTAAATAATTTACATCAGTATATCAAGATTAACGTCTAACAATATTAACTATCCAAATATTAAAATTGTTAAATTTATTTTAACTAACCCTTTTGTAGATCGTTTTTAGATAATTCATCCTTTATTACATAATTTTCTGATTAAACAAAGCATAGACTAAATCTCCACTTTATTTAAATCCAACCATCAGTAATTAATTATTTTAATGATATTTGTAGTCAATTTGTAAAATTCCACCACATCTTAATCAATGATTTCTCAAATTAATAGTAATTAAGAATAATAGTTACTATTAATTATTATTCTTTCATCACAATATGTACTAATCTTTCTACTCTATTAATGCTTGATGATACAAACCCTAAGCGAAAAATGCTTAAGACTTAAAAATCATAGGATAGAAACCCCAAGAATAGTTTGATAATTCAGTTTTGAATCCAACCCTATACAAACCTGCCGTATAGAATTGAAGTTATAATGAATGAAAGCCTAACCCTAGCCGAACATTTCCAAGTAGAACTAAAATCATATGTTGATCACCACAAGTTTCCTCAATTATATTAGATTGAGTACCTAGGTAAAGAACTAAGAACAAGGCTCCTCACGATTAAAGAAACACAATTTTTATTAATCCAATTCCAAATAACAAAGTAAGTACAACTTTATATAGGCTTAATAAAATCGAACTATAGAATAGAAATCCTAATGATACAAGGAAACATATTATCCTTGTCTATTTTGACAACTATTGACATTAATCAAAAATAGGAAAAAGAATCAATTAGCTACTAATAGGAATTTTGTTACAATCTGGTTAACTTTTTTGTTTTACTAAAATATGAAATCCTAAAACAATAAGGAAACTAAATATTTGACTTTTAATATAACTAAATTAGTGGCTCAAATAAATGATGAAACAATCTTGGAAATATTGAATAGTTATATGCTTATTTGAATTCCGGAAGTTCTAGAATTTTAAGACTTTAATTGATGCCAAAAATGCACTCAGCGAGCTTAAGCTTGTTGGACTTAACTCAAAGCAATACAAAATATTGACTATTTTTTAAACTCCAGTTGATTCTACTCTGGTATGCTCTTAATCTTGCTACTTAGATATAAGTGTTAGTAAATCTTCCTTCATTCTCTTGGCTCTTGATCTAGACATGGGACCTCCTATGCCTTCCAAAGGATTTCGGGAGTGCTCAACATTATAGGATGGTACTTGATCCCCATTATTTCCTCCCTCCTCAAAAGGATTAGTCCTTGAATTACCTGCATCACATAAAAAAAGATCAATAATATTGAAAGTAGCACTAATATTACCATAAGAACTTAGTAAAGCAATTTTATAATAATTTTTGTTGATTTTCCCTAAAACTTGAAAAGGTCCATCCCTCTTAGCTACAACTTATATTTCCTTTGTTTGAGAAATTGCCCCTTCCTAAAGTGCACCTAAAACTAATCACCAGGTTTAAAAGAAACCTCAATTGGCCCTTTGTTTGTTTACCTTGCATATTGCTTATTCCTCCTCTCAATGTTAGCTCAAACTTTAGCATGCAAATCCCTAGCAAACTCAACTTTCTCTTACCATTTAAGTTTGCACGCTCTAAAATACTTAATTTGTAGCATTTAAAAGAACTATTGACTAATTATCTTAAACCTTTTAATTAGCCGATGGTTTACTGCTTGACACATCATCTAGCTGATGGTCTAATTGGTGCCACACTATTCATTTTGTTTCATTTTTTATTTTAGGTCAAGATAGCTAAACTATACCTTTAAGCTAGCAGAACCCCTATAAAACAATGTAACATATTGGTTTGTGCATTATATACTTACACTAGTTTACCAGAGTGATATATTAGTTGATCATTGTCTTTAAAAGAAAGATACTTTATGAACAAAAAGTTTGTTTAGGAAAATTGGTTGATATATTCATCAACCAATATCAAATATTAATAGGCTAATGTCATAAAAACTAGCCAATATGACTAGTTTTTGTTTATGTGATCATTGTAGGTTATTTGGAGTTTATGAGTTATGGGAAGAATCGTAGGCATTAAAGGGAGTTTTATGAAGACTTTGAGAGAGTTTCACTGTATTAATTTGTGTGTGTGCATGATATGAGCCCTTAATATACTATGCGATCAAGAAAGGAGTTATTGATTTGTATTTGAGTGATTGAGATATTTATGAGCAATTGAATCATTTAGGGTTCCTTTTCACTTATGAAAAAGAATATTGTAAAAGGGTTCCTCTTCATCCTAAAAAACAAAGATATGTAAGGGTTCCTCTTCATTCAAAGGAAGATGCATGTAAAAAGGCTCCTCTTCACCTATTGAAAAAGATGATAATGAATTTCTAAGTTGATTTTAAAGACGATACATTAAGTCAAGTTTTTTGGTTGAATTATTATAAATTAGTTTTGTCTCTCTTTCCATACTCTCTTTTATTATTCTTGTAATTGTTTTATATAAAATTGTCATAACCATTTATTAGTCTAGGCAATTTATTCATTAGTCTACACATAAGGTAAAAAGCAAAAACACACCATTCACTCTCCCTTCTCTTATGTACCATCTAGGGACCAACAAATAATATATTAGAGTTCTAGTTAAAGAAGAATTAGTAAAGTTTTCCGTTTAAAATAGAAATAGTAATTTAGAGTTCTATTTGATAATTAGTCTTCTAATTTAAGTAAGAATACTTGCTACACTTCTAATTAGGATTTTTATCATGTTTTTAATGTTCACCATTTATATGGAATGCTTCATATTAACGAAAACATATTTGAATTTCCAAAATTAGTTGTGATTTCTTAAACATTAGTTTTCTTTTAACTTCAAAATTTATTAAAGAATTTCTTCTTTGTGAGAACTTAATTATTGGTTCTTCATGATCAAAGGTTCAACTTCTTAAATTTTTTATTTATATTCAATTTTCTTGGTACTATTTCAATTTTATTTATGAGTTTTTATACTTTATTTCTTGATGAATTCACATCAACAACAAGCTATAATTGCTCTTATTAGTTAAATTACTTATGTTTTAAAAACATTTCATCTAGATATCAAGCTAATTCTTATAAATCTTTACTATTATTTGGCTTTGATTTTATGCTTATGAAGTTGTTCCTAAAATTTGAAAATGTTAGGACCAAGCCTAGTTTTGCTTCGAATTTCTCTTAATTAATGTTCCAAAATGAAAAGAAGTTTATTGGGCTACTAAGCTAGGTTTTAAGGCATAACGAGAACTTGATCTTGGACGTGTAACAATTAGGAATGACAAAAGGGCTTGGGCCTAGCTCAAACCAGTTCAACCTAAAGGCAGTGAGTTTGGATCGAGTTAGTAAGATTTCAGGTCCAACTCAAGCTCTCTTTTTTTAATAATTTTAGGCTTTGGGCTAAGTTGTGCTTGGACTTTACAACTTGACCTGATTTGAATCCCAAAATTCTTCTATATACAAAACAACATTATTTTGTTTATATATCAAAAAGATGTAATATTTTATATTGATGAATAATCATGTCTCTATTAGTCAACTAGTCTCTTTGCCTCTCATCTCTCCTTACCTTAGCTAGCCATCTATGTCTCTCTCTATACCTATTGCATGTCGTGACGTCGCCTAGTTTTTTTGCCATCGATCTTGGTAAACTAGTTTATTACTTTGATTCATGTTTTAGGTCTTGCATCTTAATACTAATTTTGTCTTAGGCCAAATCATCTTTATTTTTATTATCTATTAATATGTGATTTATGGGTATGTCTTTTATGTTTTAGGCATTTCGACCAGTGAAAACTAGTCTAAATTTTTTGTGATGTAGTGATTTTGAGAATTTTTAAACACAACTCAAAAGTTTGGAACATAAAGTAGGTTTTTTTTCATGCTAAAACTATAATAGAAACATCTGTAGTGAACATATATAAACCTTACAGTTTTATGACTGAACAAATGCCTCGATTCTAATATTTGTAGTAATTTACCATAAAGGTTTAATTGACATAGTTAATTACTGACTTTTTTTTGGATTCTATCTCACCTATAATTGTACTTATGAACACTTTGCCTGCTATACATTTCATTTTCTAGTGTTGTAAGAGTTTTATCTTTTTCTTATTGCAAAACTAGCATTACTACATTAAATTTAAGACATTCTAGTATTCAAATTAAAGTGTTTAAAAGTCAAAGTCATTCTAGTATATGTGTTTCTAGAAAACAATTCTAGTCTCTAGTTGTTTTGAAAGTGAGCATTATAAGCTAATTTATATTGTTGAAGCATTTATAGTAGACAAGTAATGTAAACTTCGTTAATACAATTATTTTATTCTTCTATATATGGAAGCAAATTTTTAATGTTTGAATATATATTAACTACCTGATGACTATCTTCCTTTATGATTAATCATTATGGTAGGGAACATTTTCTTATTACATTTAAGGAAGGAGTGAAAATCATTAAAATTATAAGTTTGAGGTTTGATTAATGTAAAATTTATTATATATTGCTTTTTTATACACTTAACAGTCTTCTTAGTATAACTTAAGACATAATTGATGTATCCATTTCATTTGTTTCTTTGATGAGTTTAAGGGGAGTATAATATTATAACTTTTTTTCGTCATAGCATGAGTTAACTCAGCTCTCAAGTTTATACGTTCTTATAATCTTATTAGTCACTTTCTTGCAGTGTTAAGAATTTTAACTAACTTTTGCCCTCTTTATATGAGCGTTCTCTTGTCATTCAAATATTTCTCCAATCTTAAACTTTGTGAGAAAATGTGAGATTTATCAAATCTAAAACAATTCGTATACATCTTTAGAGGTTGCATTTTATTATTTATTGTGAACTGTCTATTTCTCTTTAGGAAGTTTATTTTGCATTTTCATACATGTTTGGATGATTATATCATAACCTCTTTTTTATTACAGTAAAACCTCTATAAATTAATATTGTTGGGATTATGATATTTATTATTTTATAGAGATATTAATTAATCGATAAATTAATATTTATTAATTTAAAGAGATTTTGTAATTGATTGAAGTTAAATTTTGATTATATCAAAAAGCATTGTATCTTAGAAAAATTCATGTTTCATATTAATTGAATGAATCTAAAACATAGATTCATTGTACATAATATTAATGAAAACTAATAAATAATGTTCATTGTTTCTTAATAATTAAGTATTATTCATTATATTTTTACTAAAAACATTCAATGTACATATGTACGTATGATGGAAATAGAAAATACTTTATAAACAAGATAGAAAATTTCTTAAAATCACACCCAACAATGGCTCCCCATCTAAAAGGTGTCACGAAATCAACAATGATTGATCAAATACGCAAAAGAATTATGTGAGTACAAGAGAGATTATTCGATATGCACTCAAAAAGATTTGCAGTTGTGGCTTGAAGAAAAGTTTTATTTGAAAGTTAGTCAAGGTACAATCTCAAACACACTCAAACGATCGGCTGAGTATCTTTCAACCAACATAGAAAAAGGTAGGGATATCAAGCAGCACAAACTAGCAAAATTTTCAGATATGGAGAATGTTGTTTATGAGTGGTTTCTTCAGTACCATGATCGTGTGAATATGATCGGGGAGCTAATTTTGAAAAAGGCAAGAGATACAATGAAAAATCTATATCCTCAACAAGATTCTGAGCACAAATTTTCTCAAGGTTGGCTTGAGAAATTCAAACTACGACACGATATCAAGTCATTTCGTTGTTTCGGAGAGAGTGGTTCAGTTGATATATAAGACATGGAGAAGCAATTGGAGTCTATAAGGGAAAAAATAGATAAGTTCCCTATAAAAGATGTTTTTAATATGGATAAAACTGGTTTGTTTTACAGTTTACAAGCTGATCATTCTCTTTCTACGAAGCAACTTGAAGGAAGAAAACAAGACAAAGAAAGGCTAACAATTGTTATTTGTTGCAATGAGGATGGCTCTGAAAAATTCCCTTTATAGATTATTGGAAAATATGCAAAGTCACGTTGCTTCAAGAATGCCAACATGAATAGCTTGAATTGTCACTATCGTGCCAACAAAAGAGCTTGGATGACAAGTGTGCTCTTTGATGAATATATCTGTTGGTTTGATAAAAAAAAAATGCATGGTAGAAGAATTTTGTTTGTGGTAGATAATTGTCCAGCACATCCAAGATGTATTGAAGGTGGTTGGGTCGGTCGTGCTAGGCCCAGGTCCAACCCTAGGACTGCATGTGGGCCGATTGACCCAATCCCAAGATGATGAGCTAAGCCCGGCAGGTATTCACTATATAAGTTCATTATCTCCTCATGACGCAGGTATCACCCTAGAACCCTAATACTCTCTATTTATAACCACAAAAACTACTACAAAAGAACTGACTTAAGCATCGGAGGGGCCGACCGGCGATCAACCCCCAGTGTGCCTTTATTGTTTTTGCAGATATTTCCTAGTTGAAGTTAATTGAGCTCATGGATCCAAACAACGATGCCCAGCCTTAGCAAAATCAGACCGAACCAGTTGGCACCTACCGTGGGCCTGGACGTCAGGGCATCACGTCTAGAAGCACACAGATAAATCAGGCGGCAGCAACAAATCCTGATGTAGCCGCTGTCGCGGCACTTGCACTACAACGAATGGGCTTGTGATTACCTGCCGCCCTTCCATCGACGCATCATGATCCCCAGATCCGTCCTCCACCCATCACCCAAAACCCTAGCACAGACGAGCTACCCCCATTAAAC
>JAOSBK010000002.1:39841990-39852445 GCA_027568895.1 Erythroxylum shatona
CTACAATCAATGGCAATGGTAATGATAATCATTCCTTCTTTTTAACCAACCATCATAATTATAATAATAATATCAATTTCTATTCCTTATTATATTTATTCTCATTCCTATTACCATTATCCTGTACGAACCAACCGCCCCTATTAATTTAAAAATGAATATAAAATTAATCTAATAAATAATATACACTAAAATAATTAAAAATAAAATTTTATAATTAAATTAATATTAAATTAATTAGATTCATAATAATTAATATATAAATAATTCACAAAATTTTTAATAATATTTCAATAATTTAATATTTAAAATTTTTAATTAAAATTAGGAAATTGGAGATGAAATTGAATTAAATTTAAATTAAAGTGTAATAAGGTTTTATGTAATAGTTTTTTATTTTTATCGCCGCTACATATGCATTTCAAGTCAACGGGCACTGTGGAAGCCAACAAATTTCTGAACAGTTGGTCTACGGTAGAGTTTTACATTTACAAAGCGCTTATCTTTGGTTTATGTTTTGAGCGCGCGCAACTGTGTCTTTGACCTTGAGCACAGGAAGGGAACTTGGCCTCCCTCTTCGGTATGCTTGATCTTCAATGTGTATTCTTTTTTTATATTCTATTACCGTACGTAGCTCTTTGAATTGGGTTTCAAGTTTTGTTTTTCATTGAGATTTCCTTTTCTCGTTTCATGCCATTTTGGAGCCTTTAATAGGCCAGTTCTTTTAGGTTCTTCTGTTGGTGCTTGTTTGTTTAGTTTGAGGTCTGCTGAAGTGATGTTATGCTTCAGTTTTATGTTTTTGTTATACTGCGGTTGAAGCTCATTTTGGTTTTCATTTGCAGTAACTTGTGAAAATTAAGTTTGCAGAAAATGGCTGGAGGTGAGTATCTGGGCTTCTGCTCGACCTGTGGATTGGAAAAATGCGAGCTTTATTTGTTGGGTACATTTTTAATGATCTGTTTTTTGAAATGTTAGGTGGGAAAAAGAAGGAGGTGAAGAAAGAGACTGGTCTAGGACTTTCCTTCAAAAAAGAAGACAACTTTGGTGAATGGTACTCGGAGGTATGTGCTACTGATGTTTTGAATTACGTCATCTTTACAGTCATTTCATCCTTCTTTGGGTTGTTTTAAAGTCTTGGTCATTCTTCTAGCTTAATATTGGGATGTTAATGGGACATCCTGGATTGGAAGTGGGTAGATCGAAATGAGATCTCGTTTTCTGCCCTCCCTTTTCCATGTGAGATAGGTTACAATCAAAGAATGGGACTGATTTCACCGGTGACTTGCTATTAGTGTGTGCTAAACTGCTAATAGGAGATTTTCTGTGAGATAGTGCTAAGCACGATCTTACAGACCTCTATATGAAAACTTTGGTCCCACTACTTGTACTATCCTGAAAAGAGAAGGGATGTATTTATTGACGTTTTGCAATATTTAGGTGCCAATTAGTTTTTCACTGACTTGTGTAGGTGGTTGTCAATGGCGAGATGATTGATTACTATGATATATCTGGTTGTTACATACTGAGGCCATGGGCAATGTCAATTTGGGAGATCATGCAAGTAAGTATATACCTTTTCTGATTAATTCACATTATATTTTCTGCTTTTGATATCAACTGTGACATTAGATCTCTTTCGGGGATTTTTGATAGGTTTCTTATGTTTGCTCAAGTAACAGTAAAAACATTGAGATATTTAATGAAATGCCCCTGGCTTTTTCTGAGAGTTTTAATTGTTCTGCTGCATTTTATGCTAATTTGTTAATGTTCTTGAGGCTTGATAAGTAGTGGGTCAAGGCAAATGATGTTTCCCATGATGTGGATTTGTAGACATTCTTTGATGCAGAAATAAAAAAAATGAGGATTAAAAACTGCTACTCTCCCCTCTCTGTGTCATCGAGTGTTTTGGAAAAGGAGAAGGATCACATTGAAGGCTTTGCTCCAGAGGTTAGAATTAAATTTTCTGATCTTTTTACTTTTTGTTACATAAACTTTCTTTTGTGATTGTTCAAAGATGCTTTGATAGTTAAAGGCTCACCTTGATTTATTTAAAGTGGTCAAATTGCATTTTTCCATACACATTTAGACGGCGGTATAGATTATAAAACCATCAAATTAGGATCTTTTTGATATTTCTTGTTTTCCCAATATACTGTTATTTTTGCTTGATGGTTGATTAATGGTTAAATTTCCTTATGGGAGCAATACTTCCCTTTGGACTGTGCTGGCTACATAGTTATCTAGATTTATTGTTAATATTTTTGTCTGAAATCTATCTCCTGCATTTAGGAGTTGGCTTATAAATGTTTGTGTACATTCACTACTCCCATCTATAAAATTTTGTTAACTTTGTAGACAAGTTTGCAACTTCAGTTCACTGAAAAGTAGAAAGTGAAATTGTGAGCGTGTCTTCTGGTTTTTAAAAGGGTGTTTTGCTTTGTTGATATATCTTTTGCATTTATTATTGCATGTATAAAAGCCTGTTAATGTCTTATAGGAATTTGTGCTTCCATGGGATAAAAAAAAGAGAAATGAAATATATTGCTTCATTTTAGGTTGCTTGGGTGACAAAATCAGGGAAGTCTGATTTGGAAATTCCTATTGCGATTCGTCCAACCAGTGAGACAGCCATGTACCCCTACTTCTCTAAGTGGATAAGGGGACACCGAGACTTGCCTTTGAAACTGAACCAGTGGTGCAATGTTGTCCGTTGGGAGTTCAGCAATCCTACTCCATTTATCAGGTATGATATTTTGATTCAAGTCAATACTGAACTTCTAGGTTATATTTTGGTCCATATGTTTTTTAAAGTTTTAATTTATCTAAAGTGTCATGTTGCGCTAAAATATAGCTCTCAGGTACCTTTTCGTCAGAGCTCTGTTAAGCTTTTGGTTTATGCTTGTATTGATACTTCCGGTAGATTTTGCTAAAGAATGCATTATTTTCATTTTCTTTGGGAGATATGAGAACCATCCATCGTTACCAACATGCACATTCAGTTTTTGGATGAGTTATTTGTTTATTGCTTACCAGATATATAGTGAACATCTTGGTCTGTATCTCCTAACCCCTTCCACATTTGTGTGCTTAAAACACTTCATGAGTTCCTCTACCTTTTCAGGAGCCGTGAATTCCTTTGGCAGGAAGGTCATACTGCTTTTGCAACAAAGGCAGAAGCTGATGAAGAGGTATAAGATTTGGGAATTCAACTCAACCTTTTAAGATGGTGACAATTTTCTAAAAAAATATGTTTCTTTCTTGTTTCATTTATCTTACAAAGTTCATGAAAAAGGTCAGTGAAAAAGGTCAGTTCACTAAGTCTAGAAAACTCCATCAATTGAAAATTTTAGTTCTTTTATTTATCTCACATCACATTGGAGCCTATCCAAGGACCTTTTAAATTTGGAGTTACAGTATGTATTCACTCCTTATTTAGTGATGACTTTCATCTAGGCTGTAGCACTTCTTGGTATATTCTCAGTTTTCAGTTTTTGTTAACAATGTTTTTATTTGTTTGATATGGTTTCTATTTGCCTTTTATTTTTTTGTTTTTTAAAGTTCCATGGTATTTGAAAATAAAAAAAAAGAATATTTAGAAGAATTTACGAAGCCAAACATTTTTTTCTAACATTTGTTGTTACTTTAAAAATCATTTCCTACCACAGCTTTAATTAACTATCATGTTTCATTCTTTGTCAAGACTTATTATTTTTATCTCCAATGGGATATTGGATATTGTTGGCTACCAACAACTTTCTGATGACCAACTGGTTAAATTTATTCATAACATGGATTCTTTTACTCAAATAATCATATTTTAAAGTGCTTTTCACTAGCACACTTTGCAATGCTCCATAAAAGAAAACCAGAAACCAAAACTGCTGAACCTGAAGCCAAAAGGAAAAGAAACTAAACTGGCCATCAGCTCTTTGTTTCTATTTCCTTTCACTAGAAACTAGTTTTTCACTCTGGTAACCACTGTACATACTTCAACTTTTCCTTGTTTACTTGCTTCTATCTCTGTTGAAGAATGATTTTTCTGGTTTTGGAATTTTCATCATTCAGATTTTATTATCTTACGTCTTATATGTACCTGATTTAAGAATAATTTCTATGTTAAGGTGCTTCAAATATTGGAATTATACAGACGCATATATGAAGAGTTCTTGGCTATTCCAGTTATAAAGGGTAGGAAAAGTGAGATGGAGAAGTTTGCTGGTGGACTTTATACAACAAGTGTTGAGGTATTTATCTTACTGATCAACTGGACATGGACAATGCAGAAATTCTGAACAGTTGTATGTTATTCTCAATATCTTCCTAGGTCAATACATAGGTACAAGTATATATAGAAATAAAGAGAGCTATTCTAGGAAACTAATATCTGTACATAGTAGCCTAATATTTGTACATAATATCCTTGCTGATTTGATTTGCTAACTTTTAGGAGTCAATAATATCTAGGAGATATCCAGCTGGATATTTCCCAACACTCCCCCTTAAGCTGACTTGTATATGTCATTCGTAGCCAACTTGGTAACCTGAACATTAAACCGCCTCTAGTGTTATCCCTTTGTGAGAATATCAGCTACCTGTTGTAATGTTGGAATATAGGGAACACAAATTAATCCTTTTTCGTTCTTCTCCTTGATGAAATGCTTGTCAACCTCAACATGTTTTGTTTTATCATGAAGCACAGGGTTGTTAGCAATTGAAATTGCAACTTTGTTGTCAGAATAAACTTTCATAGGAACTGAAATAGGAATTTACAGTTCTTCTAGTACCCTTTTAATCCATAAAACTTCATAAATTCCATGTGTCATTGAACGAAACTCAACTTTGGCACTGCTTCTTGCAACAACATTTTGTTTCTTATTCCGCCAAGTTACCAAGTTACCACCAACAAATGTGCAATAACCTGAAATTGATCTTCTATTAGTTGCACTCTGGTACTGCTGTCGCCTGCAACCAAATTAATACCAACTCTAGCAATGAAAAATGTAGTTAGTATAGACTAATCTGGAATCTCCCCTTTTCTTTGGATTGAACACAGAGTAAGATCAATGTTTCATCCATATCCCTGTCATCAGCTGATAAGGGATTAAACAATGGAGTTATCAAGGAAAAGAAAGGAAGATTTTTAAACCTTTAAATCTGGTACCTTCTTCATTGATGAGTTACCCCTGTTCCCAGACGAAGGAAACCTAGATTATTCAAACCCAAAATGTCAACAGTGTTTGATTGAAGAAGGCATCGAGAAAGGTAACAAAGTAGAAACAATACTGACCTGACTTAGGACTTCAATCGCTGGCTAGTCACAGAAGAACTAAGATCTCAACGAGTTTTGCCCTTCTTCAAAAATAAAGAAATTTCTTAGCGACACTTAAATTGCCCTAACCCCCAAAGGCGGACTGAAATGGAACTGGTTACTTGAGGAAAGTAGCTAGCGAGAGCATAGCTGAGAAGAGGAGTCCCATGGATCACCGCAAGCATTGCCTCCAGATCATCGCAACCACTCTCCTAAATTGAGTAAATGATCGAAGATTCGAGAAAGGCAAAAGTCGTTTTGCCCTAATCGTCAAACGAAGTCTTTGTTGAACGTTGTCGTTTTTGTCATTTCATGTGTATCTAGTAAGCTAAGTGGGTCTGTCCACCAGGGATAGCCATTTAGATGTAAATCTTCTCAATTTTTAATGAAAATTTTAATTTCTCAAAAAATGTAGTTAGTGAAGAGTTGAGATCGATCCCACGAAGAATTTTAACGGCAAAGATTATACAAGTTTAAAACTAAAACAAATTGGAGGAGTTTAATTCACATAAATTTAAGAAATTAAAAATGGCAGAAATCGAAAATTAACAAAAATAATCAGATCTAAAAATTCAATAAACGAACCTTAGTTTCAGGTCACCTACGTTATCAAACTAATATGGATCCTCGAAATAAAACTCAGTCCATTAACAAATATTCATTGGGTGATGTTTTCTCTTAAGATTAAATGAATAGAAACATGTATTCTAAACATTCTTATTAGTTAACAACTTAGATACGATCTTAAGTTTAATTGATTAATATCTTTAAGAACTAAGAAACCAATAAACAAGATAACACATATACGACATGCATTTAATCAAGTTAAGCATTTTCTTAGAATTTCCAAATTCTAACGTAAAGATGGTAATCCTAATTGCTACTTTGGATTAGCAAAACTGAACTTCAAATTCTACTAATCTGGTTATAAATTAAACAAATCAATTCCTAGTTGCGCACCATAGAAATCATTTAATTCAATCATGAAAAGTAATTCAGAAGACCCTTAATATTTATCAATGAAATAAACTTTATTTAGAAATCTCACACATACTAGATGATAACGTGGTTCCCTTCAACCAATAAGAAAGATTTAGCTACTCATAACAAAAGTAAAAACTAACAAAAGAATAGTAAAATACAAAGTCTCCATTCCTGGTCTTTTTTCAGAAAATATGAAAAATCCTAAAAACTAGAAAACTATTGCGGGAACGTAAAATAAAAAACTCTTCCAAAAACGTAAACGGTGAATGTGTTTTTAATGATTTTCAATGCCCTCCCTCTTCCCTCCTATCGTAATCTTCAGCAGATACACTCCTCACATATTTAGGTCGTAGATCCCCATCAGCAAGGCAACAACTTGTTTCCCAAAATCATGAAGATCTTAGGTGGATCGAATTTGATTTCAAATCAGATTCTGTAGATAATCTTTTTCCTTGCACGTGCCCACACTTAGTCAATTATTTTTCTGCCAGCTGGGAATTCAAATTATCTTTGCTTTCTTTGCATCTTTTTGATCCAATTTAATCTTTCATGTGTTGAAAAATCATCTTAGAACAATTAAGAAACAAGTCCATTAATTTTGAATAATAATTTCAACACATTAAAAAGATTTATATCCAAAATTAGCACAAAAATAACAATTTAGCACACTCCCTACCCAATTAGCATCAGTATAGACTTCGAATTGAAGATTGTTCAGCTTTTGAAACATTAAACGTTGCTCGGGAGTTCCTTTTAGATATCATAGTATCTTGTATACAACATCGAAATGTTCTTGGCTTGTAGAATGCATAAATTAACTCACTAGGCTCATGGCAAAAGCTATATTAGGTCTAATGTGTGACAAATTTATTAATCTCCCAACCAGTTGCTGGTATCTCTCCTTATTAATGATATTTTCAGGTTGAATTGGTCTAAGATTTACACTAGTTTCAATAGGAGTATTAGCTGCCTTGCATCCTAGTAATCCGGTCTCATTCAATAGGTCCAGAATATATTTCCTTTGATTCACAAATATTCCATCATTTGATCTAGCAAACTCCATTCCAAGGAAGTATTTGAGGGGTCCAAGGTCTTTAATTTCAAATTCTTTGGCTAATCTCTTCTTCAACTCTACTATTTCGGATGCATCATCTCCTGTTATGATGATGTCATCTACATAAACAATAAAAATAGATATTATACCTGTCTTGGATTGCTTGTAGAATAAGGTATGATCAGCTTGACTTTGACAATAGCTGTAGCTCTTCACAGCCCTTCCAAATCTATCAAACCATGCTTTAGGGGACTGTTTTAGGCCATATAATGACTTCTTTAGCTTGCACATCTTATTTCTCCCATAGGTAGCATCAAATCCTAGAGGTAGGCTTATAAAGACTTCTTCTAAGTCTCCATTAAGGAAATCATTTTTTACATCTAGTTAATGTAAAGTCCACTCTAAATTTACAGCCAAGGATAACAATACCCGAATAGTATTTTACCTTTGCAACAGGAGCAAATGTCTCTTGGTAGTCAATACCATAGGTCTGAGTGAACCCCTTAGCCACTGATCTTGCCTTCAGCTTTTCCACACTGCCATCAACCTTAAACTTAATAGTGAATAATCATTTGCAACCTACCATCTTTTTATCTCTAGGGGAATTCACAAGTTCCCAAGTTCTATTCTTCTCAAGTGCATTTACTTCTTCCATAACAACTAATCTAAAATCTGGATCTTGAAGTGCTTCCTGATTGTTTCTTGGTATAAACAGATTAGTGATTTTAGAGATATAAGATTTATGTATGTGTGATAGTTTCCCACAAGATAGGTACTTTGATATGGGATGGTTGGTACAAGCTCGTTTTCCCTTTTTAAATGCTATGGGTAGGTAATTATCAGCATAGAGATCAGTAGAAATATCATTGGTAATTTGTGGATCAGTAGGTATAGATTGATAATTACTAGGCACAATAAGGGGTAAAGTAGTAGATGGGTTACCTGAATTGTTCCCAGGTTCATTCTCTGATGGTTTTGAGAGGTTGTGCATTGTTGAGGTAGGTTGTTCTCTACTTCTTAATTGAGTCTTCCTCTTAGTATAAACACGAAGTTTAGTATTCCGTTCCTTAGGAATGAACAGTAGTATTTCTCCCCTATGGTTGATTCGAGATTTCCTAGCATGGACAGATGAGGAGTAGTATCTTTGGCTTCATTATCAAGAATTATATTATGATCAATAATGACAGTAGGTAAGGGGTTGGCAGTAATAGTAGCATCCCAAAAATTTTCTGCTTCATTAGAGTTCTCCCCTGAAGGAAATTTTTTTGATGTTCCAGAAATGTGACATCCATGAAGACAACAATTTTTTGTGTTAAAGGGTTGTAGTACTAGAACTTATAACCTTGTTGGCTAGGAGCATACCCAATAAAGACAAAATTTTCAGCTCTTGGATCTAGTTTTGAGTTTCCCCTAATTGGGTTGTGAACATACACGGTACACCCAAATACCCGAAGAAGAAAAGTAGAGTAAAGCCGATTTTCAGGAAAGCATTGTTTAAACACATCTAAACGGTTGGGCATTTGATTAATTAAGTATGATGCAGTTAAAACAGCCTCACTCCAAAGGTATTTTGGTACATTCATTGTAAACATAATGGACTGAGAGACTTCCAATAAATGTTTATTTTTCCTCTCGACAATACCATTTTGTTGAGGAGTGTTAACACACGTAGATTGGTGAACAATGCCTTTAAACTTAAAAATTTTTCCAAGGACTTCATTAAAATACTTGGTATCATTGTTAGAGTGAAGTATGCCAATGTGTGTGCGAAATTGAGTTCCAATCATGGTATAAAAATTTTGAAAGATTTGAGCAACTTCAAAATTTTCACGCATCAAATAGACCCAACATAATCGAGTATGATCATTGATAAAAGTTACAAACCATTTTTTCCCAGAAAGAGTTTTAACACGGGATGGACTACAATCATCACTATGAATTAAGTAAAATGGTTTGGAGGGTTGGTACGGTTTTGTAGGGTAAATAGTCATATGGCTTTTGGATAAAACGCAATGCTCACAATGAAGTTTTGAACAATCCACAAATTTAAACAAAAGAGGTAATAGTCTTTTGAGATGAGAGAAATTAGGATGTCCTAATCTATTATGCCAAAGCAAAATCTGTTCTTTAGCAGGGGTAGAACAAATACTTCTTAAGCCATGAGCTTCTTTATTCTTCAAGTTCTCATTATAGAAGTAGTAGAGACCATCTATCAACTTAGCACTGCCAATTATCTTCCTCGAAGTTAGTTCCTAAAAGACACAATATGAGTCAAGAAATGTAATGGTACAATTAGAGTCACGGGCTAGTTTGCTCACAAATAGCAGATTACAAGCTAGTTTTGGAACATGAAGGATAGATTTAAGTGCAGATATTAGAGGATAGAGTTATTGAACTTTTACCAACTACAACAAAAAATGATCCATCTATTATACGGATTTTTTCAAGGCCAGAACAATGGTCATAAGTATGAAATAGATTAGAAGAATAGGTCATACGGTCAGATGCTCCTGAATCAATGATCCAAGGAGCGAAATTGTATGGAAAGGAACATGATAAGGCATTAAAATCACTACCAGTTTGCACCACAGAAGCATTAGGGGCACTTGAGGATTCAGGTTTGGGTTTTAGTAGCTTCAGGATGTAATTAATCTGCTCTTGAGAGAATTGTTCAGTATTTATCACGCGGGCTGATGGAGTTTTACTTGATTCATAGTGAGCTGAAGTTTTATTAAATTTTCCTTCGTGTGGTCCCTTCCAATTTGCAGGCTTTCCATAGAGTTTCCAGCGTGTTTCACAGGTATGACTTTATTGCAATAGTCACACCAAACATGTGACTTTTCGTCAATCTTCTTAGTACGACCAGCAGCATTCCTAGCAACTAAGGCTGTGTTTTCAATAGTAGGTGTAGGATTTCGTTTGCCAAGCATCACAAACCGTCTACTCTCTTCACGTCGGACTTCTACAATGACTTCCCAATGGATGGAAGTGGTTGCCGAATAGATTAGTTAATCCGTGATTGCTGTCTATCGAGTGGCGAATTAATTTCAATTAAGAAATTAATGAGATTAAATAATTTAGTCTAAATAGATTGCGGCTTTTCCGATTC
>JAOSBK010000002.1:39872551-39884095 GCA_027568895.1 Erythroxylum shatona
TGAGTTGTAATCGACTGATGTAGTACGCCACCCTCGCGGGGCACGGACTCGGATATCACCAATAATATCGGGTTCGGGTCACTCGGGAGTGGGGTGTTACACTTGCCTTATTCAAAAACTTGAATAAGAAGAAATCATCCTCACTGATTAGCATTTTTTCTGAGCCATGCTTATTTAAGTTGTTCTTAACCTATTTTTGAAACAGAGGAAAAAGAAGTCTCCTATCTATGAAGTACCCCACTAGCATGGAGTTCCAATTGCTAGCTCAAGCTTCATGACTTCTAATAGAGGTGAAACCATTTTTATATCTCCAATCTTATGGCTTGATCAGTACTTTCATTTCTTATGGGGCAAATAATCTCCAATAACATGTTTCTAAGAGTTTCTCAAGTTATCAACACAAGTTTGATGCAATTCCTACTAATACTTCAAACTACTAGGCATACCAGCAAAAGCTGGTAAGGGAGAAAGTATAAGAGCACTCTTTTTGGTAGCACTAAAATTCGAAACAAGATGGGCTTTGAAGGAGTGGAGCGGTGAGAACAAGCTAGAGGACGAAGAGGGAGGTTAAGGGAGGTCAGGTGAGGGTAGAAGTTAGTGAGGGAGGCGAGGCTCAACAAGCTTTATGATTGAATTCATTACCGAAAAGGAAAAGAACCTCAATTTTAATATTATCATAATTATGACAGTCAAATTACATATATGTATTATTCTTAAATATTTTTAGTTGTAATTTCACTAAGATAAGATATTTACAAAATAATTAAAAATAGTATATTTATGTTTCTTTTTTAAAAAATTAATTAAACTCAGAAACTAAAGCAAAAATATTAAATAAATATGAATTAAAGAATAAATTTATTAATTGGCCTATTATTAAGGATTTCGTGTAAAATATTACTCTTGTAGATATAAAAATCTTCATTATGATGAATATATAATTAGTAATCTTTAGAATTTAAATTACCAAAATATCATATTTAAGAATTATTATATAATGGTGTTACTTATAACTTAGTTTCTTTAGAATAACCTTGATTGGTAAAAGTTGAACATATGATAAATTGTATAAATACAACTGAATAAGTCAATAAAGATTTTGTTACTTAGAATAATTAAAATATGTTATATTGATCTGAACTAGTATTGGACTTGAGAATCTTGTTTATATTCAGAATAGATTTAGATTTGAAAATATTATTTCCAATACTAATTTATAATAACAAACATGTTTGGATTCTATATAAAATATTCAGTCATTCTAAACTTATGTTTAATTGAAGTAATGGAGGATGAAATAGTTTAATTAGGCAATATGATCATATAAATTAGTCAAATCACTTTTATATTCTTAATACCTGAGTGGTCGTGATATTTTATTAAACTATTTTAAAAATAAATAAATATAAAATTTATTTTATTTAGTCTTAATCATTAATTAGGATTACAATTGTATTCATTTTTTCAACATATTAAAAATATAGCGGTCATAACTATAAATTATTGAAGAGAAAATACAATTAAAATTAAGTTGAATTTAATTATAACATTAAAGATAGTTTAAAGATTAAATATGTAATATTAAAAACCATTAAAGTTAAACTCCAGTTATAAAATTAAAATTAGATTATAACTATAATTTAGAATTAGACCTATACAAAGTTTTAGTCCTTAATTTACATTAAAAAAAAGAACTACATCACTAAGAGAATTAGTACCCACTTCAAATTTCTCTCTAATTGGAAGATTCAATTAGAAATTAAAAATTCGAGTAATCGTGGTCTTTGTATCCAGAGATGATCGATGAAGAGTTGTATGGATAACCAACAAAATAGGTTAACCTTATGTCTGTAATTCTTATTCCTTATTTCAAGTTATTTACTATATATAAGAAATTATAAGAATGCTTGTGATATGATTATTGTTGATTTCTATATTAATTGGTCATTTAGGATTATTGACGATCCCACTTCGTACATATGTGAGGTAAAAATTGCATTCGCCATCTTTTTGATAAATTAAGTGAGATCAAATCATTATTTATGCCCTTTCTGTCGGGTTAGAGCGTGAGGGTACTTAGAGTGGACAATTCCTTCTTTTGACTACAAGAATCCCACGAAAAGAATATTGCATTGTGAAACAAAGATGGCCCATTAAACATCATTTTCACTCTTTTTTCCACAGCTAAAGGGAATGCTATAAATTACACCAGAAAAGTACATGTTACGAAGTCTTTGTCAACAACTCGTGAAAGCTTTACATAAAGTATTAGTCTATTGTGTCTTTTCAATTTCCAGTGTGAAACGAAGACTTGAGAATTATCACTAAGATCCAACTACCACATGCTTTAGCAATTATATTCCACGGTCTTACATTAACATGCTGACGCTAAAGGGACGTCTGGATTTCATCATTTGACAAGGCCATGCATCCTACACATGCAGTTGAACATATTCATATTCCTCAAGATATATACTGTAGCCATCGACTTCGGTCAAACATGGAAGTTTTAGGATTAAGTGAACATCAGTCCAAATAGGAATTATGAATCATATAATATGGATATTGTATGTGCAGTGGTTTAACTAGTGGGGAGGTTGGAAATTTAGCTTTTTGCATGCGCATTGAAATGGTATTTATCTTCTTCAATAATTTCAACAGTACTCGATAATCTCTCTGTGGATTCATTAGAATGGGACATTGATCTATTGCGGTTGATGTTATCATGCATTGACCGAGGATCCTGTCCTGTTTGTCTTTAGAAAATCTGATGTTGCTTTTGAGTTTCTAGATTCGGTGACTTTGGCAGAGGAACTGGACAAATACAGAAGCTAAAGCGTTTCTAAATGTTGAACTAACTAACCCAGTTGACATTATTAAACTTCTGTCTTTTGACAGTTAATTAACAATTCCAAATTACCAATTTATCAATCCGTCAATTCAGGACTTAAGCTCTTATGTTTACCTTACATGTTTCTCACTCATTATGCATACTCTTTTAACATATATAAAAATGAAGAGATGGTTTTCCTAACATCCAAACCAAAACTTATCATCTATTAACTGACTATAATAGAATTCTATATCAAATAAATGATAGCAATAAGTTATGTGAAAAAGACTAAATCTTAAATTAAATAATCGAGATAGCTGCAACTATTCAATTTAGTTTTTTTGTTTATCATAAGTTAAATATTAAAATTCATAAATGATCTATTTGCTACTTGCATCAATCTTTAATGGAAATTAAAGATTACTGAATTCCTAGATAGTGATATAATAATCAATATTAAATTAAATTGTCAGATTAATCGAATATTAATCATTCATGAAACATGAGTACTCAAAATAAGAAATACTTGAATTAAAATATGAATAATAAGTTTGAAACATAAAATCTCACAAGGTTACAACCAGAATATTAAATCCCCTTGAATCATAAAGATTGAGTTTAGTCACCTATAGCTTTTGCTCTAATAATAAAAATAGAAGAAAGTAAGAGGAGAGAACTTCTTTCTGTTGTAAGGAACGCTCCTTTTATAAGGTTTTCTAATCTAATCCTAATCTAACTCTAACTTGTAAAAATGTTTATCTAAAACAATTTTAAATTCAAACTCTTACATGATAGGGATCAGAAAAGTTTCCTAGTTAAACTTCAACTCTTCAAGTGATCAGTCTTATTTACTGCATCAATCTTTTTACTTTATTCAAAATTTGTGATTATCATCAATAGAGTCTCAATTCAATGCAATCTCCACTTTTTATCTCTTAAGATAAAACAAACATTAATTTTCATATTTAAGCACCAAAATAAATCTAAAACAAAGGAGATAATATCAAATAATATAGCAAGATAAAATCTTATCAATAACATATATTGAGCTTTTATTTATTAGTGTAAATAAGGAAAAGAGTTTTTTTAGTTGTATAATTATTGCAATTGAAAAAATTACTCAGGGTACTCTTTGTGCGGGTTCTTTTGACTTTAAACAAAATTTATAAAAGATTAATCTTCTCACATGACAAAGAAGAAATTGAATTGTGAAACAAAGATATCCCATTAAACATCATATTCACTCTTGTTCCACAACTAAAAGGAATGGGAAATGTTACAAAGTCTTTGTCTGCTACTCATGAAAGCTTTATATAAAGTACTATCCGTAAAATGGGAGTCTATTATATCTTTTTAGTTTCAAGTGTGAAAAAAAGACTGGAAAGTTATTACTAAAATCCATCAACCACAAGCTTTAGCAATTATATAGTCCACGGTCTTACTTTTAACATGCTGACGCTGATGGGCCATGCACCCTGCACCTGCGCGTATTCATATTCCTCAATATATATAATGTAGCCATCGACTTCAGTCCAAAATGAAAGTTAAGGACTAAGTCTACATTATTCCAAATAGGAATATGAATTGTATAATATGGATAATGTATGTGTGGTTTAACTAGTGGAAGGTTGGAAATTTAGCTTTTTGCATGTGCATTGAAATGGTTTTTATCTTCTCCAATAATTTCAACAGTACTCGATGATCGCTCGGTGGATTCATCAGAATGGGACATCTATAGCAGTTGATGTTATTATGCAGTGACCGAGGCTTCTGTCCTGTTGGTCTTTGGAAAATCTGATGCTGCTTTTGAGTTTCTTGACTCTTGATTCAGTGACTTTGGCAGAGGAACTGGAGAAAAATAGAAGCTAAAGCGTTTCCAAGTGTTGACTAACTAACCTAGTTAACATTATTAAACTTCTTTGTCTTTTGACGCATGTTTTTAGGAACAAAATATAGTTAATTGACAATCCCAATATATTAATCCGTGAATTCAGGACCTAAGCTCTTATGTTTACATACATGTTTCTCATTCATTAAGCGTATTCTCTTAACATAAAGATGAACAGATAGGTTTCCTAACAACTTGCCTTCATTTGTCTTCTTAAACCTATCATAAACAAGCAATCCGCATCATGTCTAAATAACTAATGAGCCATTTGGTTCCATTTTGGTATTTTTATTGTGATTTTTAGATTTTGTTTTATGTTTTATTTTTTATTTTTTAAATAAAAACAAAAACTTGTTTAACATGTCAATATAGTTATATTTTTTATCACTAATAATAATTACATATTATATAAAACTTAAAAATAAATTATCAAATTGGATTATTAAAAATAAACTTAATAATTATTAAATTTATTTTTAATAATTATTAAACTTCATAATTATTAAATTTAATAATTATTAAATTTATTTTTAATAATTCAGTTAGCATGTCATTGACACCTCACTTTAAGTTAACCAAGCATGCTTGTCCTTCAATAGAAAAGGAGAAAGATTGCATATCTTTTGTTCTATAGTACTCATCTGCAATTGAGTCTCTGATGAATGCTATGGAGTGTACAAAGACGTATATTGCACAGGTTGTTGGGTTAGTAAGTAGATTCTTGTCTAATCCAGGAAAGGTTCATTGAGAAACAATGAAGTGGATTTTGAGATATTTGAGAGGTAATTCAACATGAAGTTTGTGCTTTGGTGATGGGAAGTCAAGTCTAGCAGGTTATACAGATGTAGCCATGGCTAGAGATCTTGATGGAAAAAAAATTACTTAAGGTTTTTTTTTTGTTTAAGTTTGCAAGGGAGCCATTTCTTGACAATTAAAGCTACAAAAGTGTGTAGCTCTATCTACGATAGAAGCAAAGTATGTAGCTGCAATGGAAGCTAGTAAGAAGATGTTTTGGTTGAAAAGATTTTTTTAAGAGTTAGATGTGAAGCAACAAGACTATATAGTGTTTTGTTATAGTTAAAGTGCTATTGACTTAAGCAAAAGCATTATGTATCATTCTCCCACAAAGCGTATAGATGTTGTATATCATTAGTTGAGGTTCGTAATTGAGGAGCAACAATTGATGTTGAAGAAAATTCATACAAATTTTAATGGTGTTAATGTCAACTTCTAAGGACATATTGGTAGACTCTTAAACTAGAATCCTTTATTGAGAATAAATTATTTGTAACCTAATATTTGAACTATGGTCAGATGTATACTACCTTATATACCATATAGCTAATCTTCCGAATATGAAGAAAATAGCAAACTTTCACAAAATATTAGAATACATTTTGAACACAAATATTTTTGTGAAAGTATAATTGTAATTTGAAAAAGAATTTCAAAATTAAAGATGAGTTTACATATAATAAATATAATTGATTTGATCAAGAAGATTTAGTGCGCATTTACAAATGACAAATAAGATATAAATTTGTAGTTAGACTGTAAATTTAATCGAGTGAGATGTTCAATTTACTAATGGTGATTAGATGACTTTCAAAAAAAAATGTTTGGTAGGGAGGGATGTATTAAAAAAAGAGTTAATACAAATCTTCCATCTAAAAATACACAAAAGATTAGAGTTGTTTATATAGAAAAGATTATTCATATCCTAATGCCTTAACTTTTAGGTTCAAATATGGATAATCTTTTATATAAATTATTCTTCTCTTAAATGTGAAAAGGTAATAAAATTTTACATGGCCTTATGATGGAATTTAGAAGGTAATGTTTGAGTAAAAATAAGATTAGAATTTCAATAAGAAGTTAAAATTAATTATGTGCATACAAATATAGTTGTAATTGACTTGAACAAGATGTTTTTGTAAGCTGTAGCCATAAATGGTGTCATATTAGGTTATATTCATACTGGAGGCTTGGTTAATTGAAATGCTTGAATTGTTAACTATATTTGAATGACTTAAAAAAGATATTAAAAAAGCAAGAACATACAGTGTGAAAGGAGGCTATTAAAAAAACTTATCACGTTTCCCTATAACAAAAATAAATAAATGATTAGAGTAGTTTAAATGCATAGGAAAAGGATCCAACTTAATGTTTTAAAGTTTTTGATTGAGCAAGATTTCCTATGTATATAAAGCATTCATCCCAGTGATATAAACATAACAAAATTTTACATATACAATGTTGACTTCATAAACTTATATCTAACTAAAGTACAATTGTGATTTGACCAAGAGATTCTAATATAATATATACTTATAAATAATAAGAATAATTAATTTTAGGCAAGATGTTTAAGTAAAATCTTCTCACAAATGGTGAATAAGGTTTAGCATTATAGTCAAACTAAATATTTAGTCATGCGAGATTCTTATTTTTGCTAAATGGTGCTCACATGACTTCAGAAAATAATTAATGAAAAGTGAAATGTCTTATATATAAGAAAAAATATTACAGAAAGATTGAAACATGTTCTATATCAAGAATAAATAAAGGAGTGGAGTGGTTTATTTATTAAAAAATTCAACCTATTTTCTTAAAATTCTAAGTTGAAATGTAAATCCCTTATATTTAAACCATTCCTTTCCAAACGTGAAGAAAAATAAAATTTCACACCTTATAATGATGATAATGAGAAGGTTTGACATAAAATCATATGGGCATGATGGACCAAAAGAGTTTCTAGCTTATAATTAATGATAACAAAATATCTTACTACTAATATTTTTATCTTTAGTAATATTAATGAGTCAATATAAAAGAACAACTTCAATGAAAGGGTAAAATAAAGAAAGGAGCCAATTGAACTAATTAATCAATCAAAAATAGAGAAAATAAACAAAGTGAAGCACATATACAATTCAAGTGAAGAACCAAGAATAAGAAGTAATCATACATATTAAGATTTAAGCAAATTATTATAAATCTTATTATAACTCTATTTTGGTCTTGTCAATGAATTAAAGTCTCAATCATTGTATGATTATTTGTACTTAGGATATATTATATTTACTTTGTCATAATCAAGGGAAATTTTGGGAAGATTTTAAATAAATCCTTCTTGATGCGTTAAAATACTTTAAGAACTTTTGAAAAAGTTCTAGGTTAATATTTTTATCAAAGGAATGGGTTTTAAAATTTGAAAAAAAATTGAAAAGTTTTAAAAATTTTTCAAGAAGTTTGGTCGATCAAAGTGATGATTTTATGGACCAGTGTTAGGGTTTATATAGAATTGTTGACCGATATAACTGTTTTATCAATCATTATCTTTTAATAACATATACTATAAGTTTGTTAGTATATTAGTTGACCAATATGACACATTGATCGACCAATTCCTTGAAATGGTCGACCAATGCTATTGTTACTAATCATTATCATAATTAATTTTTATTTCTAACAACTATTTTAAGTTATTTGAGTATAAAATAAACCACATCTAAGTTTTGGAAAGAAGGTTGCAAATACTAGAGAATTTTTAAGAGGTTTGAGAGGTTAGAGAGTGTAAGAGGAGTTTTTGAGTTTTATAATTATTGCCATTGAAGAAATTATTTAAGAGTACACTTTGTGAGGGTTCCTCTTGACCTTAAACAAGATTTGTAAAAGGTCACTCTTTACTTAAGAAGATATTGTCTGAAGGGTTGCTCTTCACTCACTAAAAGAAAAAGTTAGTGAATTCTCAAGTAGAGTTTGAGGAGTAAATGTGGGCCAAGGTATTTTGTCAAAAGTATTATAAGTCAATTTTGTCTCTCTTTTCTTACTCTCTTTTATTATTCTTTTGGTCTAGTTGTAATTATTGTATGTGAATTTACCATAAATATGTATTAGTTTAGAAATAGAGAGGATGAACAATTAATATCAAAGCGGGTCTCTTTCAATGAATTTAGTTTCGAGAAAATTTTTTGAATAATGGACTAATTTGATTCTTTTTTATTCAATATAATATTTAATGTGTGTTTATGACCATATTATTAACTAATATGACACAATAGTTTAACAATATGTTGAATCATTGCTAAGGTGTCTTAGAATGATTGACCATTGATACTTTTTTAGTCATTGTAATAATTAATGTTTGTTTTTAACAACTATTTTAGGTTTTTTGAGTATAAATAAATCACAAATAATTTATAAGAAGAAGGTTGTGTGTATTGAAGAAATTATAAGACTCTTAAAAAGCTAAAGAGTGTGTTACATAACATATATTGAGCTCTTGTTGATTAGTGTAAATAAGGGAAAGAATTTTTTTGTTGTATAATTACTGCAATTGGAAAAATTATCGAGCGTACTTTTTGTGAGGGTTTCTTTTTACCTTAAACAGAATTTATAAAGAAAGATAATGAATTTTCAATTAGAGCTTGGAGAATTGACATACCAAGTGTTATTTGACTGAGCTATTTTAAATCATTTTTGTCTCTATTTATTTACTCTCTTTTATTATTTTAATATTTATTTTATAATTATTCTATATCATAATCATTCATTATTCTAAAATAGGAAAAAAGTGAACACTGATTGGAGCATATTGCCATTAAAAGGGGACGTGATCATTTGTTCTAGTTATGATGATGATGAACGTAATTTTAACTATAAAACGACATCATGTTGTTATTGTTCATGGGTCTTGCTTCAAATCTCCTTTGATCTATGTTGCTTCTTCATTGAAACTTTTTGGTTTATGGATCCCTTTTCCTGTCATTATCTATTGAAATCTGATTTTTTTTCAATATCATGTGTGTGTATGATTTCAACTTTATGCGTTTCATTTTTGGATTTCTCTTTAATCCTGTTATTTTGTGTAGCTCTCTTTGTTTCTTTTTTTGCTTGATTTTATTGCGATACTATGCACGTGTTCGATGGAAAAATGCCTCATGTCATGCATAGTTAGATCAAGGTCACAGGTATGTGTTTATTTTGGGTAATGTGCAAAAATTAATGTTGTTTGTACTTCCATCACTGACACCACTATCTGTTAAGATAAAATGCCCTCGGATCGGATACCGGTTAAATTTAATAACCCGAAATAGTAGTGACAAAAATAAAGATAGATAAAATAAATGGGACAGAACATAAAGATTTACATGGTTCGGTCAATGTGACCTACGTCCACGGCCAGAGGGTGAGCAATTTTACTAATATGTAGAATGTATACAAATACAAAGGCTAAACAAAAGGCTCAGAAGTATACAGAGAGGATAGAGGATTTCAGAAAGGAAAGAATGATTTTTTTTCTCTAAGCCTGCCACCTTATTTATATCTGATGTCCTATGCAATCGTCGCTCACCACGCTTGAAGATATTGAAAAATTTAGCTATGTTAGGTGCATCCCTTGTTGACTTATAACAAGCAGCCATAAATTAATTGAATGAAGAAATCGCCAACCAAGTTCATTGCATGCCACTAGCCAAGTTGATATTGTTAAATTTCATGTCACGAATCATTGACTTGTGGAGGGGCCAATTCACATGCAACACTATCATTCACTACTAGTGGGTTTCTCACGATCATCGATCTAGGTATGTGTTTTACCCATTCTCTAGCTGCTCTATGTGATCCTTTAAATGGAAATAAGTATCTGTTATTATTATTATCTTTTTATTGAGTTTTTTTAGTAGTAGTTTTATCATCATCATCATCATCATTATTATTATTATCCTTATGTATTTAAGGTAATTTTATTTACTTAAATATTTTGCGTGCCATTTTTTTTTTTGCTCTTTTGACCTGTATCACTGTCACATCTGCATGTGGGTCTACAGGAAACAATCTCTCTACTATGTAGGAGCAAGACTGCATACTATCAGACTTCTTCAAACACCGCTTCATTGTAAGACTTCGGATTGGATGTGATGATGATGATGATAATGAGCATAATTTTAACTATAAAACGACATCATATTGTGCATAAAATACGATAGGAACAAAATAACCGGAACAAATGATCTGAACCTCATTAAAAGACCATAATACATAGAAAAAAATCTCTAGAAAATGAAAGGGCCTTAATCTATATTACTTGTAAACAAGTTATATATACAAGTGAAGCTCCTATCCTAGAACATTGGATTCTTGTTCGGTTCACAAAAGAACTATTTACTAGTGAAGTAAAGAACTCGGAAACTCTTTTTGGAATGAAGTAAATCATGACTTTATGATTGCATAATTTGGGAAAATCCGACTTCAAAAGCGCCACGAGAGCAGTGACAGGATCATGAGGTCACCTTTCCCGGATATAGATTTGTTAGAACTGTAATGCCATGTACTTTGACATATGACTTAACCATAATGTCTAAAGAGAATATGGCTCCACAAAGGTGGGTCATGTACTTCTAGAAATGTATGTCCCACGAATTCAATTTTTCAGCGTCGGCCAGTGTATGTTATGTCCTTTTGTCTCACCAGACCATGGAACTCACTGCTTCTAACTTCAGTTTTCTCGAGTTCTTCAAACAATTATGCTATGGAGGGTAATAAAAACGACAAGAACGTTGACCAAAATGCACAAATCATGGGGGGTATGGGAGAAATGTGAAGCAGTCTGGTGCCGGTTGATTTCGTTGGGTGCAATCTATAAATTAAAAGCAACATGAGATTAAGATACTCTACCGTTTGATTAATGAGTTATAACAATATATATATATATAAAAGCATCTGATTCAATCCATGTATAATTTGACTGATTCAATCTTGTATAATTTGACCAATTAAGTTTCCTCTTTATCAGTCACTTAAACTGAATATGAAGCTATAT
>JAOSBK010000002.1:39884106-39905549 GCA_027568895.1 Erythroxylum shatona
TGAATATTAAGCTATATATATATATATATATATATATATATATAAAACCCGAGTTAGTACATGGACCGTTCTAGTAAATAAAATATTAAAATATTACTATTATTATAGAAGAAATTATCAAAATTATATTTTGAATCTTAACGTTTACAACAAAATACAACTCAAGCTTTAACGTTTTGAAACGTTTAAATTGAACTATAACATTTTCAAAATATTTAAAAACAGACTTTAAATGAATGGAAAATTTAACAATGTTAACTTGGTGTCAGTTAAATATTATTTCAATGATGACATGGCATTATTTATATATTTTTAAATAAAATATAAGCCTTATTGCCGCTTAATTAAAATTTTAAAATTAACCAATAAATAGATTTCACAACCACATCGGGTATTTGTCAAGCCCGTATGTAAATATTATTTCAACGTGACAATAGTGACCATTTTTATTAAAAAATAAAAAATAATTTCACATCAGTTTTAACGTAGTGTTTAACTGACGGAAAATTAACCTAGTTAAATTTTCCATCTGCTTATATCTTTTTAAGTGTTTTGAAAATATTAAGGTTCAATTTAAACACTTCTAAATATTAAAGTCTGTTTTATATTTTGTTATAAGCGTTCCCTTTCAAAAATGCATTTTTAGCTAAGAAGATATCAAAATACATGGTTATTTAATGTAAATGTTTGTTTATGAAGAACTAAAAATGGAATCACAAGCAAAGAATGAGAATAATACCGTTGAAGTGAAACATTCTTGACAATTAAAAATGTTCCCACGCCACTGTTTAATTAATTATTCACTTGTGCACCCCTTACCTTGCCATTGAAGCAGTTCTAGTTGATCACCAACCAATGGTATTTATCAATTTCCAAGATGTGTACAAGAGCTAGAAGGCATACTTCAGCTTACATCTTATGTTTCTTGCACATAAAATAACTATAAACAAGAGTTAATCTCGTCCTATCTTAATGTCACTCTCTTTGTTCTTTATGGCGTACCCTAATCCGTAATTACAACAATTTACGAGAATTACCTGGATGACATTGTTAGAAATTTATAAGTAAAGTAATCTGACTTCAGAAAAAGACATAAGGATGAAGTGAGTTGTCTTCAAAAATAGAATTCATAATTCAACTCCAAAACCTCCTCAAAATCCTTCAAATACGAGTATAGGATAAGGCTTGGTATAGTATTATTGGCAAGTTCTTCATATTTCCTACATTTGGATTGGATTCATGTTTTGTAGATTTAGTAGAATCTGTATTCACTCACATATTTTGGGCAGCTAGTAAAAGCAAACAAAATTTACTCCCTAAATGTTGGAAACAATCAACTCAAAAACAGTGCATATCAATTAGTCAATACAGAGCGAAACAGGGCATTAATTAGTAAAGAAAAAGGAGGCAATCATGGCTTTCCGTTTTTTCGGTGGGTAGTTGATGAAGACTTCAATGTCACACATTTCTAAGGTATCTCCCTAGGAAATGGATACACTTATCCCCTGCAAGTAACGAAATTAGGACAAGATAAGGGTTACTATCCAAAAGAGAAGAAGACTTCTGCAACGGTCAATTGCTTCTCTAACTTTTAGTTGTCAAAAGGTACTAATGAATCCGTCTCTTTTGGATGCTTCAAGCCCCCCATAAAAAGGAGACTCTGTCTTGGTTTTTTGCAAGCAGAGAAAAAGAAACAGAACACTGTTTGGGTTTCATCCTTTGCTAACTGTAGTTGTCCTCACTTGGAGTTTTTCCTTGCTAAATTCTGTTCAGGCTACAAGGGATGGGCGAGATCTCAGCGACCAACGGTAATCATGAAGTTCATTTGGCTGTGAAGGATGATAATAACCCTCCCGCCTTGACATCCAAGGACTCATTCTTGAGCTTCTCTGTGCCTTTTGCCCAGAAGGTTACTAGCATTTCTTGTTATCTTTTTCGTTTAAGCTCTCTGCTTTCTGCATCAAATTTTGGTCTCAAAGGTCGGTCTTTTTTTGTATACACGTTTCATATGATTTTGAGATCATGGTTATCTCCTAAAGTTCATGTCCAAATATGACTCTTTCAACTAGTTTCTTTGATGGATCACCAAACCAACTCGTTCTTCATTTGTAGTTGAAGATCATTACAGAATTCTGTTCTTTAGTGATTGGGGTACATTAACTGACATGAGAGACAAGTTTGAGTATTTTTTGGGATCTGCTGTATCGAAACATAGTGATTGACGAAATCGATGTTAATGAATATTGATGTGTGCAGTTGATAGCCGAGTTGTTTGGTACATACTTCCTCATATTTGCGGGATGTACGGCGGTGTCTGCGAATCAGAACTTTGATAAGGTGGTGACGCTACCAGGAATATCAATAGTATGGGGATTAGCTGTGATGGTTCTGGTTTACTCCGTTGGTCACATCTCCGGTGCCCATTTTAACCCTGCTGTCACTCTTGCCTTCGCCACCTGCAAGAGATTCCCATGGAAAGAGGTGAGAACTGACAACTTGACATCGACCTTGTTGAAAAAACCCAGGTGAAATAACTACAATACAGGACAGAAATTGACTAAATGGCCAATAAGTTCCTTTCTTTATTCGTCTATCAAGTTCCTGTTCCAATTTGAATACGGACAGGTGCAATAGGACAACTTCTGGTGAAACTTTAATTGCGTCTACATGCGTCTCATGTAGGTACCACCTTATATACTATGTCAAGTCGCTGGATCAACAATGGCTGCAGGAACTATTCGATTATTATTTACTGGACACCAAAATAAGTTCACAGGAACTTTGCCAGCAGGTTCAGACATGCAAAGCTTTGGAGTTGAGTTCATAATCACATTCTATCTCATGTTTGTCATATCAGGAGTTGCCACTGATAACAGAGCTGTAAGTAACTATCAACCCTGTAATCATGATCCCAAATTAGATACAGATGTATGATTGACATTGGGGGTTGCCTAGTTTATGTCGCCAACTTCTCGACGCTTCTTGTTTCACTAAATTATCCTGCCTTTGTAAGGTAGTTGAATTAGATAATATTATATGTAGTTGCCATCTTGAATCATTAGTTGTCTTCTTCTGTAATTTATGCAGATTGGTGAACTTGCTGGACTTGCCGTTGGTGCAACAGTTTTGCTTAATGTAATGCTTGCAGGGTAAGTAGCAAATCTTTTTATTTGTTTATTTTACTGAAAATATTTTTAAAAAATGGTTTTCCATATTCCATTCCTCAAGTCAGATGGTTTGAATTCAACTCTTGTATCCCAGAAGCCATCAAACAATTGTCTTGAAGTCTATATTCTATTTAGGTGGAACTTTCCCTGAAGAGCAATTGAGAATTTCAACTTGGGTATTTAGAAACTCCTGTTGCTGTTCTGCAGGGCAATTTCAGGAGCATCAATGAACCCAGCAAGAAGCTTGGGACCAGCAATTGTGTGGCACAAGTATGAGGGGATATGGATATACCTTGTATCAACAACACTTGGGGCTCAGGCTGGTGCCTGGGTCTACAATGTGATCAGGTACACCGACAAGCCCCTGAGGGAGATTACCAAAAGTGGATCATTCTTGAGGAACAGACGAACTTAACAAGAAACTTCTGCGTTACTTACTACAAAAATAGAAGGCACTCAATGTTATTCCAACAGTTCACTGTTTTTGTTTGTAAACGTCCCATGTCATAAAATAACTTTGTACGTATAGTTTCTAAGAACGTGTGAACTTTTGGATAGAAAAGATGTGATCGAGTTCCTTTATGGGTAAAGTCATGTGAACCAAACCTCTGAAGATATGACAGCTTTAAACTCTGCCCATAAACATGTATGGAAAGGATATGATTAGAATATCACAGGACATCACGTTTCTTACAACTCTCGTGATACAGATGAGTAAAAGTAGCTTCTGATACGATTCTGGAATACTTCAGGATGACGAATTATACAAGTAAAAAGTAGCTGCCAAGATGGATAAGGAACCAACCAACTATACACTTAAAAAGTAGCCTCTGATTTAATCCTGAAGTACTTCAGGATGACGAATTATACAAATAAAAAGTAGATAAGGAACCAACCAACTATATACTACCCGCATGATCCTCCGGTCATTTGGGTCACGTGATTCATGGTTGGTAAGACTTGTACAGCGATTCGATTAATATAGTGATGATTTGAAACTTTTCATCCGTCAATGTTCAAGCTCCACATGATTCTCTAGTTCATGTAAGACACCTTTTCTTATAGGTTAAGATCCCTGTTTTCTTGTCCAAGACGTGGCTTACATCATCTGAATTCCTCAATGGAAGCATTTTTTGTCAAGGATCTACTGTCAAAGAATGTTAAAATGGTTTATATATGTACTACAAATTTTTTCCTTTACCTTTTAAGGTGTACTTAGGCCTAAAATTTATCATAGTATCATAATCTAAATTTGTTTCAATAGTTTAAGACAACATCTGGCCTGTTATAACCCTTTACTTAATATGCTCATTAGATGTTCAACTCTGCTATGTGCTAAGAGGCGTGTATTAAGAATCTCACTTTAAACAAGTAAAGAATGTTAAAATGATTTATAAATATATGACAAACTTTCCCTTTTAAGATATTTTTTTGGGGTGAATTTAAGCCCAAAATTTATCATTTTTAGTTCGGAAATTCTATTTCGGTTGTCTATCTAAAATCCGGTCTTGTTGAAATACTATGCAATAGAAATTGGTAGCTTTGTTGAAATACATTTTAGAAGCAACCTTTTTATTAATTAGAGATAAGACTTTATACTTTTCCTAATTTCGTGTATAAGCAAGATTTATATTGAGTGGTGTTGTAGAAAAAAGTGGCAGCTTTGGAGTTTACCGGCTGATGTTTCAAGAGAAAAGAACCCTCGTAGTAATGTCCTCAGAAGTCCTAAGCTCATCTGAGCCCAAAAGCCAGAATGGACGACGAATATGACCGCTATCAGTAGGCTTCAATCTGCTTAGAACAGGCCATACTTGCTCGAGGCCTTGATGATATCAAGTTTTCGTGACATCATAGAAATAATCAGCTCATTATCTAAAACAGACCGTACCTGTTCAAGGCTTTGATGGTATTAAAGTTTTGATGGATATTCTAAAAATAATCAGCTAATTATCTAGAACAGACCGTACTTGCTCGAGGACTTGATGATATCGAAGTTTTGCATAATGAGGTCGATTAGGGACGACATCCATGAGGTTTATAACTATGTAACTCTATATAAGAGCACCTCTTGTTCCTGATTTAATAGCTAAAGTTAATAAGCATGCATGAATATCCAAGGGAAACAATGTTCATAAAGGATGCCCATCATTTATCAACTATTAAGACAGGTCAAAAGATAGGAAATGAAATCCAATGTCCAGTATGTATGTCTTTGAGCAATTTATGGGGTACAACACTATGTTGTTGCTTTTCCTTTCTTGTTAGATGTAAAATCTTAAAAGCGTTTTTGGAACAGATCAGTCCAGTATACATTGAAGGATGTTATCACTATAAAAAGAGCTAAAAGAATTAAAGAATTGAAGAAACTTAAAGTTAGAGTGCCTTAACCAGCAGATTTGTTCATATAAACAGATTAGTATTTAGTAGTATAACATTCGATCCTCACTTGTATCACATCCGCCAGCATCAACTTTGTTCTGGGACACCATTTGTATTGAAACTAGCAGGCACGTCCCTTGGCCTTGTTCTTGGTATAACAAGTGGGGTGCAACAGATGAGGATAAACAGAAACTCCATCATAAACAACATAATGCTGGTCCAGACAAATATGGTTTTCCTCCAACACCATATGATCCTGCTGAAGAAAGGAAGTTCAGACTGAAGTACGAGAGATGCTTCATATATTTCAGGGATCCCAGCACCAGGAAGGAATTCAGCTCTTTGTTCAATTACCACCTTCAAACAGGAAGTTGGAACAACTCCTTCTGTAAAACCTTTTATCTTCAATTCCAGAGTCTGGGATTCTGATATGTAGCCAGTAACAAGGGGTGCAATCTTTAGGAAAGTTAAAAGTATTCGGATAGGCTGACTTTGGAATTTTAGCATGCATGGCTGGCTTTTGCTGGCAAGGGTTTTACCATTGGCAGACAGGAACACCACCCGGACCTTCCAATTGTAAAAAACTCGAGTAAAACAACCATTCTTCAAACATATACACGAACAGTAAAGAGCAAAGTACAAAAAATTGGAAATTTTATTAAACAGGAACCACGATTTATGTCATGGTTAAACAGTTAATACCTCTATCTCTATCCATCAACTTATAAAAACCAATATATTAAGACAGAACTTGATACATTCAGTATGTGGCATGGGTGCAAAGATGGGTATGTAAATTGATGTGTGGTTTGGGTCAACTGATTCACTATCATGGGTCATGGTATAATTAAAGATGAAATTCAAAGCACATACAAAAGGTTGGAGAAACATCCCAAGAGATATCCATGATTTATTTAAATAACAAAATATACAAACATTTGTGATCAATATTTCACCCGTGTCTACTCTGATCTGAGACCTCTCCAAAATATGGTCAAGTTATCTCAATACTCTGGCTGTAGTTTCTCAAAGTTTGATACATCTCCCTCCAAGAATAAAAATCTATTATGCATAGCTTCTGAGAATTGGAACAGGGGACCAGAAGGACATTCGATGGGGGAATATAGAAACTCCTCCAGTCTTACTAAACCTCTTTGATGTATGGTTTTCCAGACTACAGTAAAAACTCCATACATGTCTTTCCATCTACATATCTCGTGGAGAGCCAGAAAATTTCACTTATCAAATGTCATAACAATGGTAATCTACTTCACTGTTCAAAGCCCTTTCTAATTTAATTGGAATAAGAAAAAGGCCTTAATGTCAGGCAGTATTTCTGCTACATCTGAACTGCAGCAATTGTCGATCAAATTTTTATAGTAGAAGCTCTCTACCCGTCAACATGATGACGTTTACCCTCTTTCCCTCTCCCTCCCCTCGACCCAACTCCGACAAAATAACCAAAATTGTAGAATATCAAGTACTGCACCGGAATAGGTTTAAGCAGAACAGAGTAATACATGTTAAACAATATTGAAAAACAGATTTCAAGGGAAAAGTTTAACATGACATCCAAAAACATTCCGTGTTTAAAGAACCAAATGAGTACCTGAAACATCCCCAGATTTCGGTTATATTCTGATTCAGGCAATGTCAATGAAACATCGACTTGTAACTTGTGATTAGGTGGTATAGCCCGTGGTCCCAACTTCGGGATATCTCCATCGTTGTCCTGACCATTCACACCACAATCAAGACTACCACGAGACGATATAGGCACATATGCAACTGGACTGTTCTTTGTATAATCAAAGTTCAAACCTTGCCTTACTTGCATTGGTTCCTCCACCAAATACCTCATCAAAAACCCACTGATCACAACTGACAAAACCAGCAACCCAAACAATATGGTACAAATATAAATGGACCACAAAAATCCCCACCCGAATGTCAAGAAAAACTTCCAAATTGGTTTCTGATCCTTTAACCAATCATTTAAAAAGGGACCGAGCATCCTACCAATTAAACTGCACAAAGACCCCAACTTCCGCAGACAAAGTTGTCTAACACGCCTTGCAACTCCAAATGGATCAACAACCAACAAGTAAGAATGATACAACACCCAAGCTGGGAAGCTGACGAAAGTAAACAACAAATTTAGTTGAAAACCAATTGCCTTGAACACCAAACCAACAATAGACACAAGCAAATTCGACGAACTAGGGTCGACATCTTCAGCCCCTGAATCGGTCGGGCCACCAACTAGGTCACCATTCGATACGGTCACAATTGATCCCTGTGTCTTCGCATCCTCCTCCTCAATTACAGCGTTCACAGTCCCAAACGGCTCAACAATGTCCTGACTCGTCCGTACAGATTCGGAACTCTCCAAATTCTTCTCATTTTCCTTCAAAGCGCGATCAATTTTGTACCTCCTTTCTCTAATATCCGTTTTTGGGTCATTGACTTGGGTAACGCTCGAACCGTCAGAGGAGAAACCAGGAGTGGAGTCCTCGGACGCGGCGTCGGGGTATCTACTACGGGATATTGATCGGCGACGGATCGTGGACCCCGAGGAGGAAACCTCCGGAAAAGAAAGGTCGACGGAGATAGTGGAGTCGCAGGTGGAATGATCATATTGGTCGGTCTCGGAGCAATCATGAGACGGGAAGTCGTAGAGCGCGTCATGGAAAGAAAGGTCGTCTTCGTCCATGCAAAGAAAAAGATACGATTGGGACAGAGGGACTCTTGGTTTCTCGCTTCGCAACAGAGTTTGAATGCCACGTCGCAAGGTGCTGGCTTAACCACATTCGCTCTCCGTCTCCTTCAACACGACACTTGCTAACGCGGGCAAGTCATACGCAACATTAATGTCTGCAAACTCTATCCGAACTATCAATTTACTGTAGATATTACCTAGTAAAAATAAAAATAAGAATTATCATGTGCAATTTATTTGCATGTTTGTGTCTCTAAATCAAAAGTTTGTACTGCGATAATGATATGAGTAAGTATTTGGGTTTTCCTCTTAGTGATGGTCGTCGGTGGAAAGGCCAATTTGATGTAATTTGTGAGAAAGTTTGAAATAAATTGAGATGCTATGTGTGAGCTAGGTGGTGGTTTTCGATATCAAATCGATGATGGGATATCAATTTCTTTTTGGCACGATGTGTGGCAAGGTTCGGAGAGGTTGAAAGAGTTAGTCGGTTTGATTCATGAGGATGATAAGGACCATTTGGTGTCAGATTTGTTAGATTCGCATGGTAATTGGTGTTTGGATATGCTCAAGATGGTCGTCCCAAACGAAATTCATAATTCTTTACCCAAAATTTACAGGCCGCAGTTGAGTTTCAATTCAGATCGTGTTGTGTGGGGAGGAGCTGTTGATAGGGTTTATTCAGTAAAAAGCAGCTTTCAGTAGCTGTTAAAAGAATCGAGAATGTTAAATATTACACAATCGGAGATTAATTGGAGTTGGATTTGGAGGATTTGAGAATCGAAGAAGCTTAGGATGGTGGTGTGGCTTATGTGGCATTCCAGATTACATACTCAAGTGTTGAGGCACCAGATAAAGTTAACCAGTTCTGACATTTGTCTGCGTTGCAATAGAGAATCGAAGATGATCGACCATGTTATCTGGTCCTGCCCCAAAGTTTGTGTAATTTACGAGTTTGTGTTTGGGTCAGGTAATTTTCCTCCCTTTCTTTCTCTTGATTTTAGGAACTGACTTAAATCTTTTATTGTAAAATCTTCGCGCAACGGGTTGGGTGACTAGGATATTAAATTTGGAGCATGTATTTGGGCAATTTGGGGGCTTCGTAACGAGGAAGTGATTGATGGAAAAATTTTAGATTATCATGCTCAAATGACATGGACTTGGCAAGTTATTCATGATTTTGTTTGTTGTTTTGCCTTGGATCATACTTCTGATAATGAGATGGTTAAACAGGTGAAGTGGGTGCCTCGCAATGGTGATTTTGTGGCTCTCAATGTTGATGGAAGTTCTATGGGAAATTCAGGTCCGGCGGGTATTAGTGGCGTAATTCAAAATGAGCAAGGAACTTGGTTGGTTAGGTTTTCGACGTCATTGCGTGTAGTTCGAATATGGAGGCTGAACTTCTAGCTATTAAAAGATGACTAATTTTAGCTTAGGACAATAGATTTCGAAAAATTTTTCTCTGGTCAGATTCTAAAGAGGCTTTAAGACTTTTGGAAGGAAGGAATTTGGTGACATATTGTCATGCAAATATAATCTATGACATCAAAGTTTTGTTGCAAAGAGATTGGTGTGTGAATTTAATAGAGACTGTATGGTTATTCGGTTTTGAACCTTTTGAAACATCAATTGTAACAACGTGTAACATTTCGGTCTTATATGTCTAATAACTCTACAAAACTGACATGTAGGTATGAACCTCCTACTTGTCTTTGAGATTTCTCCTTGGATAGATCTGGTCGCACCAATTTTCTTATCATTCAACTTAGAACATTTACCTTTATAGCCAATGTCTTGAAGGTCTCCTTTAATCTTATTGATTTCCAACAATTGTTCTAATTTTTCTGTACTTTCATTTAGCATTCTAATTCTTTTTTCCATACTAACCAACTTCAATTTTGTTTCACCAAGCTCATCTAATGTAGACAACAACTTCTTCTCTAGATCTTGAATGATGTTCTTCATAGAAGAGTTTTCCTCCTTCAACTTCTAATTTTTCTTACATGTTTGGACCCATTTAGCATACATTAACTCGTGGGTTTCGTAAATATCTTCCTTTTTATCATCTGAAGTACTGTCATCACTATCATAATATGATATTGAACTTTGAGTTAATTCATCTTCGTTTTTCCCAAAAATTTTTGATTTACTCACATTTTTGTTATCGGTTACTTCCTTCTTGGTTACTGTTAAACAAGCAACTGGACTTTTGAGGTATAAAGCAACTAATGTAGCATTATTCACTTCTTCTTTTTCACTACCATATTCACTTTCTGATTCATTCTCACTCTAAGTGCTTTTATAGGATTTCCCTTTTTTCTTCTTCAAGGTGTTAGCACATTCTGCTTGCACATGTCTGAAGTCTTAACACTCATGACATTGAATTCTCTTCACTTTTCTTTCATCCTTTTGAGTTTTAGATTGTTGTTTGATGAATGTCCACCGTTCTACCTAAAATTAAATATATCCTTCTTCACTTTCTTTAATCACTTGCTTAAATTTCTTGTCAATAACTCCATATCCTTATTCTCATCGAATTCATCTCCTAAGTCATTAATGACTTTACCAATCTCAGCTTGCAATGTCAATCCTTTATTTTTCTTTCGATTATTCCTTAACAAATTCATTTCAAAGTTGGTAAGAATCCTAATTACCTTATCCAAAGACAATTCAGTGATATCATGGACTTCTTTGATGACCACAATTTTGGTATGAGCCTCAGAGATAACGATCTCAATGTCTTCTTAACCAGTTTCAGGTTAGAGTACTTCTTTCTGAGTTGATATGCTTGGTTTGCTATGTCACATAGTCTCTCATGAAAGTCCCAATGGTTTCACTCTCATCCATCTTCAACTCTTCAAATCTCACAACTAACATCTAAAATTTTGAGTCTATCATAGATTTTGATCCTTCATGTATAGTCTGCAAAGTGTCCTATGCTTCTTTCGCCGATTCACAAACTAATATCATAACAAAGCAACCTTGATCAACTATACTGAAGATGACATGCAAAGCTTGAGAATTTCCAAGCGCTCTTTTTTCTTCAGCCCTTGTCCACTCAGATGCATTTTTAAGCACTGTTTCTCATTTTTCATCAGTCCTCACTAGATATGTCCAGCCATTTAAAACTGAGTCTTCAATCCACTAGCGTCACTGGATACACACACACTTGTGAGTGTGACTGGGTCTTTGTCTCATTTTAAATGTCTGGTCAACGTACCCAATACACAAGGCTTCTTGCTTTATGAGGGTCTAAGGAGAGTCATTGATTTATGCATCATTCCCCTTATATTTTTATAAAGAAACTATTTTTATAATTCGAACTTGTAATCTTTCGATCACAAAAAAAAACAACTTTTTAAATTAATTTTAAAGTTTAATCTATTTTAAAAGTTTTGAGGCCCAGTTTGCTCGAGAGTATTTGGCCTCATCCCTTTCTATCTTCTACAATACGAATATTTATATATCATCAGAGTTTGTTAACCAAATTTGAGTATTTTTGTTTTGAATGTTGCAGTCTTGTTATTGTTTATTCATCTGTTAACACTAAATATATAATATGTCAAGTATATATGCCCATATCGTATTTAAAAATATACTCAAATGCGTAAACGGTGTGCCATGCATGCGCAAGACTATCTAATTAGCCACCAACTAGCCGCTGGTTTCTTTAAACTATCCACTGTATTGCTGCTGTCAAAAGATTATCAAGAACATATTCTCAAATTTTTACACTTGGTTGCCTCCATTTACAAGCCCCAGTTCATTCACTTCTTCATACATATATTATCATTAAGTTAGATCTCCACTCTATTCACGGACACTCGCTTCTAGTTCTAGATCTCTACTTGGTCGCAAAGTGACCGCACAGAATAACCTTATGCTGCTCTTACGACGATGTACTGTTATGTATCAATGAAAGCATATTATTAATTAAAAAATGATGTTAGACTATTATCATGTATATATCTCCGATGTTATTGAAGATATTTTTAAAAATTAAGTACCATCATTATCAAATATATATGTAATAGTCAAAACCTCAACGTTGAGTTGTGAAATGGACAAATAGTCAAGAATATAATATAACTAAGAACGGTGGGTTTTGTTCTTACACTGCTATATTCCAAAAGCCTACCGACGCGTCTTTCTCATCATCACCTCAGATTTTTTATGGTCGTATATATGACTTCTTTATTTGCAATGTCGAAGTAATATCAACGTCAACTTAATTCTGTGCATCTGCTTTTACACCTTTTCACCCAATTAATGCTTAGGAGTTTGGTAGATCAGGTTTACATGTCAATGTTTATCTGTAATTGAGGAAAAAACAATTGTGGAAAAGAGAAGTCTGCGATGGTTGGTACGTTAGACTATTCAACCCCTTTATTTCCATCTTTTGCAATAAATATTAAAGTAGGTCATTTGGAATAAGAGGGAGGACCAAGATAGAAGATGAAGAATAGTATTATATATAATAAAGTGATATCGTAAGATTATATAATGATAAAAATTGTGTAAACGATATCGTTTGATCAATATTTTAAAAATTGAATCGAAATTAGAAACCTATAAGACGAGATGAATCAATATTACATTGTCAAAAAATTGGATAAATTTAAAAAAATTAAAATGTAATTTGAAGTTTAATTACAAAAAAGAGATTGTTAAATGAAAATTAATTGATTGATTTTTATTTATAAGAATTTATTAATTTATCAAAATTGACCAGTTAATTAACAAAATAGTTGATTTTTAATAATAAGAGTTATAAAAGTAAATCCAACCGCAAAATTTAAAACTGAATTGAAAAATTAAACAGCTTAAAAATTTTACGATTAAATTGATCGAATTGGTTGAATTTTTTAACCTTTACATTTGAGTTAATAGTGAATAGATAAGATGATGAAAAGTGTAATAATCTTAGTGATAGTGCAGTAACAATTTATTAACTATTGTAACGGGAATGACAGAAGTTAGCAAATTAATTGCCTTAAATTCTTCTCTTTACAATCTTTATTGTTCTTCCCTGCACCTTAAATCTTGTCATTGGAATTAGGGTTTTCACTAAACACGTATCAAATTTGTATCAAAGCTACAGAATCATCAAAGTATGGGGAAAGAAATAATTAGATAAAATGCCCTCAGAGCTCAAGATGGAAGTAGCTACTATGTATTTAGATGGTGAAAATTGAACATGGCACCAAATGTACATGAGAAACAAGCTGACAGTCGAAGAACTAAGTTGGGGTGAGTGGTGGCACCAGAGCAGCGAGTCTGTTTAAGGACTTGATAGAAGATTTGAAGGAGTTAAGGCATCAATCAAGGAGTATTGAGCAAGACTCGAACTTTTGTCTCCATAAGTTAGTCATGCTAGAGCCATAATTGGGGAGCTTATTTCTTAAAGTAATCAAACCAAAAATTGAGTATCCAGTAAGAATCCAGACACCAAGAACTCTTCAACAAGCTTATGATTTGGCAAAGAAATACTCTCTCCTATCCAAAATGAATGTCGTTTTAGAAGAATTTTAATTATTCAAAATAAGAGTCGTTGGTGACTTTTCATGCATGTTTATAATTTTACTTCCAAAATTAATACTTTCAAAATTACCCTTTAATTTCTTTCACATCTTGATTATACATATTGCATTTTCAAGACAGCTCAACATGCAATTTCTCCCACATGAGTAACACCATTAATAAGGGTATATCAAACATTTCATCAGTTTTCTTAATAAATGTGCATCTCTCAAAAACGACTTTTATTTTTGGATAGAAGAGAGTATGAAATAGTGGCATGTAAATGCTATAGGCAAAAAAGAAGTGGGAACATAGGATTCTTTGTGACAGGCAATCAACAACAAAAATCAAGACCTAACAGCAGGAATCCTACCTAGACCAACAAGTAACCATGGTGTTAAACATAATGAGCAAAGGATAACAAGGACAACTAACAATAAAGAATTGGATGAAAACAGCGCTAAAGGCTTATATTTTGGTGTGATGAGAAGTATAGTCTTAGTCATAAGTGTAAAAATAGAATGATATAAATGTATGTTGTGGAAACTGAGGAAGCAGACGAACATGAAGGTGAACAATTACCAAAAAGACATTAGACAGCTATGTCATTACAAGCAATGGCTGGTACAAGTTATGAAAATTTATGTTATTCCCAAATTGGAGATAAGTTAGAGAAATAAAACACAAATATAGTTTCACTCTATGACAGTCTGAGTAACAACAAAAGGAGTTGCAAAAATTACTAGCAAAATATGCAGATGTATTTCAGGAACCTAAGGGAGATTTGTTAAGTGACCGTTTCATCGTAATAGCTTGAGCTATTGTAGGAGACCAACTTAATTAGTTTTATATATTTGCTAACATACCCTCTCAAATGAAAGCCCTTTGGGCTTGAAACTTGCACATGTTCACTCTACCTTGTGTTGAATAATAGGTAGACGGTAGGATTTGAACTCACGATCATTTGGTTACAAAGGCTCTGATACTATATTAAGTGACTGTTTCACTACAATAGTTTAAGTTGTTGTGGAAGGCCAACTTAATTAGCTTTATATATTCACTGACAAGATTACAACTCTCTATGTCTCATGATCACAAAATTATGTTGAAAGATGGGTGTGATGATCATAAAATTACAACTCTTTTCATTCTTTCTTCTTTTTTCTCTACACCTTAAGTATATATATTTAAAAGTTGACTTCAATACTCAACCATTGACAAGCATTGCAGCTTTCAGATGCCCATACACATGCATATGTGTATATATTGAAAAAACGTAGGGGTGTAACAGATTTATCGAAATCATTTCTAACACAATAAAAAAAATTAAAAAAGTATATATATATAAATCAACACTAAAATTTGGTAACATAGTTCGGCATATCTTACCTACGTTTTTAGGCTCTTACTTAGCTTAATTCTTTCACTAATGATAATAGTTTTATATAGGATTTTACTGAGCTAACACTACTTAAACCTTGATACTATTCCTCATCCTCACAACGTGTGAAATAATTTCACACCTAATAGTACGGCCATCTCGTACTAACTTCAACAGAGGATTTTTTTTCAAATAATGCTTGACGAAAGAACAATAAACGAATAACTCAATTGATTAAAATAACTAAGAACAAAAACGAATACACTTGGGATAGAAAAAGAACAACTTCTTAATATTTTCAGCTCTTTCAAAGATAAATCTGATAGTTGTTCACTAATGATATTATCGTTGTGAGTTCAGAAAATATATCATCTTTTAAGTTCCAATATACGTTGGAGAATTAAAGAAGATACCAAGTTGATTCACATAAACACCAACACGAAGCTACAGTTGCACCGATAACACATTCATCAACCAAAGTATACGCAATTCATAAGGAAATCAATTGATAATCGTTATTGCCGAAGATGGAGTTGTACACGCACCCACATGCAGCTAACCAAACACGGTTCAACCAAGAAGTTGCACACATCCCATCAAAAACGATTCCGCAAAGAAATCACACAGTCAATGAAAAACGAGGCAACCAAGAAAGCACACACAACAAAAGAGTATGCATACCTAATCTACTACTGTCCTTGAATGTTCTGCCCTCCATTATAATGTGATTTACTCAAGCATTTATGACCAACGTAGACCTAGGCTACACATACGCCAAGTCCAAAGAAGGAGTCATGCACATATGAAGTTGTACATGTCCCATCACTCACTATCTCACAATCACATATGCCCTCAATCAACCCACAACAAGACACAGGCGATACCTATACATCCACCAATGCAATCCACTGTATCCACACCAACCTTCCTTAAAGGTAAACTTCTATTTTTGCTTCAAGTCTTATCCAACAAACCAATTTAAATAAGAACTATTTTATGGTTACACCTCGTCTTAATGTGAATTAATTTTAAGATTTTCGTTATCTTAAAGATCTAATAATTAAAAATATTAAAATTAAATAATAAAATCTATTTTAAGTGCTTAGTTGCTTCTGTAAATGACTCATAATTGTGGGCCTTAACTGATTCTTCCTTTTCCATTGTTTGAACATACTAATCTTTGTAATTCCTTTCAATGTATCTAGTTGTAAGTCCATATAGCATATGCATTGAAGTATTTTGGCCATTTTGGTGGTGGTGAAATGAGTTTCGATTTCAAGATTCGGGTTTGTTAGTTATGGTGGAGAATGCAAGCGAGAGAGATAAGCGGAGTCGAACAAAAAAAATGGACAGCAAGAGGGAGAGGGAAGGGTTTCTAGGTTTCTAGGGTTGATTATATGGATCAATGAAATTTATATATTGTGGTTTAAAAGTTGAAGAATTTGGCTGCAGGATGAACTAGAGATGCTGTCTTACTGGTGTTTGCAAACAAGCAAGATCTTCCAAATGCAATGAATGCTGCTGAAATAACTGACAAGCTTGGCCTTCACTCACTTCGCCAGCGCCACTGGTATATAGTATCTGGATACATTCTGTTGTATTCAACTTGGATCAATTTGATGCATTTTACTTTTTACCTGTCAAAGATCTTTTTTAGATCATGATCTGTGCCCTGACTTGATCCTGGAAAGTGTATTTGAATAGAAATTAAAACTTGTGATCTCAGGTACATCCAGAGCACTTGTGCAACCTCGGGAGAGGGCCTTTACGAAGGGTTGGACTGGCTGTCCAACAACATTGCTAGCAAGGTGAGTGCATGGGTGTCTGTTGAAATTGAAATCTGGCAACTTAAACTTCAAATATTACTGCAAAAGTTGATACGAACTAAAATGTTGAAAATCCTTTTGGAAAGATGACATTCTAGCTTTAAATTGAAGTCAACTTGTATTTTCTTCATTGGATTTCCTCCTATTTTCTTTATTGCAGGCCTGAAGAAGCCATATTATTTCGGTTGCTTGCTAGACTTTGAGACTGTATTTCTGGAGCGCGCCTAGATCCCCTTTTGTTCGGTTACTCTATTGTAATAACAGAATTTGTTGATTAAGTTTACTTATTTGTGAATGTGCTTGTGCAAATCTGCTTTGTGTAGAACTTTTATTTTCTAAACAAAAATCATCAATGATGCTTTAACTCATGTTTGGAATAGGCTTGTATTGATTATCGTTTATATTGGTTTGTTGTCCATTTACCGGCTATGCTAGCTGTCTTAACTTTCTTCGATTGGTGATGCAACTCTTAAATTGACATCACACACTGGATCTGGATGCCTCTCAGAGAGTGTTGTTCATGGTTATAAGAAAAACCATGAACAAGCAACGTTTTTTTCCCCCATGTTCAAATTGAAGAAACATGAAAAAAAAGTTTCCTCTTTACTAAAAAAAAATTGATTGCAAGGAAGTTTCTTTTCACCTTATTGAAAGGAGAGATTGTATAATTTACAAAAGTGTCATCGTAAGCAATAGTTATTTATCAAACCATTATAAAATTAGTTTATAAATTACCTTTTGATTATATAATCAATTTATATTGAATTATCTCTTTAAATCATTATACATTGAACTTTGTTACTTTGCATCCATTAGATAGAAAATAGTTGTTTAAGTTCACTAACATGCAATTTATACCCTTTTGGAGATCATCGGAGACTAACAATAATGTATTTTACTTTTTCATCTTATGAGAAGTGGTAAATCCTTGAATAAGTAAATTAATTTTCTTAATAAATAATTTATAAAATTAGTGAAGCAATAAAAGATTTACAATTAATTGATATATACATGTATAATATATTGTTAAAATTTCTAATATTGTATTTTTAACATAATATTCTTGTTTAATCTCACTACATAAAATATTATTCATCACTAAATGTGTTTAATAATAAAAATTCGGATGATTAATGCAATTGCATATATAGTGCACAAGGATTTACTAACTTAAAAGAAACTATACTTGCAAAAAGTTTATTATAGATCTTCTCTACATATATGAAACCTTAAACTTCCATTAGAACAATTAACATACAATATACAAAGTAAAAAAAAATTCAATATGCAATTTAAGAAGTGATTTTGACTTAAAACATAATTTAAATATGAATTTACATTAATTCATGGTTATATTATCTTAAATTTATAAAAATAAATTATACATCTTATTGTTAAAATTATTACATAATAAAATTTTAATAAAAGACAAATAATTATCATATTAAGCTAAAAAATAATTAGTTTTAAATAAAATAATATTACATTGCATATTTTATATTTTAATACAAACAATATATAAATATGATAAATCAATAAATTAATAAAATTATTAAATGATTATTTGACACATACCACTCATAAAATTTTCTAAATTGCAATCACCTCTTATCATGTTGATTTCTATGTGGATTGTCATATATTTTTAAAAATATTAAATCAGTGAGAGTTAATAATAAAATTTAAGGGAGTGAGCAGCTCTAAAGTTTTTCATAAAATAAAAGGATTCTTAAAAAAACATAAGATTTTAATACAATTGACGAGATTACGAAGAAAGTCAAAATCTTTTTATCCTTGTTTATGTACAGTTGTTTTTGAAGAAATAAAGAAGAAATTCATTAATAAAGAATGGGAGAAGAAAACACAGAGTTTATAGGGGGCAACCTTTCCACACGAGAAAACTTAAATATATAACTCTACTCAGAATAAAAAGCTAAAGAACCTTGAAAGCTAAGTACAATAAATTGATATTCAAGTTGTGTCTGCCACTCTTATAAGTTCACAAATGCTTGCCATAGTGTCAGAAATAAGGGTTGTGATAGGTTCTTCTTTAGAGTTGAAACGCCTAACATTCCACTCCTTCTATTTGGATTGTACCATCATGCACATTGCAACTATATGGGAAAGCTTGGGGATTTCTTTGAGAAGAGAGCCAATGAATAACACGAGGGAGTGTGATTTCTTGAGAGGGCCATGTGTAGTATACTTTGATAGCTCCCCATATACGATTGTTCACTTCACATATGAAAAATAAATGATCTCTTGTTTCCTTCGTTTTTGAACAAAAAGGAAAAGAAGTGTTAATGCTTAAAAATTTAAGTCAATCAGCTGTGTTGAGTCGATTCTGTATAGCAAGCCATAAGAGAAAGGAAGTTTTAGGAGGGACACTCTTATGCCAAATGATTTGATGTCATTCCACTATCGGTTTCATCATCTGAAGGAGGTCTCTCACAATGTGATTTGAAAGATGTTGAGTACATCGATTATGCTAGAAAAAGGTATCTTGTTTAAGAGAATGGGGAGAGTAATGGGGTTGCAAGTGGTGAAGAGTGTCAGAGAAGTTCCAGTTGTTGTCATTGATGAAGGTATCAAGTTTAATGTGGAGAGGGAAGATGGTAGAGTGGCTAACCAAGTTTGGAGAATTGATGAGAGCACCCTGACCCGACCAGTTATCATACCACAATGATATCAACTTCCTATTGCCAATAGAACAAAATATATCATCTTTAACCAAATTTGCCATATGCAACAATTGATTAAGAAAGAAAGAGTTCAAAGGATTCTATCTTACTTCCCATATGCTATGACCCTTAAGAAAGTAAGAGTAGAGCCACCTGATCCAAATCGAATTCTTGTCTTCAGGAATCCACCAACGTATTTTTAGAATGAATGTTTGATTTGTGAGTTTAACAGAGAAAATGCTTAAGTCCCTTTTTGCTTTAGTATAGTAGATATCAGAACATTGAATTATTTCACAACCCTTTGCTCCATCTGAAGAGTTCCACAATAAATTCGTGAAATTCTCTCTATACCTTTGGATAGAAATATGTGAGAGCTCCAGTAGATGTGTAGAGAGTTAAGCATTATTTAATAAGTTGAATTTTCCTTGCAAAAGATAGAAATATGTTCGCCTAGGAATAGATTTTGCTATGAATTTTATTTATAAGAGGTGAGCATTGGATGAAAGTGAGTCTTTTTATGGAGTTAGGCAAACCTAGATATAAGATTGGTGGTGAATTCTCCTTCATGCATATGAGAGAAGAGATATGTGAGGCCATAGTTGAGGTACCTTTAGAGAGAATAAAATGACTTTTGTTAAGATTGAGCTACAATTCAAAAACGGATTGAAACTTTTGGAGGGCCTTTATATAGCTATTGATCAACTCCAAATTAACTTTGCAAAAAAGAAGCAGGTCATCGACAAAGGACAAGTTAGTAAGCTTGATTTTTCTTACACTTTGTGTGATACTTAAAGCTGGCGGTGGACTCCACTTCCAATTTGATTATGGAGTTATGTATTTCCATAAACAAGATGAAGAGTTAGGGAGAGAGAGTTTCTCCCTGTCTTAGCCCTTCCTCAGCGTTGAAGTAAGGTGAGGGACTGCCATTTATCAAGATGGAGTAGCTAGCAGTTGTTACACATTCTTTAATCCAATTAATGTAGATAGATGGAAAGTCGTAGACTTCCAACATCTTCCACAAAGGGGCCAGCCAATTCTATCGAAGGCTTTACGAAAGTCGATTTTGATGGCGCAACTTGGGTTGAGTTCACTCTTGTATAACCTTTAAGAAGTTCTTGCACTATTAGGTTATTGTCACCAATTTGTCAGTTGCTAATGAAAACCCCCTGATTGTCACTGATAAGCGAAGGTATATGTGAGATCCCACAATAGTTGGAGAGGAGAATGAAGTATGCCTTAAAAGGGTATAATACCTCTCCCTCTAAGACCCTTCTTCCTAAGGGTGGGAAGAGCACAACCATGAGGGGCTTATAACCCAAAGCAGACAATATCTGTAGGCAAGTGGTCTGGGTTGTTACAAGTGGTACCAGAGTCTGTACTCAAATCGTTATGCCAGCTAGGATGGGCCCTAAAGAGGGTTGGGCCCTAAGGCGGTGGAAAGCGTGAGATCCCATGTAACACCCCACTCCCGCAAGACCCGGACCCAACATCGTGGATGATACATGAGTCCGTGCCCCGTGAGGGTGGTGTATTAAAACACTCAATCTGTCAAAACTCAATATAAATGTTTTTTTGAAACATCATCTTAGGCGGAAATCAATATTCAAACCGAGCCCTTTTTATTTCATAACATTTCCATTTATAGCATCACAACCATTACACAAATCATCGAAACTTCACTTTCTACTTGGGCCCGTTACAAAGGTAAAACACTTATAAACATGATATCATTACACTTCAAAATCATTTACTAACATTTCCAATTTGGAAAGT
>JAOSBK010000002.1:39905649-39918165 GCA_027568895.1 Erythroxylum shatona
CTGGTTCCTCTTTTTTGCACATGTAAATTCATTTTATTCAAATTAAACATAAGCTTCAGAACATGCTCTTGGGAGCTGGAGGCACACTACATAATTCCAGTTTTAAGAATAAACTGTAGATTTCCTTAGATGCTTTGGAATCTCCAAATATCAGAAAACCATTTAAATGAAATGATGCCTTAACTATTGAAAACTATCTTAATATAAGCAAATACTACCGTTACTACTGACTGTGCTTCAATGGTTGGAAAGAGACAACAAAAGCAGCTGAGTAGCAAAGATTTTAAATATAAAAGGAAAAAAGGAATCTATGTCTAGTATGATGACAAATATGTTCCATAAACAATGCAAGAAGAAACAGTGGAACTTATTTGTGGTAGAGGATGATGAAGATGAATTGGTGGCAGAATCAGATAGTTTGAATGAAGCAACAACCGAAGAACCACCCATAATTTCTCTCAAAGCAATGTTAGGGGTATCAATGGGAGATGTCAAGCAAATGAGGGTGGCAGGATCACAGGTAGTTCACATCCTGATAACAATGACAACACCACAATTCTGTAGATTTCACGTTAGTATAAAAAGGGGCTTATAAGTTGATGCCAATAGAGAATGTCAAGGTGATTCTAGGAGAAGGCCTTCACCTATATATATATATATATACCCAAAGCTAGTTAACACCAAGAGGTTAGTTACTAACTAAACCTCAAGTAGCTAGCCAATTATGCATGCCAAGACTTCAATATTTAATAGAACAACAATTCCTTGATTTGTCTGTTTATAACAACAATTTAAAGAAGCAATAATGATTGGAGATGGATTGTTTGTTGGCTAGGTATGTAACCATCTTTACAGAGCCTTAAAATTGCCACCTTACAAGTCTCAAAATCATGGAGTTCACCTTAAGGAAGACGTTGAGCTAGTTAATATATGACCTTAGAGATATAGAAGCTTGCGGAAGGATATAATTGAAGGGTTTTGGTTCAAGATCTCTTCAAGTAAGGAGTAGTTCAACATAGTGCCAGTCCCTTATCATCGCTAGTGGTGTTGGTAAAAGAAAGAGATAGTTCATGACGCCAATGTATTGGCTATAAGAGCTAAACAAGAATATCATTAAGGATAAGTTGCAAGCCATGTGATTGAAGAATTATTGAATGAACTCTAAGGTGCTACACAATTCTCAAAGTTGGATCTTGGGTCAAGTATCATCAAAGTTATATGTATCTACCTAACATACGTGAAAAAAGCTTAAGAATTGATGATGAACACTATAAATCCTTAGTGATGCCATTTGGTCTCATTAATATTCTTTCAACCTTCTGAAATTTGCTAAATAGGATGTTCATAACTAATTTAAGGAGGTTCATATTTTTTCTATCCTTTGATGATAGTTTGATTTATAGCTAGACCTCTGATATTAACTTAAAACATCTCAAAATTACATTAGATGTAATGGCTTAAAACTAGTTTTTAGTAAAGGGAAGTAAATCTATCCTTAGAGCAATCCAAATTGAGATTTGAGTTACATAATCTTAAGTTTATGAGTGATAACTAAACCAAAGATAGTAGAGTTATTCTTAAATTGGCATATCTTAAAAGAATTCTTGGACTACTTTAGGTCTTGGAGTTCTATCGAAATTTAGTGAGAAAGTAGCCTCTTTTATCTCCTCTTGTAACTAACCTCACTAGATCTTCCTTATCCTGGTCTGATACCTTTTTAAGTTCTGCTAACACCTCTTCAAGTATTTCCTTAACTATATACTCCATACCATATTGCTTAGAGAAATAATTAATGACAATTCTTTTTTTTGCTTTCTTGGCTTACATACTTCATGCTTGTTTCATCTTCCAATAGTTTGATTGCATTTTTGTTCCTTCTGGTTGATATAGCACTCATGTAAAATTTTGTACATCTTTCTCCCTCCTTCAGCCAAGCTATTCTTGATTTTTGTCTCAATAAAGAATTAGTGCTCAACAAGATCTGGTTATACCTTTTTATAAGTTCATCCTCCTTTCTCCTAAGTGTTGAGTCATCTGGTCTTGTTAATAAAATGTTTTGACAAGTTTTTATCTCCTCCAAAGACTTGTCTATCTCCCTCTATTATGGCCTTTAAATTTCTCTACTCAACCTTTTAAGATCATCTTTTAGTCCTTTCAACTTGTAGCTCTTAGTACCTAGGATTACCATCTCCATTCTCTGCCTAACCAGCTGCATGAAGTCTGGATGATCCATCAAAAAGTTAAAAATTCTAAAGGGTGCAAACCTTTGAAGTTTACTATCACTGGACTATGGTCTAAAACTTTTGGGTTCTTCAAATGAGGCATAACTTAGGGGAAGTTTACCAACCATCGCCCATTTACCATACATCTATCTAATTTTCTCAAAAGGTGTCATTCTTCACTCTGTTTGTTGCTCCATGTGTATTCATCCCATACCATTTTAGGTCATTAGTTTGTTACCATTTCTCACAACTCTTTACAATCTTGCTAATTCCATTTTCTTTCTCCCTTTGTTTAATTCATTTTAAATTAGCAGTTACAGTCCCTTAGTACTATCCAAGGGATCTTCTTAACCTTACTAATCCTCTCAAGTTCCCTCCATACTTCTTGCCTTTGAAACTTGTAATTAGTTGCATATACAATAGTAACTGCCACCTCCTAATCAGTATCTTTAAGGAGAAAAACACAATGTATGAGTTGGTCATTATCTAGCTTACTTCAAATCTCCAATTTTTAAGGATTATAGCCAATTACTACCGTACAATTTATATGATGGTCAAGGTTGGTTACTACCGTACAACTTTTGTCTAGGAACCATTGATAAACTCCTTAGGTTTTTCCTTTTTATTTTGGTTTGCAAAAAATTAACAAAATCAACCTTAGTACCATTGATAAACTCCTTAGCAGCAAGCTGTTTATTGAGGCCGTTGAGCCCTCTCAAGTTCCATGCAACTAATTTTATCCTTTATTCTTTCTCTTTCTTTTAGTGCTTCTATTTTTTTCCTAGAGAGGAATCTTTTGTTTCTTATCTTGTGTTTGATGTTTCACCTATATCCCTCACCAGAGTAACTTCTACCTCCGTTTTTGTTCCCATATATGACTCCTCATTCAACTGTTTCCCTTTTTTATAACCTTAATTTTGTCCATATTCATGTCCTAATATATTTTTTCTTCTATATTTCTTTCCTATACTGTCAGTTTATCTATATTCTTGACTTCTTCTGTCAATTCTTCAACATATTGTATTTTCATTATCAGACTTTCCTTTATAATTATAGTTTGTTTGTGTTAGTCATAGTTATATCCCATTTGTTTATTCATACTACCTTCCCTTGCTTATACAATTCCCTTCTCATTTACATCCCCCCTTTGTATTTCATTTTTCTATTTTTCCTCCACACTTGTTTCTCCTCTTTAGCCTTAGGTCTCCACATGTATGTAATCCCTTCTGTATCTTCCTCCATTTCTCCATTATCCTTAAGCCTCATAATTTCGATTTTGTCAAGGAGTTTTTTTTCCTTATATCAACATCTATACAAACCCTTGCAGAACCAATTCTTTTCAAAACTGTTGTATTTTCATCTAATCCTAGTGTTTTTCCTATTTTACTTACAATATAACTTAAACCATCAACGCACCAGTATTCTAACTGGAATTTGTGGATATTAACCCATAAAGGTATAGATTCCAACCTACTTTTATCCAAGGATAGTCCAAGCTACCATTTTTTGATGAGGATTGGGCGACTCATCACATGCTAAGGCCCTACGTCGAGCACCTTCTAAGCATTGTCTTCTTAACTAAATTTTAAAATGAATAGCTAATTCTTGTGTTGTGAGAAATAATGATTTTAACAGAATACGAGTACGAGGATAATGGGCGTTAGAGGAATCAGCGTCAGAAGAGATAAGAGAGAGAAAGGGAAGAATCCATTGATAGAGAGAGGAAGATTACAACGATTGCACACACAATACATGCCATTCAAGCCACACATGATCGGCTTAAATTCAGTTAATCCGTTCCTCTACATTCCCCCCTATTCTATTACTCTAGTATCATTATTTAGTTAAACGCTGCGCTTTACTCTCCGTCTCTTTCCATTAACGCCTGACTCTTCTTCCTTCCATTCCGTCTGGGCTGGTTTATCCACTAACAATCCCCTTCCCCTTAAGATCTTTGTCCACTAAATTAACCTCCGGGTAACGCTTTTGTAGATCAAACAAATATTCCCAAGTCGCTTCCGCTTCTCCCCCATCCGACCATTGCACCAACAGTTGTGTGACTGCCCTGTTGTTCTTCTTAGTGATGCGTCTGTCTAAAACCAATACTGGAACTCGCTCTACCAACGTAATAAACTCCGGTAACCTTGATGAAACTCTACTCTGGTCTCCCCTGACCTTCTTCAGTTGCGAGACATGGAACACTGGGTGGATAAGAGAAGTAGCAGGCAGTTCGAGCCTATACGCCACCGGTCCTATCTTCTGTATAATTTTATACGGCCCGTAATACAAAGGGGACAATTTCTGATTACTCCTTCGTTGTAACGAATTCTGCCTGTAAGGTTGTAATTTTAGTAACACCATCTCCCCAATTGCAAATTCACGTTCCGAACGATGGGAGTCTGCGTATTGTTTCATTCGATTCTGCGCTCTCTTTAAATGGAACCTCATAATGTTAATAATGGCTTCCCGACTTTTGAGCACCCTATCCACCTCCACTACCGTCGCGTCCCCTGCAATGTAAGGCGTATAGACTGGCGGGGGGTACCCATACAAAGCTTCAAAGGGTGTTCCCCCGATTGACGGCGGATAAGTGGTGTTATACCACCACTCGGCTATGGACAACCATCCACTCCATTTCTGGGGGGTCTCCCCACAATAGCACCGCAAATATGTTTCCAGAATTTTATTAACTGCCTCTGTGAGACCATCGGTTTGAGGATGGTACGCCGTTGAACATTTGAGTTGAACCCCCTGTAACTTAAGTAGCTCCTGCCAAAACTTGCTCATAAAAATCAGATCCCGATCGCTAATTATGGACTCCGGCATACCATGTAACTTGAACATGTACGTGAGGAATAACTCTGCTATGTCACTTGCAGAGTACGGGTGTTTCACAGCGATGAAATGGGCGTATTTCTTGAATCGATCGACTACCACTAAAATTACAGACTTCCCCTTTGACGCCGGTAACCCTTCAATAAAATCCAAACTGACCTCTCTCCAGCTTCCCTCCGGAATCGCAATTGGTTGTAAGAGACCAGGATATGCAGCGTTGTCGTGCTTGTTTCGCTGACAACTCATACAACCTTGAATATATCGCCGCACGTCTCTCGCTAAACCTTTCCAGAAAAACATGCTCTGTATCTTTTTAGTAGTCGCTGCGACTCCCGCATGTCCACCGACGGCGTCATCGTGGCTAATGCCAATTATCTGTTTCCTCAGCGCCAGATTGTTTCCGATGACTATTCACCCTTTCCATCTAAGTAGCTCATCCTTCCACTCGTAAGCACTTTGTTTTCTCCCACCTTCAGTTAATTCCTCAATTAGACGTTGTACCGAAGAGTCCTGCTCCCAACTTTTCCGAATTTCTTCCATTAATTGCCCATGTAACTGTGACACCGATAATGTCATCAACTCCACGCTTGTGACTCGGGACAAAGCGTCTGCTGCCTCATTTTCTTTTCCGCTCCGATATTGGACTTCAAAATCGTAGCCCAACAGTTTAGGCAACCATGTTTGCTGGAACGGTGTTGTCAGTCTCTGCTCCAACAAGTACTTCAAGCTTCGATGATCGGTCTTGACAATGAACGGCTTACAGCTCAGGTAGTGATGCCACTGTTTGATGGCTCTAATGACGGCTAGAAATTCTTTCTCGTACGTCGACAAGCCATAATGCCTCCTCGCCAACGCCTTACTAAAAAACGCAATCGGATGACCCTCTTGTTGCAGTACTGCGCCAATACCGTACCCGCTGGCATCCGCTTCCACGATAAACTTCTTCGAAAAATCAGGTAAGGCTAGAACCGGGGCTGTCGTAATCGCCACCTTTAACCGTTCAAATGCGTTCTGCTCGTCTGTTCCCCATTCCCATTGATTCATCCGATCCTTCTTGAGTAATTCGGTCAATGGCTTTGCCAGCATCCCGTAGCCTTTAATAAATCGCCTATAATAACCAGTGATCCCTAAGAAGGCCCTTAACTCCTTGAGATTCTTAGGTATCGCCCAGTCGGTGATCGTCTGAACCTTCCGGAGGTCAGTGGTGACCCCCATCTCCGATATTGTATATCCCAAATATTCCACCTGGCGTGCTCCAAATACGCATTTATCCCCCCTTAGAAATAAGTGATTCTTCCTCAACGTCTCCATTGCCGTTGAAATGTGCTGGATGTGTGACTGCAAGGAAGAGCTATATATAAGTATATCGTCGAAAAACACCAGTATGAACTGACGTAAAAATGGTTTGAATAGCTCGTTTATTAAGCGCTGAAAGGTCGAGGGTGCATTCGTCAGGCCAAAGGGCATGACAAGAAATTCGTAATGGCCCTCATGAGTCCTAAACGCCGTCTTCGCCACATCCTCCGGTTGCATTCTGATCTGGTGGTAACCCGATCGGAGGTCCAACTTAGTAAACCATCCCGCCCCATGCAATTCATCCAACAGTTCTTCAATCAACGGTATAGGGAACTTATCCTTCACAGTCTGTTTATTCAGTTCCCTGTAGTCGACGCACATCCGCCAGGAGTCATCTTTTTTTCTGACCAACACCACCGGCGAAGCAAACGGTCTGTAGCTCTGCCTAATGAACCCTTGTTTCAGAAGGTTCTTCACTGCTTGTTTGATAATGTCCTTCTGAGCTCCCGAATATCTGTACGGTCGGACGTTAATGGCTTCCACCCCTTCTTTGAGAACTATTTGGTGGTTGTGTGGTCGATTCGGGGGCAACTCCGTTGGTTCTTGGAAAACGTCTGCGTATTCCGCCAACACCACATTAATTTCATCGAAGACGCTCCACTGATCGGTGGTGACCCGCATTTGTTGCAGTTGAAATTCCACTGGCATTGACAGCTGCATCATGCACAGTTGATTCTCTGATGATCTACGCCACTGCTTTTGAAATTCCTCACTAGAAAGGATTCTGGATCGTCCTTCTGGGTTCCCACATAACTTAACTGTCTGTCCTTCCCATTTAAACACCATCGTTCGTAGCTTGAAGTTAAAGAGGACTTCATCGAGGCCACTCAACCACTGTACCCCCAGAACCACATCGCAACCTCCCAATGCCATTACTAGCGCATCCATGGTGAACTGTACCCCCTGTATGGTCCATTTGAATCCTTCGCAATATTGATGACACTTCAACTGCAGCCCTCCTCCTACTGTAATGGAAATAGGATTCATCTCTTGCAACTGACAATCTCCCTTGCGAAAGATCGACGGATCAATGAAATTGTGTGTGCTCCCATTATCTATCAGTATGTATATCTTCCTTCTTTGATACTCCCCCACCACTCTCATTTGCTTGAACTCCGTATCCTCTGATAGTCCCAGCATGGCTTGCATGGAGACTATTGGTTGATGCTCTTCGGTTGGACTTAATTCCAAATCCTCTTCCTCCGTCTCCGGTGATGTTCCTCCGTTATCGTCTTCCCCAGTTACGATATAAAACTGAAGCTGACGCTTCTTGCATTGATGTCCGATCTCATATTTTTCGTCACACCAGAAGCAGAGACCCTTCGCCCTTTTCTCATCGAAATCCCTACTACTGAATCGTCTCTGGCTTCTCGCTGTTCCCACCGATGAGGGAGAACGTAATGAGGACGCTGGGGTAGGCAGTATCCCGGCCGACGATGACCTACGAATGCTATTACTCGGCTGTGATATTCGCGGGGCCACCGAATGTTTGTTGTAATCACTCACTCCCTTCATTAGTGCCCCTTGCTTCAACGAAATATTTCCTGTAGAACTTAGAATAGCTTCTTGCTTCCTGGCTAAGGTATATGCTTGGTGTAAAGAGTGAGGCTCGTGTAGCTTAACCGTCACCCCTATCTCCGGTTTCAATCCTTTCACAAAAAACCCCACCAAGTACTCTTCCGATAACATCAATCGATTAGAGTGATGGTCAAATAATGCGCAATAATCCAACACCGATTCTGTTTGCTTGAGGTCCTTGAAATCCCCAACCGGATCATCAAATATTTCCGCGTCAAATCTCTGTTTAAGTGCCTTGGTAAATTCCTCCCACACCATTGTTTCCGTGCCATGTCGATTCCTCACATATAAACGATACCACTCCTGGGCACGTTCATCCATGTGGAGAACAACCACACTCACCTTCGTGTTCTCCGGTGTTTGGTTTAAGGTGAAAAATTGCTCACACCTGTATAGCCACATTTTCACATTTCCACGATCGAATTGCGGAAACTCGATCCTACTTAACCTCGTGAGAACGTTTCCCTCTCGCTCCTGTGCCACCGAACTTCCTTGCGGCAAGGTTTCTGCGGTACCCCCTTCACTTGATTTCTGAAGGCTCTGTAAAAGAAGAGCTCTGAGTTCAGACATCTCCCTTTCTACCTTCTCAGTTCTATTATGGATTTCCATGAACATTCGTTCCATGGAAGTTTTCAAGCTTTCTTCCATCCTTCTCAGGTCTGCGCTTCGAGTATTCTCTGCCATGGTTGGTGTTCACAGAACCGTACTTCTCTGATACCAATTGTTGTGAGAAATAATGATTTTAACAGAATACGAGTACGAGGATAATGGGCGTTAGAGGAATCAGCGTCAGAAGAGATAAGAGAGAGAAAGGGAAGAATCCATTGATAGAGAGAGGAAGATTACAACGATTGCACACACAATACATGCCATTCAAGCCACACATGATCGGCTTAAATTCAGTTAATCCGTTCCTCTACATTCCCCCCTATTCTATTACTCTAGTATCATTATTTAGTTAAACGCTGCGCTTTACTCTCCGTCTCTTTCCATTAACGCCTGGCTCTTCTTCCTTCCATTCCGTCTGGGCTGGTTTATCCACTAACACCTTGCTCACCATGTGTTCTCTAGCCCTCTGTTCTTCCAATCTACATTAGCCTATTTATAAACTAACAAGAATGCCAATCTCTTTTTTAGAAAGAAACCCACCCGAGAGGAGCTCCATTTCTTGACTCCTTGTTGCAACATCTCCAATAGGGCTTGAATCGGTTTTTCCTCGTCTGATTCTACATGCCTTACTTTATCTAGGCTCGTTGAATCTCCTACCACTGATCTCCATTTAGTTGTCTCCTTTTCCCTTTTAGGAGGCAGTTTATTCAAGTTTAAGGAAGACAAGTTTATGTTTAGTGGGTTATAGGTTTAGGTTGAGGTTATGTCTAATGTTTTTTAGGATCCATTGGGTGTTTAAAGGTTTAGGAACACAATGTGTAGGATGGTGAGAAGTAGGGAGTAATAATGATTGGTCGGATGGAGATGAGGGAAATTAGTCCAGATCTTTTGTCCAATATTATCCTATCTTATTCTGTCCAATGAATCTCAGCCATTTATTTATGTGGGTCCCGCGTGGACCCCACATGGGTCCCTCAAAATAAATGGCTGAGATTTCATGAGACAGAATAAGACAGGGTAATATTGGACAGAAGATCTCATCTCGAGGGAAAAGGGGAGGCGGGGGGAGAGGATGCAGGAGAGAAGGAAACATTGGACTATTTACTGCGGATTATTTATTAGGGGTTTCCTATTTTTCTTTTTAATGCTTTTAATTATGATATTAGGAACTGCTAGAATTCTAAACTTTTTCAATGGAAATTTGCAGAGTATAGCAACTACGGTGGAAACTTTCAACGGAATTATGCTTCAAGGAAATCATTATTTTTCAATATGGCAAACTTCGTTTAAAATAAATACTAAATATATATTGATATTCGTTTCTAATTCTTTGTTTACATAAAGTTCATGCATTAGAATCTATAAAGCAAAAGGTTATAATGTCTAAAAGTTATGAGAATTATTGTGCATTAGTGCCTCACTAAGCATCTAATATAATGGGTGGTGTACTCATAAACCGATTACCATATTGATCAAAAAATAGTACTTAAAATTGAAATGTCATATCGGTTGATGATTCTAACCAGTACCGTTTATTTCAGTTGATACTACCCAATAACAACTAGTACTGAAGATACCAATTAGTATCAAATAAGAAATGAAATTTATAAAAAAAGTATAGGACTAAAATTAAAAATTTATCATGCCTAGCCTTAGTTGTTTGTTTCCTCCTATCCTCCTTACTACTTCACAAAACAACAACAATTCTCTCCTCTCTTCACTATCATCATTGTCAAGTCACTACTCATCTCCACTCATTGCCAACTTGTCACTCATTGTCAGTAAGTCACTCGTTGCCAGCTCATCTCATTGTAGATCATATCCCTCCTTCTATATTGTATGACCACGTTTGTGATGCATTCCTTGATATTAACTTAAAAACTTGAAATATTTGTGGATTAGTCTGAGATAAACCTCAAATAACCAGTTATTTGTTAGTTTTAGCTTTTCTAATCACCTGAAGTTTCTTGTTTTTGGTTTTTATCAAGCTACCTGGCTTAATAAACTTATTTATCATACTTATCCTTTGTAGCAATTAAGTGAATATATATGTGGGGTTTGGTGTTTCATAGTTGTTGATACTACGTACAACTTCATGCATAGAAAAATATTGCATATTAAAAACGTTGCAAGACTCAGTTTTTGTTGATTGTTTTCTTTCCTACTTCTACAGGATGAATAGTTGTTCTTATTTTTTGGCATTTAACATTGGGTGTAGAACTTGGAGGTCCTAGGATATGGCTTTAATTAACATGCATGTATTTGAGTGGATTGTATTAGAGAAGAGGGAGTCATCAGAGAAGTTGTTTCAAGAATTGTACTAGCCTAGTTTGAGACAGCTTAGTTTATAATTTCACAAGCATTATTTAGAATAGCTTGATTTTAAGAATCCTTATGCTCGTAGTTATACAATGTCTGAATTCAACTTGGTTTCTAGTGAAGATGATTAATTGACCATTAAACACATCGCTATATTCACTATATAATGTGGAGAATTAGACAACGACAAAAACTTCAAACTTAAGCTCATGCTATTCCCAAATCTATTAATGGGTACAACCATCTTTTGATATTCTGTTGCCCAGGAATTATATTCTTTTTTAGGCTTAAATCGAAAAATTGTTTTATACTTATATTTTTAGGACTAAACCCAAAGTTAGTATAGATGAATTATTGAGAGTCACTCAAAAGAGTGGTGATAATGTCGATATGTTTATTACTTACTTTAAGAAGATGAGAAGTTGATGTTGGATTGCTCTCTTAGAGACCGAATATGTGAAGTTAGCTCAAAGGGGTTTGGACATTGAACTGCAGAAGAAATTGTAAGGCATAGAATTTCATGTTTTTTTAATGAATCAGTAGGCAGAATTCTTCAAATACGAAGAACTTCTTAGGGAAGAAGGACACTGAAAGAATAATTTAGTAGGTACGTATATTGCATAGGCAAATTCTCACAGTTTGATAATAGCTAAAGTCAACATCCCTGGAACTTATGTTTAAACCTCTTTAAAGCATAAATTTTTGAAAGGCAGAAGAAAAATACATGCTCCACCTACTGGTAGTGTACAAGAACTGAAGTCCACTTCTGAGAAATATTTACTCATCACTAAATTACACCAAGCTATTTATTATTTGAGCATAATTCTTATGCCAATAGAAAAGAATTATTTACTATCATTAAGTTATGCTTGGCATTATATTTTTCTTTTTCAAAATTAAGGAATTATTTATTACAAAACAAAGTCTATATGGTTTCATATACTAAATTAACAAAATATATGAAACCATATATGCAGATATATTTTAGGAACCTAAGGGAGATTACGACTCTCTATGTCTCATGATCACAAAATTATGTTGAAGGATGGGTGTGGTAACTAACGGAGTTATTTGGGAGCCAGTGGTGCACTGGGCCCTCTATATATATATATATATATCAAAATCATTGATATGTGCCGTGCCGTGCCGCCACTGTCAATGTGATTTGTGAAAGATTGTATGAAAAGGGATGTTTCAAAAATTTTCTTTCACATGAAGGTGATTAGACATTAATCCCACAAGATTTTAAACAAATTTCAAGGATAGACCAGTACCAATAACGACATAGAGAGCAGTCATGGGCTTTTCAGTGACATCAACAGTTATTGAATTGAGATATTCCTTAAAAAAGTTGGAAGCGATGATCCAATCACCTTCAATGATAGTTTTGTACAGTGACAAGTAACGATCGACACGAGAAGGTAAGACAAGGCTGACATGTCTGACCGTTTTTCTTGACTTTTTGTTCTTCCGTCATGTCGGCTTTTTATATCGACAAATTTTATAATATTTATTCCACGACCGGATTTAGGGATGTTTCAGCGAATGCATGTATAACTGTTTGATTAATAATTTAACTAAGTTGTTGCGGTAGGAA
>JAOSBK010000002.1:39918265-39933955 GCA_027568895.1 Erythroxylum shatona
AGTTATGTGACATGGTTTTAGGGATTTAAATATTATTTAATGTCAGTGAAGTTCTTTGCAACTTTGGTAGACAAACTTTGATGTTCAAGTGGGAAGTGAAGGGAAGTTTAATAAGTAACCTAAAGCTAGTTAATACCAAGAGGTTAATTACTAACTAAACCTCAAGTAGCTAGCTAATTATGCATGCCAAGACTTTAATATTTAATAGAACAAAAATTCCTTGAGTTGTATGTTTATAACAACAATTTAAAGAAGCAATAATAATTGGAGTTGGATTGTTCGTTAGCTAGGTATGTAACCATCTTTACAGAGCCTAAAAATTGCCACCTTATAATTCTCAAAGTCATGGAGTTCACCTTAGGGAAGATGTTAAGCTAGTTAATATATGACCTTAGAGATATAGAAGCTCGTTGAAGGATATAATTAAAGGGTTTTGGTTCAAGATCTCTTCAAGTAAGGAGTAGTTCAACATAGTACCAGGCCCTTATCATCGCTAGTGGTGTTGGTAAAAGAAAGGTATAGTTCATGATGCCTATATATTGGCTATAAGAGTTAAACAAGAATATCATTAAGAATAAGTTTACAAGACATGTGATTGAAGAATTATTGAATGAACTCTAAGGTGTTACACAATTCTCAAAGTTGGATCTTGGGTCAAGTATCATCAAAGTTATATGTACCTACTTAACATACGTTAAAAAAGAAAAAACCGTAATAATTGATGATGAACACTATAAATCCTTAGTGATGCCATTTAGTCTCATTAATATTCCTTCAACCTTCTAAAATTTGCTAAATGGGACGTTCACAACTAATTTAAGGAGGTTCGTATTTGCTATCATTTGATGATAGTTTGGTTTATAGTTAGACCTTTGATGTTAACTTAAAACATCTCAAAAATACCTTAGATGTAATGGCTCAAAACTAGTTCTTAGTAAAGGGAAGTAAATGTATCCTTAGAGCAATCCAAATTGAGAATTTGAGTTACATAATCTTAAGTTTATGAGTAATAACTAAACCAAAGATAGTGGAGTTATTCGTAAATTGGCATATCTTAAGGAATGTGAAAGAATTAAGGAGTTTTTAGAGCTAAAAGGATATTGCAAATAAATTGTTTGAAATTTTTAACAACACAATCAAGCCCTTGAATGACTTGTTAAAGCAAGATACTTTCAGTTAGAATGATGAAGCAAAAGTAGCATTTTCGGTGTTAAAAATATCATTAACTTTAGCACCTATATTGGCACTCCCAAACTATTCCAAACCTTTCCCATTAAATATGATGTATATGACAATGGTTTAGGAACAATATTGACATAAGAGGAACATTCACTGACATTTATCAGTAAATTGTTGGCACCTAAGCATTAAGGATTATCTATATATGAAAAGTAGTTCCTAGTTATCATTCTAGCTATAAAAAAGTGGCATCATTATTTGAGTATGAGACCTTTTTATAATAAATACTAGCCAGAAGAGTCTCAAGCTCTTGTTTAAATAAAGAATGGATACTTCTTTTTTAAAAAAATGTTCCTTAAGCTATTAGGGTATAATTTTGATATCAATTACAAGAAAAGAAAAGAGAATGTTAATGTTGATGCTCTTTCTAGACTTAATAGTGTGGAGCTTTACACATTGATGTTGTCTTAAGTTTAAACACAATTATTGGGGGAAATTAAGGAAAGTTGGAAGAATGTTTATTCAATCCAAGATATCATAGCCAAATTTACTTAAGGAGCTTTAGCTTCCATCCATACTAATAATTGAATGACATTTTCAAGTGGAAAGGGAGGGTAGATGTAGGGTATGATAAGAAACTATGAGCCGAAATTATATCTTAATATATAAGAGCCCAACAGGTGGTCCCTCAGGTGTTTAAGGAACCTTTAAAAAGTTGCAAGCTCTTTTCCATTTAAAAGGCCTCTAAAGGGATGTAAGGAACTCCATTAAAAGATGTCACATTTACTAACATTAGAAGTATAAAACTTCTTCTAAGGCAACTCTATTACAATCCCTCCTTATCTCAAGGTAATATTAGGTTGGCATTAATAAGGATTCCATAGAAAGCCTACCCTTTTCAAATTATTTTTTTGTAATATTTGTGATAATGTTTAATTTAATAAGTATGCACACTTTCGAGCTAGTAGGCTTCCTTATATAACATAAGTTATTGCCAATGCCTACTTAATTAATGTGTTTAGGTTGTATGGGATGTTTAAGGGTATGATAGTCCTAAACGTATTTTAAAGAGAATGTTATCTATTGCAATGATTCAGGCTATAATTATCTTTGGCGTATAATCCCCAAATAAATGGATAGTCTGATGTTCTTAATACGACACTAGAATCCTAGCTTAGATGCATGACTGGCTAGTTCCTTAATAAATAGTATCAATGGTTGCCATTAGTGGAATGTCGATATAACTTCAGCCATCATTCAGCAATCAATACATTTTCATTTAAATCTTTATATGGATATATACCACCTCTTCATAGGCTCTATTTTGCAGGATATTCAAAACTTATAGTAGATGATCAAATTCTTTAGAATAGGGAGGAAACTATCTAACAATATGGTTTTATTTATTAAAGAGCTCAATATAGGACGAGGTAATAAACAAACAAAAAGAGAAGTAATAAAGAACTTAAAATTGGGGAATTGCTCTTTATCAAGCTACAACCATATAGGTAAGGGTCTGCAGTTAGACAAAGTAACTAGAAGCTAGTTACTATAAGTTGAGCAAGTTTTATATCTAATAAAACTCTCAATATTTGCAAATACATATATCATAACTTGTAATATTGAAAGGTGGCGATCCTATGAGGAAATAGATAAAACTAATTGAACCTAACTTTATCCAAGGTATTAAAATATGGGTTGAGTTTTAAAATGACTAAAATTGAAACAAGGAAATAAAATCAAGAAAATAAGCAAATAACAATTGAGCTACCAAATTTTTTAAAGGTCGATCAAGGGTGAATGCTTCAGATTTATTCTTTCTTTATTTTGTTCCCTTAACCACTATTGATCCAATTATGTTTTGATCTTAGATTTTTTTAAGGGATTGATTAATCTCTCTCAAGACTTCATCAATTATCCCTAATTGAATATGGAACTTCCAAAATTGCAATATCTCAATTCACAACTCTTTCCCTAACGTTTTCAATTAGTTCTGAAGGTATCTATTAATAATCAAGTTCTCACACAAGATCTATTTTTGAATGATAGTTGATTTGATAATCGCATGACTTATTAAACTACCTACTTTTGTTGTACAATTTAATTAGATTATTTTTGACACACTCTCTCGATTTATTGTCAAAGTATGAAATGCATAATTATCACAACACCAAAATTTTGTATGAAATCAATAAAGATTAAAAATTATAAAATAACTTTAGAATAAACCCTAATATGGAAATTTAGAAACTCGTGAATATAATAAACATCTTAGAATTTAGTTTACACATCAAGTATGATGAAAACAACAAAAGAGAAAGAAAGAAAAACTTTGTTCAGAGCTTGATATGGAAATTGAAATTCCAAATGTTCTTCTTGATCGTCTTTGTTTGATCCACTTTTGTAAGATGGTGGTAGCATTTTTTAGGCTTCTTAATGTTCTTAAATAGTCTCTTAGGGTAATGTGAACTAAGTTGGCCCAAGCAAAGCTCTAAAGGAACCATTCAACATTCAAGGAGGTCCAATTACAAGAGCTAGAGCCAAGAGGATAAAGGAAGTTATAAATGGGATAATTGAAGAGATATGGATTAAACAAGCTTTAATTAGCTTAGAAAGTATTCAAGGCCTAATAAATATGATCCAAGCTAAGTCAAGAAGCCCAATGAGTGTCTAAGTTATTCCAAATCTGTCCTAAGCATTCCAAGATTTGTGGGAGACATTCAAGAACGTGTTTAAGTTGTCCCAACAAATTAGGAATGATTTCTTACCTTAATCAAATAATGATAATGGTCAAATCATTCAATTAGGGTGATTTCTTACCTTAATTAGCTCAATCAAATAATGATTTTGACCAAATTATTCTATTAGGATGATTTCTTACCTTAATTGGCTCTTACCTTAATGCCTATATAAAGGCAAGCATTGTATTGTTTAAGACATTTAATAAAAATTCAGAATTCATTAAGTGAGATTAATTTCTGTTTGGTTCTTTTGTGAACTCTTGAACTTATTAAGATTATTATCTTGTGGTGTTCAAAACTATCGTATACTTTTGATTTTTCTCTTCTATGGACATTGGGTTAAGATTTTTCTATCCTAAACCTACTTTTAGCTTTCTTAGGTTCTTTGCTTTCAATTGTGCATTTGTTGGGTTTCAAGGCTCATCCTTGAGGTTCACATCGTAAGGTCTTAGGGCTATAACTAAGGTTTTTCCCTTTTTAACCAGTTCCAAAAATGCGTCTAAACCCTAAAATAGATGGAAAAAGTTACAATTGGAAGCTTATGAAAATGGAGTCACGATCATGACCCTGGGTAATTCTCATCTGTCATGATCGTGACATGGGAGTCATCATCATGACCTTGCCCATACAACTCCATGCATGTCCAACTCTCTTATTCTTCACTTATCTGATTTCAATACTAATAAATACATCAAATACCTTAAGAAACATATAATTAAGGTTGAAAACATGTTCCAAACCACACAAACACTTAGAATATAAATAAACACTCGCATTAACATAATTCTAAGCCTATACATGCAACAATCATCTAATAAACACCTATAAACACACCGAAACACCTATAAAATCATAGTATAAACTACACTTACCATTATGTTTTATAGACTAGTCAAAATAATAAATAGGATAAGACACAACTTATAGATTGGAATTTCTGTAAGACATACTCATAGATAAAAAAGACAAACGATACCACAATTGTTAGCGTAATGGTCAAAATACATAATAAACCAGTGATAAAAGTATTAATGCAGTGGTCAAACGACTAAAAGTAATTAATGACATAGGGATTCTTATTTGACCTACATAAGTGGTTCCCCCTTTCAAATCTTGTGGACATGGTTTTTAAAAGAGACAAACATTAATAAGAATAAACTTGAAAGAAAGATGAAACCATTATTTATTCTTTATTTGTTTAAATGAAACAATGATTTAACTTTAATAGATGGCTAAGTATAAGTGGTATTGTTTATATATTGTTCCACTCCAATGGTTATATATATATATTTTCCCTTTTCTATTGTTCATAAATAAGAGGATCATAATATAATTATAATACTCTTTATAATTTCTTATCTCTATATATTCTCCTTGAACCTTTTTTAAAAATAAAAATGTATTAATAAGAAGAAATAAGTGCATAATAAGTTTGATAAAAAAATATACAAACTAGATTATCAATATAGTAGAAACATAAGAAGAACTGGAAAAAATATCAAAAGACTAGCTAATTCTTTAGGTCATTTGGTATTGAGTGCTGAAGTTGAGATTGTCTTCGTAAGCTAAGATGTGATGTCTAATTTTGTTACATAATGCTTAAATTCCAAATTTTTTTGTGTTTCTTTCTTCCTATATGGCATTAGCAAAGTAGGTGAAAGCCATTTTGAAAACCCATAAATCACCTTCATGTGTCAAGTGGAGCTTACTACACCATTTGATAATCTTAGGCTAGCAATGAGGAGTATCTAAGTGATAAAGCTGATTTGTAAGCATATTGACTGAATTGGCATTGAAAATAGATATGTTTTATATTTTCAAAAGAGCCTTTGCATAAGATGCACCAATTAGGAAAGGTTGAGTAATAGGTAATTCTATCCATTGTTTACACCCCATTTTTTATTTCCATCTAGGAAGTGAATGAGGTGTGGGGTAAATTATGCTTAAACCATATGATTTTATGCCAAGAAATAGTTTGGTTGGAGCTTCTAAACAGGGTCTAGCATGACGAATTGGAGAATGTGCTTGAAGAAGTGAGTAACTAGTTGATTTAATAATGTTTGGAGGTGTTTAAGACAACAGATGAAAGAAGCTTTGTCTTAAGTTGACTCTGCTTCCTTTTAAGAGTCGCTTCGTCTTAAGTTGACTCAGCTTCGTCTTAAGTTGACTCAGCTTCGTCTTAAGAGTCTTTTTGTCTTAAGTTGACTATGCTTCGTCTTAAGAGTTGCTTAGCCTTAAGTTGACTCTGCTTCGTCTTAAGAGTTGCTTCACCTTAAGTTGACTTCTGCTTCGTCTTAAGTTGACCATCTGCTTCATTTTAGGTTGACTTCTATTTCGTCTTAGATTGACTTCTGCTTCGTCTTAAATTGACTTCTGCTTCGTCTTAAGTTGACCATCTGTTTCGTCTTAGGTTGACTTCTGCTTGGTCTTAAGTTGACCATTTGCTTCGTCTTAGGTTGACTTTTGCTTTGTCTTAAGTTGATCGTTTGCTTCTTCTTAAGTTAACTTTCTGCTTCTGCTTAAGTTGACCATCTGCTTCTTCTTCACTGTTCATTTTGTATCGTCTGATCCAATTTTGACCCATTACATGATAGAATTTGTCTTCAATATCTTCATAAAAGTTGTAGATCTTGAAGTCCTCTTCCAAACCATCCAATAATGAGCTTGATCGTGAAAGTTATGCTAGTTGGATTGAAATAGGTTCAATATGATTGAGGATAGAACCTTGCTTGATTCTTTCAGCCATAACTTTGTCATCCGACCTCCAAATACAGTGATTCTTTGACCAATAGATTCCTATCACATATTTCTATCTCCCTATGAAAATTGGTAGCATTAAGAATTTATTTGGAAAATTTTGGTTGAAAGAAAGTGAGGGGATCTGTTAGAACATTATAAATTGGTGTGATTTCACTGAACATGTTTGACTATTTCAATCATACTTAGATCTATAGGATTCTAAATTAGATGATTTTTGATTTAGAGTTAACTAGAGATATAGGCTTACAAATTATCTGAAGAAGTATAATTGTGATTCAGTCTCTAAGATGTTTAACTTCTAAAAGGAACTTGTGTATAGTATACTATTTTAGATAACAGCAGTCCGAAAATGTTTGAGACATATCTTCCAAATTACTGAACCAAATTCAGTAATTTTTGTGTCAATGGAAACATAAAACATAGAGGAATACTTTTCTGGAAGAGAGTATGACAAATTACATTAGTTTCATCTTATGATTGAACATGAAGAGTAGGTCCAAAAGTGTGTCTCAGAAAAATCTGAGAAAGAGCTAATGAGAAATGAATTGTGATTTTAATGGTTTTAGTGAGGCCAAAACCTAAGTATAAATTATGCTTAGATGAGTTTTGATATGGGAATGATTTTGTGATGAAATTAAAGGAAAGATACCCGGGATTGTCATGAACATGCATTGTACATAATTCATTTCATACATGTGCATTATTGAACCATATAATTGTGCAAATTGTGATTTATGTGTATTATTATTTGTTTTGGGGGAGCACTTGGAACGTCAACCACTAGACGTTGCCGGAACTTTCAGGCATTAGCTTTTGGAGCAACTTGTGAGTAACATAGACGGTCTCACTTAATCACTTTGTTTGCTTAATTTATGTTTTGAATTATAATTGAATGTGTTTAATTGTGGATTCTGGACAGAAGGTCCAATGAATATGAATGTGAAGACCTAAGTGCTTTATAATGTGAGTGGTTGTGGTACATGCATTTCATACATGAATGCATAATCAAATAATGGCAGTTGTGACCAGAGTAGCCACCAATTAGAGCTTAAAGCTCAACGAGTGAAAAGAGCTTCGAGCTCAAATAGTGATTAAGAGCCTAAAGCTCACTATATATAATGAGCCATGTATCCTCATCGGATAAGGGATAGTTATTAATGAGCCCGATATCCAAAATGGATACAGGACAGTTCAAGCATTTGGTCACAACAACATAATAAATGGAAAGTATCTCATGAGCATTTCATATGCATTTATATCTAGTATGTTTGATTGATTAAAATGCCGAAATTGCCTATGCTCAAGTGAAAAAGTGATGTTTATGTAAAGTGCAATTTTGTGAAAATATATGTTATGTGAAATGTTGTGTTGCATGGATTGAATGAACTATTGATGATGGTTACCTCATCGAGTTCACAAAACTTACCAAAATTGCAACGTTGTCTTTTCAGGATCGAGAGATGACTCTAGCTATTGAGAGGCTCTACCAGTAGTGTAGATTGAGATTTGGCAAGAGAAGTCATGACTCAAAAGTCGGTCAGCTGAGATTTTTGGATAGATTAGATAGACTTTGTATATTTTTCTCTTTTATATAGTACTTTTGTAGTAGGTTTTGATGATGTACATATAGAAGATGTTGAAAGACACAATATAGACATTTAGGTTTGATGAAATGAAACGAGGAAAAAAACTTGGTTTTAAAATATTGTGGTTTTTCTATTGATGCTTTATAAGTGAATATTGATATGATACCATGTGAAGTGAATGTAGTAAGTGAACGTAACTGCCCTTATCCCAGGTTACGTGTTGGAATGACCTCCCGGCGTTTCAGTGTGTAACCTGCGGTAAGGGGGTGCTATAACGTCTTCACCAGACGATACGCCCTCACTAGACGAAGCGTCCTCACCAGACGATACGTCCTCTACTCTTGAGCATCTCCACTTATAAGGACTATAACTTTTGACTCCGCTATCCAAAAATTTCATACTATATACCGTTGGGAAGCTAGAAAGCTAAGCTACAACTTTCTAGAAGGCAACTTGTTTAATTTAGCCTAGATTAGTACAGTAAAAACACAGAAGTTCAAATCCAAATTTAACTCTCTAACTATACATTCTCAGTAAACTTCTCCAACATATTTACCTTCACTAAATCCAACACTTAAATTTTTATTTCTAGTCTTTCTACGCCATTTCATTCAACTTATTCACTATAACCACAATTCTCAATCTATCATCTAAAATTATTTAACATCGAATCCACAAATTTTCAACTAGTCCCATGAAAATTCAATTATACCCGGAATGTCAATGAGTGCATGTACAATTATTTTCATGTGTGCAAAAATTCAAATCCATATGCATGTATGCTGACCTTTTGCTGAGCATGAAATGCAAATTTTATTCTAACTCTCACATTGCTATTTTCTCCATTGTTGAAATGTGGGTTTTAATCCTTAATATGGGAACGAGATGTTATATATAGAGTTAGTCAAAAAATGAAAGCACAATAAGTGTTTAGTTAAAGAATTCACGGGCAATGAAAAACTAGGGAAGTGAGAAGAAATGTGTTCAATTTGTGAAAGTACATAATATAAAAGTTGAGAAAATGGTGAAAGACAGTTAATAAAAACATGATTAAGTGGGCTAAAAGTTAAGAAGTTATGTAAGGAAAAAGTATAGGATATGAAAGTTGAGGAGATAGTGAGGTGGTTAACTAAAACTACTTAAAGATGAGAGGGCCAGAAATTCATCAGCACCATGAGTAAAAGGATACAGAACACAATCACAAAAATAACAAAAATTACCTCATCTACATGTTTCTAAATATGATAGAGCTGTTATACTAATCTCGGTTGCTACATGCGCTAAGCAATTTGGAAGGAGAAGAACAACAAAAGGTTTGAAAAGAAGTTAGTTTCCCTACTCTCTCTTTAGAGCTCATTATAGCTAGCATAAGAGAACAACTGATTATAAATCGATTGAACTCTTATTATAGCAGAGGAATAACTCTCATATGGTGAATCTAGTCCCTACTCCATCTTACTTAGTGAAATTCATGACCAGAGTTTAGCCTCACTACAGATCTGAAATCAAGGGTGTCATGCACATAATTTCTTGAATACTAACGTCTAATCATGCCTCTACTTATGGAAAATACAAGGATAGAGGAGATTTGGACTCACATGTTGGAAAGCAAAGTCCTTTTCAATAGTTGCTCCCTCTGCAGTCTTGGTTAAATTAACTCCTTAGTCCCTACTGTCAAATTGAAGAGAGAGTTCAAACAATAATAGAAAAGAGCCAAACAGATCTGAGACGCTTACCTGAGTGAGATTCCTTTCACTACAGATTCGAATCCTAAAAGTGCATCCTTCACTCCATTGGTAAGCCACGTCTGAAGAGTCGGGAACAAAGGATACATTATGCCCTGAAACACAAAGAATTGTTGTGTTTTTGAAGTTGAGATTTACCTGAGATGAGACCCATTGTGTGCAGAGAAAGAAGGAGAAGAAGAACTGGAAAATCACGCTACTATCCTCGCCATCAGAGCTTTGCCTCTCACCCACCCGAATCTAGAAGCTTCTATAGTCTTTGAAAAAGGAACAATTAGTTATACCCTAATTGTAAAACGACAACACTATTTCGTCTTTACTCTTAACGTTGATGTTTTTGTAATAGCCTAGATACTTCAGTGTATTAAGGGGTCTTATTGTACGTGGCAGACTTCTTCTATATGTTAACTCCTTAATTTTTTTTATGAAATTTTAATTTCTAAAATGAACAAAAATTAATCTTTAGAGAAAACAATTAGCCTACTTCAAAACATTTTGTTACTTTTTGGCTGTCTTTCCATTATGAATTTATCTTTGTTATATTGAATTCCCTTTTATAATTTGTGGTTCCCTTTTGCTACAATGACTTAATTTTTCACTTCATATTTCATTTTAGTATATTTTAGCACTTTTGATAGCTTAGAAATATATAATTTTGAATTTTTAAAACTTAGTTATATCTTCGATAAGAAGACAAGTGCAAATTTTGAAAGAATTTTTTCTTGGCATGCCTATATTTTAGATAAATGTTAATAATATCAAAAATTAAAATTCAATTATATAAAATTTTAAAAATTATATGTTATTCACAATATTGTTTTAGCCAACTAACAAACTTTATTTGAAGTTTGATATTCATTATTAAAAAAAAACCATTTTTGAGTTGGACTTGATGAACCTTAAGCTCCCGTTGAAAAATACTTTTTTATCGAGCCTTGTCCTGCAGAAGTAGACTCAGGCCCGGCGAAAGACAATACTTGTATACTTTTTCTCAGTTTTATGGGGAAATGCTAAAAAGTCAAAGAAGTTGTCGGAAAGTAATTGGATGTGGCTGCATTGCACAGATTAATGAACAACCGAGGCAGGAACCAGTCAACTTGGAAAACTCCATTATTGCAGTCAACAACATCATCCTCTACCATTAGAGCACATGAACCAAAACACCGAGTAAAATCACAATCTACAAACAAAGTTCAAGTCTTTAATTCCAAAACTACCTCCCCTGCGATAACTTTAATTTACATCATGAAAAAAGTTGGTCAAAAATTGAAAGTAAATTAAAAACAAATTTGCCCACCGAAAAAGGAAAACTCATTTCTCTCACCATTTAATGAAAAGCAAAGAGAAAGAGAGGAAAAGGGGAAGATGAGCTTGAGCTCGAGTTCCTCAGATGCTTTGACCGCCACCCTCAGCAACTCAATCCAAGCTTTGGGACGTGGGTTTGATGTAACATCTGATATAAGGCTTTTGTACTGCAAAGGAGCTCCGGGGTCAAGATTAGTGCTTTTGGATGAAGAACATACAAGGGATCTTGATGTCTGTCATGGGGTTGTTGTGCCAAATGTTTCTACTGATATCGAATGCTCTGCAGGCAAAAGGAGCATCGAAAGAATCCCAGTTTGCAGCTTCCACGAGGTGATTCTTTATCTTTCTCTTTTTTTGTTTGTCTTTTGGTATGTTTTTCTATTCTTCTATTTGGGAATGCTCGAACTCCCTATTTTCTGATGGTATACTGAATCTTCTAAAGCTGGATTATTTGCTGAATACAGTCCCGTTCTTGTCGTGGTTGTGATTTAGTTGATGATAATTGGTAAGGTTTCGTTCGTGGTAATGCAGTGTCACGACTAACATAACTTTTTACCATAGCTTCTTATTCCAAATTAGAGGCTAATAGTAATTGCTGATAGACATATCTGTCGCTAAAGGATTTGTGAAAATAAAACAGCTAATTGCCTAATTTTTGTTACTTTATGTTTGCATCCATATACAACAAGAGCAGGGGACTTTTCTCTTGGAATTCAAGTTTTGGATGCGGATCATTTACAGTGTTCAAAAGATTGATTCATGTTTAAAGAAGTAGAGGGTATCGTATGCATTTCTTTTGGCATTATCAATTAATTCCATTTAGTGGATGGCAATATCATTTTGATCGTTCAGTCACTTAAGTGTCAAATTTTGTTCAAGATTGTTGAGACACGAGGCTTGAGTGACTCATCGCAAGGGAGTTTGTCTTGACCTATTTGAGTGCAATTACGGGACACATTACCTTGGAATAAACAACATATCGTTGAAATCTTTAAAATTTTCCAAAACTAATGGTTGTATTTGAACTGTTTTTAGTTAATTTTCACTTCATTTTCAGGAGTGCTCAAGTCCAAGTTTTGTGGAATTCTATGACTATCATCTACGACTGAAATGGCCTTAAAAAGGAAACTGAAGTAACTTTTTTGTTATTATGGACTTTTGGCCTGTCTGCTATTCATTAATGTTTGAAGACTACGTTGAAAATGACCCTAAATTGCTGCTCATTGCTGCCAGACTCCCTACTCCTGCAATGGAGTGAGGATACCACAAATTTTTTATTCTATTGTAACAAGATCAAATAGAGTATTATAGAAAGAACATTGACTGAAACTAATTAGATCTCTTTTTTGTTCTTTCTTTTGCATGTGTGTGTGCATGTCTACATTTTCTTTTAGCTGTTACTCCTACTTGGATATTGGTATAATTCTTGATATTGGTTTAATTCTTAGGGTTAACCAATAAAGACTATAAGTTTCAATAATTTAGAGTAGCCATTCCAAACAACAAGATGATGGTAGCAATGGTACTATTGCTTAAATGTAATCAAAACTGGGAAATGGACAAACTTTTCATATCTTTCAAGCAATTTTAGTCATGGATCTTTTGGCCTCTATGTGAATGCATTGTTAAGAATATTTGTGAAAGTTAAAGCCTTTTGTTTTCAGATGGCAGCGAGATTTAATGAGAAATCTGGAATATCAAGTGGTAGTCCGCTTGGAAGCTTCAATAGCATGTTCAATTTCACTGGTTCTTGGCAACTTGATGCAGCAGCCACAAAATCCCTTGCCATGGTTGGGCATTTCATTCCCTTGTATAAGGTCCAATTAGCAAATATGTCTTTACTATTGCATGAGGAAATTAAGCGTGCTGTTCCTTACTCCTGGGATCCGGCATCCTTGGCAAGGTAAATAGTAATAACCTAGTTGCACTTCTGCTTTAAGTTTCTTTTGATTTCAATTTGTGACATGAAACTTCTGAAGAAGAAAAAAAGAAAAGAAATTATAACCTAATTATTCAATATAATTAGTTTTTACAGAAAATGCTTTGATTTGGGAAGGGCAAACCTGTGTCCATCTTTTTGCTTATAAAATGCAAGAGCCTGAAAGTTCTTAGTTCATTGAAATCTTTCCCATGAATATCAGATATTGTTACAAAATTCTTTATCCTGGTTAATATTCACTTTTAATCATTTATACGTGGAGAAAACTGTACACCAAAATGTCTAGTTAAAGTTTTCGCAACCTTGAATTTTGATTGACAGCAGTTTTCTTTCTTTTATTGAATTTTCTTATTGCAGTTTCATCGAAAGTTACGGTACTCATATTGTCACATCTGTAACTATTGGTGGAAGAGATGTTGTTTACATTAGGCAGCATCAGTCGTCCCCTTTGCCAGTGTCAGACATTGAAAGCTATGTGACAGACATTGCGGACCAGAGGTTTCAGGACTCCAAAAGTCATTCAAGTGCTGGTGCTTTGAAGTACAAAGACAAGGTTATCATAAGAACATGCTGATGTGAAAAACTTGTAACTAATTAAAGTGCATTCTCTGAAGAGTCAAAGTTTGAAAAGTCTTAAAAATTTACTGCTTTCTGCAGGATGTAACTGTCATTTTTAGGAGAAGAGGAGGTGATGATCTTGAGCAAAGTCATTCCAAGTGGGCAAATAATATACAGATGGCACCAGATGTGATAAACATGACATTTACACCTATTGTTTCACTGCTTGAAGGAGTGCCTGGTATAAAACATCTGGCTCGGGCAATTGAGCTGTATTTGGAGTGTAAGTTTGTATGCAAAAATTACAAGCTCATTCTCTGATTTTGAAATCTTGACTTGACTCATTTTCTATCTTTTTTCTGTTCTAGTGGGGCAATGTTGAACACACACAAACATATTTCTTAATGATTTTTAATCATTTTTCTAAAAAATATAATACTTTGGCTGTTTAAGCTTCTTATTCAATAATCAAGAGTATAAATTGAGAAAAACTTTGGTAGCCATTAAGGTGAAATATAAATTTTTCATTTTGTTGGGAACTTATATATAATGTGGTACGCGGTCACATGGAAAATGTAAATGTATCTGGTTCTATTGCTGCCACCAGTTTTGCTGTCTTCTTGCAAAGACCTTAGGCTAACAAATTCAGCAGCAAATAGAACAACCTTTTCATGTCTTTGATAATGGAGAATGACCCAGAAGATTGTGTATTCATTATAGTAAGATTTATATTTCACATGTAGCTGCTGCCGCCACATTTGATAATTTGCTTTAATGTTCTGTTTTCGGCCTGAACACTAATAATCCAATTGCAATATCTACCAGACAAGCCTCCTATTGAGGATCTGCAATACTTTCTGGATTTCCAAATTGCTCGAGTTTGGGCTCCAGAACAGAATAATCTTCAAAGAAAGGAGCCTGTTTGCCCGTCACTTCAGTTCAGCTTGATGGGGCCCAAGCTTTATATCAGCCCAGATCAGGTGATTGTTTTGTAGCCATTATTGTATCAATCGTAGCCATTATTGTTGTGATACAAGTTAATGTCAATAGGATCATTCTGTTTACAGTTTCCCTTTTACATTAGAAAAAGGGGAAAATGGGAGTTGGTGCAATGTATGCTGAAAGATGATGAAAACAGCATCTGAGTTCAATCAACACCTAGGTTTCTTTTTTGTGATACTAGTGTTGGAAGCATTGCTTTCACCTGTTAGTGATTCTTGGATTTGTTTTCCTGAATGGATGCTAATGAAATCTCAAATTGACTCGCTGATGGGAACCAGTATCCTAAGAAGAGCCAAACTAAAGATAACCACAATCCAGCGTTTAGAGAGAAGCTTTTGGACTTTTTAAGTGCAATGTAAACTGCAAGCAATCAGCTATACAGAAGGCTTGGGCAATTTAAGTAATGTCAGAACATGATGATTAGTATCAGTAAGATACGTCCATTTTGGGAATTTTTAGTAGTAAAATCACATCAAATGTGGTGTTGCTTGAGTACAGAGGGGCCACATCTCTGAAATATTGACCCTGAAATATGAAATGTCAGCTTCTAATTCCATAGAGTTAAGCTAGATAATAAATCAGATTGTAGACTGACCTCTTTTTGCGGTTCTCACATCTCAGGCCTAAAATTTCTCCTGGTGAACCTGAATTATGTTCTTCACAACTGTTCTCAATGTATATAGGACTCTTAATTTTCTCCATTTACCTCATGATTGGACTGTCTTTTTTGCTTTCCTTTTCTTAAGAATTGTGAACATGAATGTAATTCTTCTAATGTCAAAATATGTATGGTATGCAGGTCACAATTGGCCGTACACCAGTTACTGGTCTTAGACTTAGTCTAGAGGGCAGCAAGCAAAACCGACTCTCCATCC
>JAOSBK010000002.1:39939948-39954225 GCA_027568895.1 Erythroxylum shatona
ATAATAATAATAATGAGTTTAATAATATAATAATAAAATTAATAAAAATAAAATTAATAAGAATAAGAATAACTTAAATAAAAATTAATATATTTATTTGAGTTTATAAGAATTTATTAATTAATAAAAATTAAAAATAAATTATTGCTTTTAATAATAAAACCAATTAAGTTTTTTTAATCAATGATATAATAAATATTTTTTCTTAAAACAGAAGTAGGTATCATTAAGATTTAGAACATAACACAAAATCATGTGAATTGGATCTTGATTAATGATGCTATGATCCAGAGCACCAGTAAACCATTTATAGAGAGAGCAAAGTTTTGAACACTTGGGAACAGAGCACACGATCATGGGACTAAGTGAAGGGATCTTGGGAGTCAAAGAAGGAGAAAGCGTCAAAGCAGAGGCACCCAGAAGAAGATTGTGGCTCAAGAGAAGAGAGAGATGGCTAGTGATACTAGGCGTTGTTCTTCATGCCGTGTATATGCTAAGCATCTTCGATATCTATTTCAAGACCCCAATTGTTCACGGCATGGATCCTGTCAAACCCCGCTTCAAAGCTCCCGCCAAACGCCTTGTTCTCCTTGTGGGTATGTTTCTTTTTCTGTGTTTGATGAATGCTTGGCAATGGCACTGGTGAAAGATGATATCTTTTTGCTTCTTGTTTTATTTAGTAAGCTGAAGTTGTTGGTTATGTGAAGTTGGGCTTGTTTGTTCTGCAAAATGATGCTTGTCTTGTTTCGCTATTGAGAGGAGTTTCCTGATGTGAAAACGGATTTTTTAAAATGAAATTTGAGATCCCAGGTTGCTTGTAGCGAATATTTTATTTGAAGGATCAATGAACTCTTTTTATGGTGGAAATAGTTCTAAAAGAAGTAATCAAATGTTCTCTTTGTTGTTGTTCATTCATTTTTGTCATGCTTTATTTATCCCAATATGCAACTTCATTTGATATATGACTGCAGCTGATGGCTTACGTGCTGATAAATTTTTTGAGCCGGATCTCGAAGGAAATTATAGAGCACCATTTTTGAGAAGTATAATAAAAGAGAAAGGTAAATGGGGAGTATCTCACGCTCGGCCGCCAACAGAATCAAGGCCTGGACATGTTGCTATCATTGCTGGTTTCTATGAGGATCCCAGTGCAGTTACTAAAGGTGGAAACTTGGAACACCTCTCTTCCAGTTCAATGAAAATCTCTCATTGCTGACCTTTAGTAGAGTGAAGCAGTGCATTCCGTCATTAAAAAACTTTAATTGCACTTGCAGGGTGGAAAGCCAACCCTGTCGAATTTGATTCAGTTTTTAACCGAAGCAAGCATACGTTTTCTTACGGTAGTCCAGATATTGTTCCAATATTCTGTGGTGCTTTGCCACACAGCACATGGAAATCCTATCCTCATGAGTTTGAAGATTTTGCTACTGGTTCGTAATCACTGATTCAGATGTTAATTTATTGAGATCAAGGGCTATTGTTGATAATTGGCCTAATACAATCATTGGGAACTAAATTCTTGCGTTAAGATTCCCAAGGTTCTTTCTTTCTCACATTTCTTCAATTCTTTATCAAATGAATAGTGTTAATGCAGATGCTTCCTTTTTGGATGAGTGGTCTTTTGATCAATTTCAGAGCCTTCTGAATAGGTCCAAAGAAGAACCAGAGTTGAAGAAGTTACTTCTACAGGATAATCTTGTTGTTTTTCTACATCTACTGGGCTGTGATTCAAATGGTCATGCGCACCGTCCTTATTCATCCATCTATCTCAATAATGTAAAGGTTGTGGACCATATTGCAGAACGTGTATACTCTATTCTTGAAGATTATTACAAAGATAATCGTACAGCTTATATATTTACAGCTGACCATGGGATGAGTGACAAAGGTTGTTCTTGTTCAATTGTGATGAGCCTTTTCTTGTTTCATGCTTCTTTGCATTTCATTAAAATTTTTGCTTTTGTGATGTTTATGTAGAAAGGGCGTGGCAGGTGTCAGTGATATAAGTTTGGCTGTTGATTATAGTTCCATCTATGTTTCTTATATTACAGATTAAGATCTTGAACACTTGGACTTTGATCCTTACAAAGCTGATTTTTTGTGCACTTTGTGCAAATCGGCCCTTTTTTTTCAATAATTTGGTTTTTGAGTGAATTGGATTTCATATTGGAAATGTTCAAATGTTTCTGATTCTGCTTGTAGGTAGTCATGGAGATGGACATCGTTCAAACACTGATACTCCCCTAGTTGTTTGGGGAGCAGGTGTTAATTACCCCAAGCCAATCTCTGGTCGCAACCATTCTGATCATGCTGTTCGATTTGTTGATGAACATGTGCATGACATGCCAACACCTTTAGACTGGGGCCTGAAGGGCATTGAAAGGATGGATGTGAATCAAGCTGACATTGCACCATTAATGGTTTTACATCTTCTTCCCTAAAGTTCTTTTGATTACAGACCTTGTTTTGAGCTCTGAACTGTTCTTTAGCATTATTTGTTAAGTTTGCTATTAACTTCCAATTCTGGCAGTCAACACTTCTTGGGATGCCATGTCCTGTCAATTCTGTTGGGAGTTTACCACTTGGTTACATCGATATGACTGAGGTCAGTTCAATGGACACCTTTACCTGAATGTCAGACAGGTTTAAATGGATGCCTTGTGGATCTTCTTATGAGACTTTATTGATTTTTTGGTGCTACCAATTGAATTGCCACAATTGGAGAATTATAAATGTTCGTCCATATGATTGTCACAATGTTCAATAAATAGATAAGACATCATTTAGAGAGTCCAAGTTCCTAGATCAATATCAAACATTCCCTAGATATAAGTGGTAGACTAGTAGACAGCAGTAAATATTATTGGTTGCCAAACTTAATTTTTCATTTTACTATATCATCTTCATTCAGGCAGAAAAGCTTGAAGCTGTGTTGGCCAACGCAAAGCAAATTTTCAACCAGTTTCTTCGGAAATCACGTATCCTTTTATTGCTCAACAATTTCAGTCTTAGTCAGATGATAGGCACTGTATTGAAGCTTAAGCACATGGATTGATTTTCTGTTAGGTTCGACTAAATACCCATGTTTCTAGTTTTATTTTGAATGCGTTTTAGTTGTCCTATTGGCTGTAGCAAAGCTATGTATTGTCCATGGTGCCTATAATATGCTCAGTGTAAATATAGCTTAGATACATACAAGTAGTTCATTTGGTATGTGATTGAGTTTGGTAAAATTTTGTTTTCCCTTGAACAAGCTTAGAAATAAAGCAGTCAAGCTCATTGTATTTCAAGCCTTTCAAGCCATTGGCCAACTATTCCTCTATGCTAGAACAAATTGAGTATCTGATATCAATTAAAGACTATAAAGCAGCAATGACACTTTCAGAAGAACTCAGAAACTTGGCACTTCAGGGACTGCATTATTTTCAGACCTATGATTGGCTGATGTTGATGAGTGCAGTTACTCTTGGGTACATTGGCTGGATGGTCTATATTCTTCTTCATGTTTTGCAGTCTTATACAACATTTGCAGAAAATGTATTCATGAAGAAGCAAGCTGTACAGAAGAGAAGTTATACTGGAAATGTAATGTCTAAGTAAGCTTGATATATCATGTGCAATATTTTACCTTATTAGAAGAATGGAGTTATAAATAATAATATGATGTGTTTTTCTTAATTACCACGCTCTTTTGACAATAAATATTTCTTGTCTTGCTATCAGGGGCAGCCCATTTATGTTAACTCCCGTAAGCATTAGGAATTTTAGAATACGATAAACAAATCATGTGAATTACCAATTTTTCCTACAAAAGTTTTACTCACTAAATTTACCCATTTTCTAATGCGCATACTTATCATATTAGATAATTTAGCTTTGATTTGTATTTTTTCACTTGAAAGTTTGTTTTTTGAAACTAAACTGTAAATGTTTGACATTTCTTGGTCTATTTTTCAGGTACTTTTTTCCGGATGTATATTGATGGGATTAATTTCCATTTTATTGTTTGTGGAGCATTCCCCTCCCCTATACCATGCATACTTGGCAATGACGGTGTTCCTTTGGACCAGGATAGTTGGTGAACATCAATTCATAAAAACATTATGGCGGCATATAAGTGGGAAAAAGTTCAACTATATGAGTCAACTTTTTGCCGCTTGTCTTGTATCACTGATCATTCTTGAACTCCTGGTATGGGATTTAGTCTTACTATTTATTTTCAAGCTTGAATTTCTGATCAACTTGCTTCTGATTTGTACAGGTGAATAGCTTCACGAACCGAAAATTATATACTTGGTGTTTCTTACTTGTGGGGGTAATAGCTCCTTTTTATCTTTTCAAATCAATGCCATGGAGATCTGGGATACCAATTTTTGTTTGCATCTCCTGTTGGTTTCTCTCCTTTTTCACTTTGATGCCAGCTGAAATTCCTGATAACAATGAACTAGTGTAAGTCTTTTTTACATGTTCACTTCTTGGTTACCGAATTAGTTGGTGGATATAAAATCATTAAGTGATCAAAGTAAATGGCAGTTTTTGGCTAGTAAGAGGTTACATGAGTATCATTTAAATACTTCTTGAACTAATCATGGTTTCTACTAAAGAAATTCCTTTTTAAGATTAACTTTGTTAATAGGACAGTTGTAACTATCCTTCGTGTTCTGATCAAAAAGATTGCTGCTATTCTATAAAATAATATATCTTATCAAAGGCTATTTGGAAACTTTGTGATATTAATATTGTGGGAGCAAAAATCTAAGGAACCAAAATTATAAAAAAAAACTTGAGAAATAACATGCTAATTTGCTAACAAACTTTTCCATTGTCATCATTGCTCTCACTTGAATTTCCTACTCTACGTACATGCTCGTGTGCAGAATTGCAAGTGGAGCTGTTATTGTCCTGATTGGAGCAGCTTCAAGGTGGGTGGATCTGCGTTCTCAAGGGAATAAGCATTGGCTAAGCATCTGTAAATGTGGAGTGGAGAAATCTAGATTCTCTATACTATTTTACGTACAGGTGCCGCATTCCTCTTATTTTCTGTTTCAGTTACAGGTACTTAAGCTCATTGAGACCAAAAGACTGATGTAGTTTATGGATTAAATTTAGGAATTTTTGGTTGGGATTGCTGCAGTGATGGTGTCATTAACAACATCTCATAGAACAGAAAAAAGGGAACTGCATGCTTTACACCAGTTAATAAACTGGTCTGTTGCTGGTATTCTTCTACACCATCTTTCAGTTTTTACTTGCTCTTAGTGATTCTTTGTAAATTCTCAGATAATATGAATAAATTGCCATTTTTAACTTTCCCGTCAAACAGGAGCATATTTTTTTGTGAATTTGTGCTACAATTGCACAGATCGTCGATATTTATCATCTGTTGTGCTTATAGCTATATCAATATGAAGTTTCCAGCTTAATCCTATTAGTCACAGCAATGCTCATATTCCATGCTCAAACCATTTCAATGGCATGACACCTTATTTGCTTCTTACTAAAGTGATTATTTTGTTCTAGGTTTCTCAATGGCTCTCCCACTTTTTTCGGAGTGCAGCCTTTTGTCGCGGCTTACTTCTATATTTCTTGGCTTTGCACCAACATTTCTGCTGCTTTCGATTGGGTAAAATCGTATTTCAGACTACAGTTGTTTAACAATTAAGTGGCACGAGTTTTATGGAACCTTTCTTTCTTTGTGCCATCTATGATTATGTCAGATATGAAGCTCTCTTCTATGCAGCACTTGGTGTTGTGCTTATGGCTTGGATCCTTTTTGAGAACACACTTCTCCATCTAACTAAGGTGAAAAATTCATTAGCTTCCATGAGAAACACAGATGATCGTGTTACAATTCAAAATGGTCATAGATACTTACAGCTATCTGACATGAGAATTCCATTAACATTTGTAAGTCCTATGCCTCTTCTAATTGGCACTATTGTCTTTCCTTTTCATTTCTGCATATTTGAGCATGCATAAAGTAACTATTCTGAAGTCATTTATAGGTAATTTAAAGAATATTAAAGGATCTTCATCAATAGTTTAGAAAGGTGGAAATGTAGCCCGACTCTTCCTGAACTTGTCCTTTTTACAAATTAAAATTTTATGTTCTTTGTTTGTTCAGGACAGTCATTTTGCCTGTAAGATAAGCAGCATAAGAAGTTTTTACATGGTTAAAGTTTCGATCTTTGTTTAGAATGAAGACGTTAGGTTTGGCTAACAGGCATGTTGAGTATACTCAGTGACACGCCACACTAATGCACTGGCCTTTTAACTTTTTGCTGCTTTCTTGTATTGTTGAAAGAATGTTTAACATCTAAATCGATAAGACTGTGGCAGCCCTGACATATTTTTCTTTCCAGATGGTTTTATTTAATGTTGCTTTCTTCGGAACGGGAAATTTTGCAAGCATTGCTAGTTTTGAGATATCATCTGTCTATCGTTTCATCACTGTCTTCAGCGTAAGCTCTGAAATGGATATGCTTGTTTTTTCGTCTAATGTCAAGTGTGGAGCTAATGTCATCTGTTTTTCATTACAGCCATTTCTGATGGCGGCCCTACTTATCTTCAAACTATTCATACCGTTCATGCTGGTTATGTAAGTGAAATCTTTTTCTCATGGTACAGCTATTCACAAGATGAGTAACATGCTTTGTACTGGAATACTGTTGTGATTCGAAATACCATTTGTGGGATCTAACATTGGTTCGGAGGCATTATACCGTGCTATCGATTGATACTAGTTAGTATATGGTTTTAAATCAACTTCCATCAGCAAGTTTCCTTCCTTTTCTGGTTTTGATCACTGATTAAATATTAAGAGCCAATGAGCTACTTGCCATCATAGCAACGATGATCTTGCAAGTTTCTGTCCGTGTTGGAACTTTTGCTTGTTTCCCTTAAACAAGTTGCTAGAAAATCTTAGTCATGTTTACTTGCTTTGAAATGAAATGCAGATGCGTGTTCAGTGCTATAACCAAACTCCATCGTCTTCCACGGCTCGGATGTTACTTTCTTGTTATACTATTTTCAGACGTGATGACCATCCATTTCTTCTTTCTGGTAAAGTCGGTTGTGTTCTTCTTGATTTCATAACTTTTCCTTGACACTTATTCCCCTATACTGCATTTGCTTTAACCATCAAGCCATTTTCTCTATATCTTCTTTCTAACTTCTCAACGTTGAGCACATTTAAAACAATCCTCCATAATTTCCTCTCTTTGAGCACTCACTGCCATTTCTGATCAAAAAATGCAGGTCAGAAACACAGGAAGCTGGATGGAGATAGGTAACAGCATCAGCCATTTCGGGATTATGAGCGCGCAGGTTGTCTTCGTGCTTTTACTTTTTGCTCTCACTAATGTATTCACAAAAGACATCCAAACCAGACCACCAAGCTTGTACTCTCAGAAAGCAGTGTAAGTAGACAGATACTAGGAAGATTTTTTGACACAACATTGGCTGCCAAGGTTCCTCTTACAATGAGGTACTTGTCTAGTTGTTTTCCTTCATGTAAGCTTCTCTTGGCATAGTAACTTCACATTTTTAATGTTTAGTTCTTGATTCTTGTAAAACTGCATATTTTGAGGTGGTGACTGATAAGATTGTCTTTATGTTTTAATCCAATGTCTAAGAGGAGATCCAGCATTTTTTACCAGAGCCTCTCACAACTCTCATGCATATATATATATATATGTGTGTGTGTCTGTGTGTGTGTGTATATATATATATATATACATGTCTTCAGGCAACTAGGGGTAGCAATGGGCCAATTATTCTAAGGTCCGAGCCTAAGTTTAAACTCGGGTTTGAGTTTAATCAAATATATTTTGATCCGTTAATTTCAGATTAAGTTAATTTGATTTTTTTGTAATTAATTGTATTTGAAAACAAATATCAATTTAAATTCGGTTAAATCTGATTTATATAATGATTTATAAAAAAGTATAAACATATTTATTAAAAATTATATCACAAAATTAATCTAATTATTTTGTTAAATAATTTACTAATAATTACAAATATTATTCTTGTAAATCTTTGGCTACAAATGCTGTTTAAATGAAGTAATGATTAAATAATTATTTATGTAGTAAATGTATCCGTTTATTCTAAATCCTATCCCATCGCTTAATTGGTTAAATGATTTAGTAATGTAATTTTATAATATTAGTTAAAAGTAAAATATATGAATTAAATACTATATATATCATTATTAACTCACATGATTAACCTTGTTAAGGTTATATAAATTAAACTCATTCATGGAAAATAATAAGTAGGATTTAATAAATACAAGATTTAATAAACTAAAATTTAAAAAAAATTCTTGTTATTAATCAATTTAAATTTATTGATAGCTTTATAATAAATACAATAATTTAAGGTGTACTTAAGGATAATAATGGATCAGATTGGGCCCAACCTAGTCAAACTCGAAATAGTATCTACCTAAGCCCAATTTTTTTTAATCTTTTAATATAAAAATAAAAAATGTTGCCTTTTTTTTTGGTAAATTTACAAGATATTCTGATTAGGTCTGAATTGATGGAATCACCTTTTAAGTCATTACCATTTTTAGTGCTTCTTTAGATGAATTTTTAAGAGGTTAATAAACACTTTTCTTTACCATAAAAGCTTTTTTTTAAGAAAAATGGTATTTGGTTGTAAAATAAAAATGAACTTCTTTAATAGATACGGCTTTTTATGGCAACTAAAATATAACTTTTTAAAAAGCTCGAGCTTCTAAAAAACTCTCTCAAATAACTTTTTTGGGTATATTTTTCGAATCAATTAATGAGTCTATTTTTTAGTCCTTTTTGTCCTTACGTTTTATACATAATTTTCACAATATCTACAGATTATATAATAATTAATATATTATGCTTTTCATATTATTTAATATAGTTTAAATAATATTTATATGTATAAATAATTAGTATATTGTTTTAAATATTTAGATATGTTTTACACATATATGTTTCATATAGTTTAAAATTATATAATAATTAATATATTGTGTTTTACAAATTGTTTAATATATTTAAATAATATTTATATGCATAAATAATTTTTATTACAAAATAAAATACAAATAAAATTAAGATTATTTTTTATGTTACCAAACAGTCTATTGTATAAAGTTCTTTAAAAAATTCTTTTTAAAATGACAATCAAACAATCAACTAATTCTTTTTAAAAAAATTATTCTCATAAAAGAACTACATAAAAAGCTTTATTATCAAAAACCTAACTGAAAAAAAGTCTACTTACGTAAGCCAACCAAACATAAAGTTAAATTAATCTTGTGGGACCTCAATATACAGCCCAGCACTATCTCGCAAACTTTCCATTTTGGCAACGAACGATTCTTGAAAAAATGGACACGGAATGGCATGCCATACGATTAGTTAAGGGGCTCTTTGTTTTTTTGTTTTTTTTTTTTTGCTATTTTTAGTTTCTGTTTTTTTTTTTAATAAAAACTTATTTGGATGAGATTTGTAATATAAAAACTGAAAATAAAAACCTATTTGGTTGAGATTTCTAATAAACTTAAACTTAAAGTTAAACTTATTATTATTATTATTATTTATTGTTAATAATAATAATATTATTAATTATTATTATTTATTGTTATAAATTTTCTACTTACTATTATTATTAAACTCATTATTATTATTATTATTATTATTATTATTAAGTTATTCTTATTATTATTAATTTTATTATTATTATTATTATTATTATTATTGTTAATAATAATATTATTATTAATTATTATTAATTATTGTTATAAATTTTCTACTTACTATTTTTAATGCTATTAATATTATTATTTTATTATTAATTTTATTATACTAAATTAATTATCTTATTATTATTATTAATTGTTAATTATTAATTATTATTATAAAAATTTACTTTTATTGTTATTATTATTATTGTTATTATTATTATTATTATTATTCGAGATAGAAAGCAGGGATATCTTGGTTTTCTATCGAAGAAAACATGTTGTCAAAATTCAGAGAAACGATATTTTTTGGTTTTTGTAAAACTGTTGTAGTTTTTTTATTTTCAGAAACAAAAAATCGCAACAGAGTAAGCCAAACACGTTTTACTTACCTATTTTTCTTTTTACAAAAACGACAACAAAAAACAGAAGAAAAAAAACAGAAACAAACTTTCTAACACCCACTGTAAACTTGATTTTTGTAAATCCCAAGCATTGTTTGTTACATGAGGGGCTTAGTAAAATTGTAAGGAACTTGGTCAAAGAACTTTACTTACTCCAAATTAATCTCCTTCTTAGCAATGTATTCTCAAATAAAATAAAACCTTGTGTTAATATATTTGCTTATATCATAGAATACTAAATTCTTTGCTAAGGCTTGAGCCGATTTATTGTTAACCATGTTCTTCATAGCTTTAATTTGCTTCTAAATGAAGCTCTTTCAACAACTTATATTGACAAGTATAGGAAGTAGTTGCAGCATACATCCATTCACATGTAAAGAGTGTGATTATGAGTTTTTTCTTTAAACAACAAGAGATTGCATTGTATCTTCAAAGAAAACAAACCTTTTGTTATCAAGATCTCCGATAAAATCACTATCACAAAAATCTATTAAGTTAAAGGATTTGGAAGACGAGCAAAACATACCATAGTCAATTGTATCTTTAATATAATAAAGAATTCTCTTAGATTGCTTTAAATGAACTTTAGATGGTGTCTTTATAAATTTACTGGCTAGCAATTCCAAATACAAATAAGATATCTAGTCATGTATAAGTCAAGTACCTCAAGTTTCCTATAAAACTTTTGAATAAAGTTTGGATCTATCTTCTCTTGTCCATCAGAATAGGATAGATTTATTCCACACTCTATATAGGAGTGTTAACTGGTCTAATATCTTGAATTTCTTAAGCATCTCTTTTGCATAACCTTTTTGAGTGATGAAAATTCCATTCATTATTTGCTTCACCTGGATTAGTAAGACATCAATCCCATGTCACACATCTTAAACTCTTAGTTTATAAAATATTTGAACTTTTTAAATATCTTTTGATTGTTGCCTATGAAGATAAGATCATCTATATGGATACAAACAAGTAATAAAATAAGTTTATCCTTTTTTAACATCAAGAACACGTTCATGTAAGCATATAGTGAAACTATTCTCTTTAAAATAATTGTCAATTTAGTTATTCCAAGCTTTTGGCAATTTATTAAGTTTACATACCACCTTCTTTAACTTCAACTCATTATCTTTTTAGCCTTCAACCATATATCATATTGTTTGCTTATTCTTCCTCTAAATAATCATTGTAGAAATTGGGCTTGACATCTAATTGCTGAATTCTCTTATGATTTTAGACAACAAGAAATATTAATAAACGAACGGTGAGTAATAAGGCTAAATTCCTCTTCATAGTATATGCTTTACTTTTGCTTATACCCTTTGACAACAAGCCTTGCCTTGTTCGTCTCTACTTCACCTTTGGCATTTTTCTTGATATTGTAGACTCATTTGATTCTAATGGCATGATGACCCCTTGGATGAGAAATAAGTTACCATATGTCATTCATTTCAATGGTTTGAATTTCTTTATTCATTTTATAAATCCACTTCTCTTTCTTGGTAGCATCTTCAAAATTTAAAGACTCAATATATCTAAGTAGACAAAACTAGTTACAATTATAATAAAATTTCCCAAGTCTTTGATATCTTTATTGTCCCATCCTTAATTATAATTTGTCAAGTCTTCGATATCTTTAAGGTCCCATCCTTATTAGTAATGATGTGGATGATGATGCTTCAAATGAAGGGGTTAGTGAGGTTAGTAGACAAAAATCATTTCAGCTTCTTGAAAAACGTCCTTTCTTTATTCATATTTAAAATATAAAAAGAAATCATAAGATCCCTCCATTTGAAAGCTCCAATCCCAAGGTGCTTCATCTCAACTAATAGCAATCTTTCCATTTTTTAGGTTGAACACCATGTAGCCTTTTAAATCTTATTATATCCAATAAAAACAAACTTCTTACTTTGATCATCAAGTTTGGAACTTTCTTGCTCTGAAATATAAACTTATGTAATCAAGCCAAACACTCATAACTGTAATGCAGAAGGCTTCATTCCACTCCTTGATTCTTGTGGAGTCAATATTTAAAACTCTTTGTAAGACTACAATATAAATTGCATATGCAACCACTTCAGCCCAAAACTTTTTAAGCTTAGTCTTACTTCTCAACATGGTTCTCTTCATATGAGGATTGTTTGATTCTTTCTTTTGACCATTCTATTTTATTAGGGAGTTCTCAACTTTATAAGAGGAATACAAATTCCATGAGCTCATAAAAGCTCTTAAATTTATTATAAGTAAATTCATCACCTCTATTAGTTCTTAAAGCTTTAATCTTAAAAATACTTTCTTTTTTAACTAAATCTTTAAATTTTTTAAAAGCATTAAAAGTTTAAAACTTGTATTTCAAAAATTTTTAGCCATTTCTATCCACTATAATCTTCAATGAAAAGAATAATGTAAGAGCTTTTACTAAAAGATGAAGGATTGAAGCGACTATAAACATCTACATAAATAAGTTGGAGTGACTTCGTAGCTCTTGAAATTGATTGGTTTGAAGAAACTTTTCCTTGCACACTTTTTAATTAAGTATGCCTCGCTTAGTTGTTCAAGATGATTTATACTTAAGATGCCTCTTACCTTCTTCTTCTCTCCCAAAGATTTAAGTGCATTAAAATTCAAATGTCTATATCTCATATGTCATATCCATGAAGAATCACTGACACCAGTTGATGTGAGCACGACCGTGGACTTTGTAAGCGAAATAGCGCCAAAGATGAGATAGTAATACCGGAGGGACCAACAATAAGATCAAGAGCTAAGAAGTTTAAAAAAACGCTTCAATCTTACATAGGCCAAATTGTAGATGGCATAGAATCTCAAGAGACAATGAGGGGTAATGACAAAATAACTAATCAAGTTGGGCATAATGAACAAGAAGGCCTTCCTTCTTATTTAATTAATTATTTTAAGTTAAAACTATAACTTTCTTCAACCCACTTCTTGTGTCTTAGGCTTGTTTAAAACTTTTAGGTTTAATGGGCTGTATTTTAGAATATTAGTTTGGAGTTTAATTATTTTGATGAAAGACTCATGCTTAAAGGCCTTTTACATAGTTAGGGTTTCTTTTTTTTTTTTCCAAGAGGTATAAATACATCATACTAAACATTATTTAGGGTTAGATTGGTTGAATAACAAATTCTATGAGGGAAGATTTCTTGTCTTCTTCTATTGCATCAAGAATATAATTATTATCAAGGTAAACACTTGTGGCAAAAAAGAATTTGTATTCTTGTTTTCCAATCAAACTTATTATATGTGTTTCATTTTATACAATTGATTCGAAGTTCATTAGGGTTGGAGATTTCTTCTTATTCATGTTCTATCCAGAGTGTATGTCTAAGGAGTTTCAGGTTCTTTAGCCTTGGGGTTCTGCATCATTTAGTATCAAAGCTTAGATTAGAACAAATTCTTATTTATCTTGTGTTTATGTGCTATTATTACTGATATTTTTCATTGGAACTCGAAACTAGGGTTCATCTTTTATTATGTTTTTTTAAAAAAAAATTGAAAAAATTAGTAGCTAGACAAGAAGAAAACGTTGCTACATTAAAAAACATAAAAAAGATGAAGTGCGAGTGTTAAAGATTTTAACAAAAAGTTAGCTAGTGTTAAAAAAACGAATTCTATCTTTGGGATTGATGTGATTATAGGATTTTCTTTTGTTGGCTTCCTATTTTGTTTAGTGTCTTTCCCACATTCTAAGTTTTTATTTTTTAATCTCTTATTATTATTATTTTGTTTCCATTTACAACATAATTAACAAATTGATTCTTGTTAATTTAAATTATGTATTCTTTTGGGCGTTATATGTAGCACCCCCTTACCATAGGTTATGTACCGGGACGCTTGTAGGTCAATTCCGATACACACCCTATGATAAGGTTGCGCTACGAACTATCTCTAACACTCCACATGGCATCAAATATCATAAAGCATTTATATGAAATCCACTAATTTTTGAAACCATAATTTCTCATTTCATAACCTCAAAGCAGTAAATTATACAACTGGTATTTTCTGTACAATACTCCAAAAGAAAATCAAACACAACCCTAGCTAGGTCATCCCTCAAAAAGTGCCAGCTGACCGACCTGTGTGCCATGACTTCTCTTGCCAACTCGATCTACA
>JAOSBK010000002.1:39954325-39972302 GCA_027568895.1 Erythroxylum shatona
TGTATGTTCATGCCGAGATATAATTCAATACTCCTAACCTGTCCCAATTTACTAAAATACCCTTCCCATCGGTGATGGGATGTTACATTATAGGTCCTTCCTCTTGTGTGTCCATTTTGCCTTCTTTGATTTTGATATACTTGCCTATAGTTTTGTGCCCATTGTCTTTCTTAGGTGTGTCCATTGCATTCCTAAATCTTAATTTATTGTTTGTCTATTACCTTGACTAGAAATTGAATTCTGAAATGCAATTGATGACATCAAGTTTGAGTGAAAAAAGACTTGAGTGTGTAAGCTTAAAAGAGGGAAAAGCTAATTTTGAGTGAAACATGAGTGAAGCGTCATCTTTTGAGTAAAACACATAAGGGAGTGACTTGTGAGGTTATCTTTTATTGCTAATCATTTTTTTGCAGCTTTTATAATAAGAATAGCCAATAGAAGGGATGGAAAGGAAACATTACATGAGGAGGATGACAATGTGCCTGATTTGAAAGTGATGTATAAGGCATTCATGAGTGAGTTCAAGAAGTTATCTACTAGGATGGATATGGGATGGATGGGAGAATTAATGAAACTAGTTGAATCCAATACCGTAATAGATTAATTGGTAGTTATAGAAATCGGGAGGAAGAATTAGAAAGAATGTGTGACGAGTATGAAGATGAAGTGCAATCTGTGAGGGTTAGAGTAAGGAGGGAAGAAAGAGTGGAGAGAAAAGATAGCAATATTAATTCCATCAAGATGAAGATTTCGTCATTCAAAATTAGGAATGATGTTGAACTATACTTGGAATGGGAAAGAAAGGTAGATATGATTTCTACTTGCCACTACTATTCTGACGATAAGAAAGTGAGATTGGCAGCAGTAGAATTCTCTGATTATGCATTAGTTTGGTGAGATGAACTGGTAAAGAATAAGAAGAGGAATAGGGAATCAATTATATCCACTTAGGAAGAGATGAAAAAAGTGATGAAGAAGAGGTTTGTTCCATCTTATTACTATAGAGAGTTGCACCCACAATTACATAGACTCACATAAGGAACTAGATCAGTAGAAGATTATCACAAGGAGATGAAGATACTATTGATTAATGATAACATAAAAGAGGGGGAAAAGATGACAATGGCTCAATTCATAGGTTAATTGAATAGGAAAATTGTTGATGTAGTTGAATTGCAACATTATGTAGAGATGGAGGACTTAATGAACATTGCTATGAAGGTGGAGAGGCAACAAAAACAAAAGAGGGCAGCCAAGTCTTTCTTAAATTTCAATAAAAAATGAAATCCAAAATAGAGCAAAAATGAAGATAAGAAAAGGGAGCATTATTTAGATTCCAAGGGGAAAGGCAATGAGTTAAACAAAGGCAATGAAAGGAGTACTTCAATTTAAAAAGGTACCACTAGTTTATCCTCTACACCTTCTAAACATAGGGATATTAAGTGTTTTAAATGTCAAGGGCGTGGTTATTATACATCTAATTATCCTAATAGGAAGACTATGTTTATTAAGGGTGCTTAAATTGTTGTTCAGCCTGATGATGGTAATGAGTTTGATGGTAGTGATTTAAGTATGCCACCTTTAGAAGATTTTTCTGATATTAATGAGAATGTTAAGTATGCTATGAATGGTGAATTTAGTTGGTATACGTACAGTAAACTTGAATGTGAAGGAAGATAGCCTAGAACAAAGGGAGAACATATTTAACATGAGATGCTTAGTAGGTGGGAAAGCTTGTAGCATGATTATAGATGGGGGTAGTTGCACTAATATGACTAGTACTACTTTGGTAGAGAAGTTGGGGTTGAAATGTGATAAATACCCTAATCCATATAGACTACAATGGTTGAATGAAAGTGGTGAAGTTAAAGTTACCAAGTAAGTAGTTGTTGCATTCTCTATAAGTAGATATGAGGATGAAGTTGTGTGCGATGTCATACTTATACAAGCTGATCATATATTGTTGGGTAGGCTATGGCATTTGATAGGTGTTTTATGCATGATAGGTACATGAATAGGTATTATTTTATGTATAATGGGCAGAAAGTTACCCTTGCTCCTTTATCACTCAAAGAAACATACCTTGAACAATTAAAAATTCAACAATCATCAAGTGGGGATTCAGGTGGTGAGGTGAAAAAGAAAGAAGAGAGAAAAGAGGCCAAAAGAGAAAAGAATAAAATTCAAGGCCTAATAGTCGGTGACTGCACAAATGAGGAAAAAAAGTGGGATGTGTAGGAGAGAAGAAGTTAGTGAGTGAAAAGAAAGAAAACAACGTGAAAAGTGAGTAAAGAGAAATTGAGAGGAGTGAAAAAGTTAAGGCATAACCATACTTGTAGGTAAAAGAGAGAGAGCTAAAGAGTGCATACTTAGGCAAGAGAACTTTAATTTTGATTCAGTTTAAGGAAACTTTGTTTATTAACACTGACCTTGACCCAAATTTGCCTAGTGTGTTTGTGACCTTATTACAGGGTGATTGGGTTTGGGTGAATATGCGAAAACAAAGGTTTTCACAACAAAGAAAGTCAAAACTTATTGCAAGGAGTGATGGGCTATTCTAAGTGTTGGAATGTATCAATGATAATGCATACAAGATAGACTTGCCAGGTGTGTATAATATTAGTGCTACTTTTAATGTTTCTGACTTATCTCCTTTTGACTTTGATTTAGATTTGAGGACGAATCCTTTCGAAGAGGGAGGGGACGACGTGAGCATGACCGTGGGACTTTGTAAGAGAAATAGCGCCAAATATGAGCTAGTAATGTTGGAGGGACCAATAACAAGATCAAGAGTTAAGAAGTTCAAAGAAACGATTCAATTCTATATGGGAAAAATTGTGGATGACATGGAATCTCAAGAGACAATAAGAGCTAATGATAAGATAACTAATCAAGTTGGGCAGAATGAGCAAGAAGATTTTCCTTCTTATTTAATTAATTATTTTACTTTAAAAGCATAACTTTTGATAGCTCACTACTTGTATTTTGAGCTTATTTAAAATTTTTAGGTTTAATGGGTTTTATTTTAGAAATATTAGTTTGGACTTTAATTATTTTAGTGTAAGGGCCATATTTAAAGGTCTTTTACGTAGTTAGGGTTTCTTTCTTTTCTATGGGTATAAATACATCATAATAAACATTGTTTATGGTTAGATTCGTTGAATAACGAATTCTATAAGAGAGAATTTCTTATCTTCTTCTATTGCATTAAGAATATAATTCTTATCAAAGTAAACATTTATGGAGAGTTTTTATTTTTATTTTTAAATCAACCTTGTTATGTGTATTTCCTTTTATATAATTAATTCGGGGTTCATTAAGGTTGAAGATTTCTTCTTGTTCATGTTCTATCCAAAGTATATGTTTAAGGGGCTTCAGGTTCTTTAGCCTTGGGGTTCTGCATCACCAGTCTTCAAACATATGACCTCGGTGGTGTTTAAGTTCAAAAAACATTATATTACTAGTCATAACCACCTTAGAAATAAGATTAGTATCACGAACTCCAAGTTAAAGAGTATGACCCTCCATATGAATTTGATAATCATTCTCCAAAGTTCACCAATTCTTAAAATATTATTCGTTAGTGTCAGAATAGAGTAAACATTAGAGAGAATATTAGGGCCACACACACTTATTACGAATAATATTTAAGAGTTGAGGTTATATAGTAGAAATCTTAAAGGTAAATAATAATTGAACTTGAATGGTGATTGTGTTCGAGATAAATAATAGCTTTGAAAAATAAATAAAAGATATATGGCAGATTAATTGGTGAGGTAATATAAATGAAAGCAAAGATACAAATTGCTATACAGAAATTTAAGGTGATTAATTAAAATCAAAGTACAATTTAAGTACCATTTTGAGTGACTAGTATTAGATAGGTGGGAAGTATTTTAAGTGCTTAAGGAAAACATTAACTGTAATGAAAGGAATGAAATTTATAGATGTTTATAGGCAAATGGACAAGATGTGTGGATATGTTAGAGATGTTGGATAATGATATTTATGGAATGATGATTAGTAACAAGTTTGGATTAGATTAAGTATTATCAATTAAAAGGAGAGATAGCAAGTGAATTTAAAATAACTAGGAAATGTTAAAAGGAAAGTGAATTGAGAGTGAGGTTAAAAAAATTATTTATACATTTGGTAAATGAAAGGAAATAAGGAATGTTTGAAGAGATGAGTGAATGATGGATGTCCAAAATTTGATAATGGTTTTGCAATGAGTAAATGCATAAGGATGATTAAAAATATGTTTTAAGTGGAGAGAGATGATACAAGTAGATGGGAGGTCATTTTTTAGGGGTAATCTTGGAAGGAGAAATAAAAGTTGAATGAGGACAAATTTAAGACGTGGAAGTAAAAGGGTTAAGTATAGTTTACGTGCTTATAAATAAGAGTTTAGGCAAATTTGTAATGATTTGGGGGTAAGACTAGTATGTTATAGATTGTTCAAGCATAACCAAGTCTTAAAAGGGTATTTTTGGAGGTTGATTTAAAGTTGTACGAACTGAATATAAAAAAGGTTTAACAAGAAGAACGTGGATTTAAATATAAATAAAGTTATGGGATAAGTGGTGCATCATAGACTTTTTATGTGAGTTATGGTTTAATCGTAGAATTTTTATGTAAGTTATGGTTTAAAGAGGATACAGTTTAAATCAGATTGTGATTAATCAAAATTTTCCTATAGATTTAGAGTTGAATTTATGCTATTATGTAGTTATGACTTGTTGAACAAGGAGTGAAAATGATTCGAGATTCGAAAAATGTATTAGATGGCAAGTGGGAAAAAATGATTTGAAATATTATTTTATTACTAATTAATTATGCCTTTTAAATGCGATGAGGTAAATTTTTTGGCATTTTAAATTTGGTTTTAAGAACTTTGGATTATGAGATAAATTTGACAAATTGACTTAAATGTTTTAATTGGTTTTATCGTAAGTAGTTGTTTTCGAGATTAAAGATATTTTGGAAATATTTTAATAAGAAAGAGAATTGTGATACTTTGAATTTAATAAGATGTTATGTTATGATTTAAAAGGCTGAATATAATTTATTTTCAATTGTGTTAAGAATGAAATAAATGTTTAAGTTTTTTAATAAGGTAAAACGTTGGGTCTAATACTTATAGTGAAATTTCTATTATTTGATGTTTTGATACGATGTCCTTAAGAGCATTTTGCCAAACTTTTCAAATAAATTATATTTTTATTTGTGCTCTTTTCAAATAAGTTATAGTTTTATTTGTGCATACATATTTTTGGTATGATGATTTCGTAATTACCTTATAAAATATTACATTCATACATTTTGAGAGTAGGATTTCCAAATTTTAAGGACAAAATTTTATTAAGAGGGGAAGAGTCGTTGTGCTTCAAATTTTTATTCAGTTTTCTTAATTACTTTTGTCCCGTTAATATTTATTTTCCCTATATAGTGTGCATTTCTTATTATTTTATTCTTGAAGTTGATTTTTTGTAAATATTTTGTATTTCAGTGTTTAAAAGAGGAATATTCAATTTTTTTGCAAGAATTAGTTTAATGAGGAAATATTTGGTAAAAAATGGATGAAAATTTGAGAATAAATTTGGTGACTTAGAGTTTTTGGAGAAAAGAATAAGAATAATTAATGTTACTGAATAAATTGGAGAAAATGAGTTAGAGGTGGAATAAATTGCAATTATTAAAGAAAAATTAATTTTGAGGTAATTGATGTGCCTATGAGTGATAAAATATGTGAAAATATATTAGAAAATACAAATAAAAAGTGGATAGACATTTGAAGACAAAAGAAAGAAATAGGTGGACAGATGCTCGTTAAGGGAATAGTCAAATTTTCATAATATGAGGCATGGATGGAATTTTTTTCTTTTTTAATATGTCATTTTGGTTTTAATATCTGAAAAAGATGGGGATCTAAGATAGAGGAGGAGACACTCTTAGAAGAGAAGAGGCAAGAGAGTGAAGAAAGACAAAAAAAGAGGTTTAAAAGAACAAGAAGACTTGGTTTCCAACAATATGTAAGTGAGATTGCATTCCTTCTTAAGCCCCTCTTAATATTAATTTTTGTGTGATGATTTTGAGTAAAATTTTTCTCGGATACTTATCTTTCATGGTTGTTTATATATATATTCTTAATGACTGTAAAAGAGTTTGAGGAAATATTATTTAATTTGTGGGACATAGGTTAATAAGCGTAGATATTTTATTTTGGACATGAATGACTAAGTTGTATTTCTCTAATTATTTTGGAGACAAGTTTTGAATTTGACAAAGTGCAGAACATAAATTTATATATAAATCGAGTTTATTTCCATAAAAGAACAAGTGCCCAAATTTTACATGTTAATAGATATGGTTAAATTTTTTAAATTGTTCTATCTAGTAGGATTAAAGTTAAATATGGTTTTGTACTTATAATTTGAGGGCTTATAGTATTGATTTAGAAGTTAGTTAAAACATGAAAGTTATAGGTTTAGATGTTGCGTAATTATATATAAAATGGTTTGAGTAAATTGTTATAATTTGTAGGATGGAGCAAATTTACCATAAGTTATTTAGAGTCTTATGGCATCTAATGTGTTCTATTATTGGGAGCTAATTTCAGGGATAATATGAATTGAATTCAAGAAGGTATTCAACTTGAAAAATATATATACATATGATTATTAAGTGTGTAAAATTTTGTGTTTTATACCTAAATGTACATTAAATTATGTTTGTTGAGAATTTGTTCCTGTATAAGTATGTGATTTGGTGAGTCCTTGTGAATGTCCCATAAGAAGGTTATGTTGAAATGTTATGGCACCTACCTTTCAACTTTTTACTAGAGTAGATATTGGTTTTGTTTGAAAAAGTGTAGTGAATTGAAGTGGTCTCTATGAAAAATTGATAATGAATGAATTGCTTGAATAAAAATAAATAAAAGACTTAAGTAAAGTGACTGAGGCAAATTTATTTAAACAAAGCCCAAAATGAGGTGACATAGGCAATGTTTTCTAATAAAGATGTAAGTAAGGTGGCTTAGGAATTTTTTTTTAATAAAGATGTAAGTAAGGTGGCTTAGGCAATTTATTAAGCAAAGACCTAAGAGAGGTGACTTAGGAAAATTTTCTTAAAGAAGAACTAGGTAAAGTGGCTTAAGCAAAAGGCCTAAGTGAAGTGTCCTAGGTAAAATTTTTTAAACAAAATCCTAAGTGAGGTGACTTATGGATTAGGCAAAAGACCTAAGTGAGGTGACATAGGCAATGAAATAGAGACTCACTTAGATCTCTGTTTAATAAAATTGATAAAAGGTATGTGTAATAAAATAGTGTGTGCTTCATGATTGATATGGTATTGCTTGTTCAAGAAAATAATGTCTTGTCATGTCGTTGATGATTATGGTGATTAATGAACTTGTGTCTTAATGATTATGATGATGCTTGATAGGAGAAATGAAGTCTTGCTTAAATGTTAATATGAAATGAGAAAATTGACCTTAGGCCTTGACGTGGGTGATGCTTATATTGGAGTGTTGTAGATTATCCAATAGGCATGTCTATGCATAATCATAGACATGAAACTTGTGACTTATTTTATAAACCAAATGATTTTCAAAATGAAAATAAATTTTTTTGATGCATGACTACTCACGAGTAAAAATATTTTCCTTCATTTAGTGTAATACTTATATTTTCATTATTTTCCCCTCTCCAAGAAAAAAAGGGAAAAGATTATTGAGTCAAGTGACATGCAGCAACAATAGTGAGCACTAGGAAGGTCTAACAAGGTCAACCAAAGTTGTTTAATCATTTTCATTTTTCTCAAGTAATTGAAACATTGTGTCTTTGGACAACAATGTAGACATTAGAGGCATTAATGTAGTTATGAACTTGTATACTAAAATTATTATTATTGCTACTATGTTATTACTAAGTACGATTTGAGCTTATGTGTTAAATGATGATGAGATTATTCTAGACTATTATGACGAATGAATGAATAAGTTATGCCTATTTGGACTTAAAATGTTTTGTTAATTGAATGGTAATTATATGGATAGTATGTAATAGCATGTCAGGTTATATGCATTCATAGGGTTAACTTAACACTCCAATATCAAGTTAATGCTATGCAATCCACCTCAAGCCGTATTAAAGTGGGGTTTTCACATAATTAATCAATGAAATAATTAAAGAGGAAACTAAGGTATGAATAATTATGATCTAAACAAAGCTTAGTCTTATGACATTGTATGTTTTTATCTTAAAAGTTGTCAAGAGGATTGATTTATTAATCATCTAAAGTGTGTTGTTTATAAGATATATCAATAATCAAAGTCCTATACTGACCTTGATGTTTGATAAAGCTTGATAGTTGTAGGTGAAAAAGCTCATGAAATATAAATATTTGAAGTGAAGATCATATGGTTAAGATTAATCAAGAATGTACATTCTGATTCAGACATTCTTTTAGTTATTACTAAAACTAGAAAAACACTTTAGTCAAGCCCCAAGCCTACAAAAAGTGACCAACTTTCCCAAATCTCATGATTGAAAAGGACAATTATTTAGCTAAAGAATCTAAAAGAAATCATAACAATTAGTAGTACCACCACTACTGCTACTTATAGTTAGTGGTTGTATTATGAATATACTTATTTCCAATATACTTTTGTGCATATAACTTAATGTCACATTTTATGTTTTTCAACAAATTTTCTTGTCCTTAAATCATTTCTTAATATTATAAATCAAATCACATATAACTTCAACCAATTCCATTATACATATATAGGGCATGTACATTCAAGGAGCTCTTTATTACATTTTAGCTACACATAACATTTTCTAGTTCTTGAAGCAAAAGTTTTAAGGGGGGAAAAAAGATTCATTCAAGAACTACCCAAAATCTTTCAAATAATGTTTGTAACGTTGACTTTCCTAGTTAAAGATATATAGACATAGACATAAACATAAACATATAACATAAAGACAAACAACACAAATTGTGAATAGATAAAAAGATTCCATGAATTTTTAGAATCCATAAAAGAAAAACTATAACATGCAACAATTTATAAAAATATTAGGGCATACTTGTTGAGATTCACCTATTGTTCCTACCCCATAATCTAAATTAAACGTTAGAGTCTAATTTAGATTTAATTAAAATGCTAAAGGGTAAAATATTCCTTCAACCAATTATTATTATGTGATAATTTTATTATCTAAGCTACCTTAGGGTAACCTGAAGTTCAAATCTTAAGAGCTCCTCCAATTTTTATCACTATAATTATTAAAAAAAATCCTACATACATTATAGAAATAACTTATAATTAGGTACGACAATGAGCTTGGTCAGGCAAAGTTCACTATCGATAAGACAACTTGAGTCTAGTTCGAAATTCACTCAGAACCAAACTTAGGTCATCTAGAATGATGTTTTACTCTTAACTTTTTTAATGTTGCTTTGATCTTAAAATGACATGGTTCAGCACTCTCATCCCTTAACCAGAGGTCTCGAGTTCGAGTCCTAGGAATGGAGAAATCTATTTGACCAGCACTTTATCCCTTACGGGTTGACCCGGTGCGAGCGGGGATTAGTCTGAAAGTGGATGGCTTAAAGGCGTCTTCTTACAGTTGGGACCCTTCTAAAATACCTCGTGGACTAACCAAAAAAAAAATGACATGGTTTTGAGTAGAGAAGTCAAGTTATTGGAGTCAGGTCAGGCAAGGTCAACATTGCCAAGTATATTTATAATTACTGTATGATTAGCAGATAAAATAAACAATATAATTACCTAACAGAAAAATATAAATGAAAAAATATCTTCTGCAAGCTGAATCTAGAAAGTAGATTCGGGTATTAATTTTGAATGGAAATACTAGAAGGGAGTGAACAGTGAACATCAGTGCTGTCACTCATACCTAACTGTTTTTAGATAACGCTCTTAAATACTTGGTACCTGCAATCATTCATCTTAATTGTTTCTTTCCTTGTTAAATCTTCATTAACTTAGTTAACAAAACTAGCAAGATCTCATTTTAAAACTTGTCTATAGATTTAACCACCTTGAGTTTAATTTGTGCAAGCTATGTAGACTATTGCATAATTGGAAATTTAGATACTAGCATATGCATGTATTGCTGATCTTGTTATAAACCACCAAGATTCTCCCACAATCCTCAGATTTGTCTTCCAGGTGAATTAAAACATGGTACGATTTCTATTTCATGTCTCCCGTCTCCACTTCTTCTGATCAACTCTATAGATATATCTTGAATAACTAACTACTTGGCTATTCTCCCTTCACCAGGATTATGAGACTGTTGAAGGAAAGGTTGATTGGCATGGAGAGCCAGCTATAAAGTGCAAGCATGGAGGAAAAAGGGCATCGTTATTTGTTCTAGGCAAGTACCATATTATATTATGTTATCAAAGAAAACATAAACATGTGAGCCATTATTCTAAAACACTTCTGGTTGTGGTGTGTATGCAGGCATGACGGTGTTAGATAGTGCAGCAAATGTGGCGTTGCAAGTTAATTTGGTGACATATCTCATTGGGGTGATGCATTTTGAGCTAGCAGATGCTGCAAATCAGCTAACCAATATGCTAGGCACCGTCCACATTCTCACTTGGCTCATTGCAGCTTTTGCGGACACTTATTTTGGAAGATACAAAGTTGCCATAGTTTCAGGATTCTTCGAGTTCTTGGTAGCTATATATATGTTGCTTGCTTTGTTAAGTTGTTTCTGTACAATTTTCTGAATTTCTTTTCCTTAGTTTTATTTAGTTACTGAAGTTTGAAGATTCAAAGGCAAAAACAATCAGATTATTGACTTAGAGCAAGAAATTTTGTGCAGGGAATAGCACTGCTTACGATTCAGGCACGTTTCCCATCTATGAAACCACCGCCATGTCACGTTTTCAGTGAAGGTTCTACCTGTCAAAAAGTTGAAGGAAGCGATGCTGTGCTTCTCTTTATTGCTCTATACATGACAGGCATTGGCCTCGCCGGACTGAAAACTTCATTGCCGCCACATGGTGCGGATCAATTCGACGATAAAGATCCCAGAGAGCTCAGGCAAATGGCCAGCTACTTCAACTATCTCGTGCTCTCTGTAGCTCTTGGTGGTTCTGTCAGCTTAACATTTATAGTCTGGGTCCAAGACAACAAAGGGTGGGATTTGGGTTTTGGAGCCAGTTCAGCTTCTATTCTTTTTGGTCTGGTCTTGTTTTTAGTTGCTCTGCCAGTTTTCAGAATTCATGCTCCTCAAGGATCTTCTGCCATTACAGAAATCCTACAGGTTTGTAACTTTGGACAAGTCAATTATAACTTGTTTGATTATATGCGATTAGACGCAAGGTTCTAATTGAAGTTGTAGCGTAATATTAGAACCAGTATTACAATCCGCTTGATTTAAATTACAACAGCCCGGCCCTATTGCCATCTCTAGCTCTACTTGTTACAGGTATATGTTGCAGCTTTACGTAACAGAAAACTTAAAGTTCCTGAAGTTCCTGCAGACCTCTATGAGATTTCTAAGGAAGACGAAGCATCTTTCGCAATAGAGTTTCTGCCTCACACTGATGCTTTGAGGTTATAACTCAAGAAGATTAAGCATTTCCAATCTTGTGATAAAGAATTACGAAATTAAGTTTATGGTGCCTCTCTCTCAAAGATATTAAATTCCATCCTCTTCAGGTTTCTAGACAAAGCAGCCGTCAGACCACCGTCGACAGTGCAACTTGAGAGACCAGAATCCATCAATCCATTGAAACTATGCAGAGTCACACAAGTTGAAAACGCCAAAATTGTACTTGGCATAATGCCCCTAGTCTTTTGCACCATCGTTATGACCCTTTGCACAGCTCAACTCCAAACTTTTTCGGTCCAACAAGGTCGAACAATGGACGCAAGAATCTTCAGATCCATTACACTCCCTCCAGCCTCCCTACAAGTCATTCCATACATAATCGTTACCGTCTTGGTTCCAATATACGACCGTGTTTTCGTTCCCATTGCTCGTAAAATCACAGGCCATCCCACCGGAATAACAAACCTTCAACGAATAGGGGTAGGCCTGTTTCTCTCTTCTGTGTCCATGGCTATCGCCGGAGTGATAGAGGTGAAGAGAAAAGCCGTGGCGACAAGGCACAACATGCTCGACGCTGTCCCTGGTATTCAGCCGTTGCCCATCAGCCGTTTATGGTTGTCAATCCAGTACATGATATTTGGCATCGCAGACATGTTCACATTCGCTGGTCTACTTCACTTCTTCTACGCAGAGACACCAAAAGGGCTGAAATCAGTGTCTACTTGCTTTCTTTGGATCTCCGTGTCTCTAGGCTACTTTTCCAGCAGTATATTGGTTGAGGTAGTGAACAGCATAACAGCACATATTACGAAGAACAGAGGCTGGCTGGCCGGAAACAATCTTAACAGGAATCATTTGGAATACTTCTACTGGTTGCTTTCTATAGTAGTTTTGATCAATTTCTTTGTTTATCTAATTGTTTCCAGTAGGTATAAATACAGGCCTCAGTACGATATGGTTTATGTTTAGTCTTAGTCAGGCCAAATTAAGAGAAACCAAGTAAACATTTATTCTTTTTCCCTCTATGGAAAATTTGGTTCTTTCCATTGTTATTTTTAGCTTTTGTTTTATATGTTTAGTTTTTGATTGCTTAGGATTTGTAATATAAAAAAAAAAGAAAAAGACAAATTTGTTTGGTCCTTGTAATTAAAAAAAAACTAAATGAGATGAGTTGGTAAAGGACTCTTTAGGTTTAAATGAGGTCGCGGGTTTAAACCCGCCCTCATATATGCAGCTGTTTAAAACTTAGGCCAGAACTTTACCTCTTGCAAGAAATCTACCCAACTCGAGTGGGGATTAGTATAAATATGAATACCTTAAAGTATCTTCATATAGTTGGAGCTTCGTGGGCAACAAAAAAAAATTGTCAATTGAAACATTGCTAACTTTGAAATCAAAAGTTGTTACTTTGAAATTGACTAGATTTTTAAATTTTAATTTAATTAATAAGTTTATATATAAATAAATATTTCAATTATATAATTACGACATATTGCCATTGATTTATGTTTGAATATATAAAATTAAAATACTTACTCTTTTTTTAATGAAAACAAACTAAAATCTCGTTTTTAAAGTAAAAATACAAAATTTTTAAAAAATTTATATTGAAATTAAATCAAATAAATAAAAATATAATTCTAATAAAATTTTAAATAAATTAAACATTAATTAAATTATAATTATATAATTCTAATAAAATTTAAATAAATTGAGCATTAATTAAGTTAGACTTCTTTAATATCATCTTCCTATTATATTCGAAAAAGAATTATCTTTTTAATGTAATAAATAATTAAAATATATTCCCATAAAGTAATAAAATTTATCAAAATTAACTTTTAAAATTTCTAAGATCTTGAAGAATTCCTAATTGGTAAAAAAAATAATTTCATGTTTATTAAGATGAACTATGATTCGCAAACAAATATTTGTATAAAAATAAAACAAAAAATTGCAAACAAAACTTGAATTTATAATTAAAATATATTAAGAATAAATATTAATTTAAAATGATTTAATTTAATAAACTAAAAATACTTTTTATTAATAATTTATTAATAAATATTATGTAAAAGATTCAAATAAATTTAATTAACTAAAAAATTTATCTTTAAGTTTTATTTTATATTATTACCAATATAATTATATAATTATATTAATATTAATAATTAAATAAAACATTGTTTTTATTTAAAAAATCAAAACAAAAATTAAAAATTACGATAAAAAAAGTAAAAAAAAATTGGAATTAAACGTCGCCTTTATTCCGTAATCTTTCCCATTCCTTTAATCTACCAAAGGGACATGAGGTTCAGTTCTGTGAGTGCCCGCTTCACTCACTCATTAGAAGCTTAACCTTTCTGAGTCTCCTAGTTTTGTCTCTGCCATCTACTCCATCTTTATGGATATCCCCGAAACAGCTGCAGCAACGACTGCCCAAAAGCACTTTTATTCGGTGTGGGCAGTCCCACCGGAGGACGTCGCATCCAGGGCCAAGAAGTTGATGGAGGGTCTGGGATCGGAGTTTGGTGGACCCCAGTTTGAGCCGCATGTTACTGTTGTTGGAGCCATCGCTTTGACAGAGCACGATGCTTTGGACAAGTTTCGATCCGCTTGCGAGGGACTCAAGGCTTATACTGCCACCGTTGATCGCGTGGCGACGGGAACTTTCTTTTATCAGTGTGTTTACCTCCTGCTTCATCCAACTTCTGAGGTGAGAGTTCGTTGTAACTTTGATTGCTATAGAAAATGCTTCTTGTATTTGATTTGTGTGGTGCTTCTTCCTGTGGATGCTAATAATTAATTTATGTATTTGGAGACATATCATTAAATCCCAACTTTGAATTTTTACTACGTGTTTGGACTTCGTTCTCTGAATTGATCTTGCAATGCTTTTGATCTAATGATTAACTGCCCCATATGTCAGAATGGGTTGGCTTTGTGCTATTTTTCTCTGATGCACTGAGCATCTCGGTTTTCTGCCTTTTTCATTCCAGGTAGTGGAAGCAAGCGATCATTGTAGTGAACATTTTGGCTACAAGCGCTCTACTCGTAAGTTCTTCGACCAAGGGAAAGTTTTATTTTTCCCCGTCTTCTTAATTTTCGAGCTTTTGTCAGCTTTTGAACTCAAACAGTAGTATCTAAGTAGTGTCTCTCCAGAGGATCTTTGCATCTCTTGGTGATGGCTTTGTAAGTAGCAGGAAAGAAAATGCTTTGATGCTTTTTTTATGCAGAGATTCTTAGACTTTTCAAACATACACTGAATTATAAAATGGTTGATTTTCATCGATAAAAGAAACTTCTGCTTGGACTTGCTGTTTGTATATGTTCATCCTTTTGCTGCTGATCTTAAAATGTAGGAATTGGATGTTGATAGGTTAGAAAATGACAAAGCGACTATCAAACTTTTGTAGCTTTATTTTCTGTTTCTAGTTTTTGGTTTGAGGTGAAGGACTTTACGTAGGGACTGATGTTGACAAAGCCTCCCAGTTCAGAATCTCTTTAAGGATTCAACTTACAATTTTGCATGACTGATGCTCATTCATTGCTTAGTCTTGGATTTACAGAGTTACTTAGAGAAATCCTGCAAAAATATGTTTTGGATATGAGAGAAGCTTACCATCTGCCTTATACTATGGAAATTACTTTCGTTGGACTTGTTCATACCAATCCCTCTCATAATTTGCTAACAATTAGTTTGGGTATCATTACAGCTTATATGCCGCATCTTAGCCTACTTTATGGGGATCTAACAGATGATGAGAAGAAAAGAGCTGAAGAAAAAGCTAATAAACTTGATGATAGCATCAACGGCCTGACCTTCAAGATAAGTTGCCTTCAATTGTGGAAAACAGACACTGAGGACGATACTCTGAAATCATGGGAAAAAATTGCAGAATGCAGTCTCAGTTCCAACTAGTAGTCGTACTATTTTGGGTGCTTTGGATTAGGAATAAAAGTGTGTGCTCGTCTGACTGCTACTTACAATTTGTCATTGTCAGAAAGCAGTCAGATTTCTGTATAAATTTCGCTAAAGCGACATATTATGGAAAGGTCTGGTAATTGCTCTGTCCCTGTCCAGTTTATTCAAAGATTGTTTTCATGGTATGTACAGTGGTGTGATGGGCCTATTGAATTATGAAGCTGCTAAGAACAGGAAAACAAACCCTACAAGGAAGCAAGAAGATAACGACTTGACAATTTTTAGATAATTATTTCTGTAATTTATATGTTGTAAAACCATATAGCACCACCACTTATTCAGTTAATTAGATGCTTAGGCTGAATGATAAAATTACTGAACCTGACTCATCCGGTGATAATTATTCACATTAGGAGCTTTGCAACAATGATAACGTCCTGGATGGTCAATTCTACTAAGTTCTCAATTGCTGGAAAAGATTTATGGTTTGACTATGCCTTTAAGATAAAGAATTCAAAAAGTAGGTTCCATGGATAAGCTTTTCATTTAGCAGATTTATAGGAAGCAATTGTTCATAGGCAAATAACACAATTCGCTAAAAGATTAACCAAATATTAACATCGAGAAAAAACTCTTCAACTTGCAGTAGCAAAACAACGTGAGAATAAAAAAAATGATTGAAATAAACACCAAGATTTATATGGAAAACTCTCTAGTGTAGCGAAAAAAACCACTAGTTAAATCGAGAAATAAATCCACTAAAATTAATAAGGATTTGCAAAAGTTGATCTCTCACTTAACAACAACAAGTTGTTTTTCAAAGTTTCAGGATTAAAATCAAATTTGATATCACAATCAACAATACTCAAACCAATTCCGAAAACAATCAAACAAGTATGAGAATCTAACACTATTTGCCCTTTATATCACAAAATAAGGTTTTTCTTTATGTAAGTAACTGTATATCTTCAACACTGCCTCATTCGCAATTGTACATAGTTACATAGAGTTACACGGTCTCAATACATGGCCGTGTATATTCCATAGGTGTGTACATTGACCATATGTGTCTTTGATCTTCACACGTTTACAAAGAATTACACGATTGATCTACACACCATGTACGTCAAAACATAGGCGTTTGGCACTCTAAACGGCCGTGTATCTCTTTAGAAGAGATTTGTGCATCTTGTTTTCACTTATTTGTGATTTGTATGAACCATAAATCTATTTACAATCATTGAAAGTCTCAAAATAGGGCTAGGGAAGACATTTTATTCTCTAGCTCAAATATGGGGAAGACACATTATTCTCTATCATCTACTTAAGATGTATTAGAGGCTCTATCCCTCAATGCACTAAAGTTAAAGAATTTATGAGAGCCATTGCGGAGCAGTTTGTGACTTCTGACAAGGCCATGACAAGGATCCTAATGCAGAAACTCTTAGGTATGAAATTTAACGATTCGAAAAGTGTGCATGAACATATTATGCAAATGAGAGACATTGTTGCACAATTGAAATCTCTGGACGTTGAAATATCTGAATCATTTCTGGTGCATTTTATTCTTACTTCTCTTCCAATGCATATGGTCCTTTCAAAATTTCCTATAACATAAATAAGGATAAATGGTCTATTAATGAGCTTTTGACCATGTGTGTTCAAGAGAAGAAAAGTTCAAGCATGAGAAGTTTGAAAGCTCAAACTTGACTACTTATGATAAAGGAAATGTCAAAACTGACAAAATTTCTGTTTTGTCCAAGCAAAAGGGAAAACAACCAATGAAGGCACATGGCAAACCAAACAACTTCTTCTTTTGCAAAAGAAAGGGCATATAAAGAAAAATTGCCTAAAGTACTAGAAATGGGTTGAAAGAAAGGTAACATCTTCACCTTTGTGTATTATGAATCTTGTTTTGTGCAAGTACCAAATAACACTTGGTGGATTGATTCTGGCTCTTCAATTTACATTGCTAATAACAAGTAAGGCCTTCTCAATCTAAGGAAGTCGAAGGGCAGTGAACAAGGCATCTATCAGGAAATGGGATGCGTTCAACAGTGGAGGCTATTGGGACTTATAAATTTGTTTTGAAATATGGTTTTGTTTTGGATTTGGAAAACACTTTGTGTGTTCCTTCTTTTCTAGAAATTTAATTTCGATTTCCATATTAGTTGCTTTGAGCCATGGATTTTATTTTTATGACTCTATTTTTAGCTTATTAAAGAATAAAGTGAGTGATGGTTATGGAAATCTTGTTGAAAATCTATATAAAATAGATTTGGATTGTAACACCCAAATACCCCCTGGGAGGATATGTGGATACCACCCAATACAGTACAACCAAATCAGACTAGTTTACACACAATATTTCAAACAGCGCATACAATACATCACATCATACTGTCAAAAACAGAAATTCAACGTTATTACAGGCCCAAAAGTGTTAACTAAAAAC